>JAACYP010024031.1:0-11288 GCA_011076525.1 Nettapus auritus | reverse complement strand
AAAAAAAAAAAAAAAACGGGTTGGTTGCCGGAGGGTGCCAGATGGGGCTGAATTCGCGACAGGACTTAAGATGGAGGTGTTCGGTGGGGCCGCTGCCAAAGCCGAGCACTTCTGCTGCCCGGCTCTGGGGATGCGCGGAGGGTGCCGGGTGTGGGAGCCGGGCTCGTCCTCGGGGGTTCTGGAAGCCCCGGCGTGGCTTCGGGCTCTGGAACTCAATTACTTTCTTTTTCTGGCAGCGTTTCATCTCTGTACTACTTTGGGGGGTGTTTAGTTTGTACGCGAGACGAGCTGTGTTCCAAATAAAGTTATATCCTGTCTGTGGTCTGCCACCTTCTCCTCACCTCCAGCTATCTGCCATGTTTCGCAGAGCCCTGGATGGATGGCTTTTTTTAAAAAAAAAAATCTAACCCGTTATTAATCTTCTGTCCCTTTTGCCGCTTTTTCCTGTCTTTGTGATAAGTGTGGTGAAAAGCTAGAGAGAGAAGAAGGAGCGTGCATAGGAGCGGCGTACGCTGCGGCGCTTGCTGTAGGTAAAAGAATTGTCAGTGGAAGTGTTGAGAAGTAACTTAACTTCACAAATTCTGACTCTTCAGAGCGTTTTAGAAGCATATTCCAAACGAGAAAGGCACGGAAAAGTTTTCCTCTCTGCTCTAATTTGAGAAGGACCCTGAAATATAAGGACTAAACAACTTAGAAATGGGTGATGTTTGAGCGAGTGCAGTACAAAGCACTCGTAAGTGCAGAGAAAACCATGCAGGGTGCCGCAGCATTTCTCACGACTGTCCCAAAGCACAAAGTTTTAAGGAAGAAAACCCGTATTTGTAGCAGGCAGGCTTCTTGTAGAGGGAGCTTTTCTCAGCCTGAGTGGCACAGACGATTTCTTCTTTTTCTGAAGACTTTTTCAAGAGTTTAATGACACGTGTTACACAAACCTGAGCACGCACGCTGTTCAAACAGTGACTGAATCTCCCAGAGAGTAAACCAGATGATGTTATCACGCAAGCAGAACTGAAATTATGTCTGTGTGCCAGTGGTCCCCATGTCCCGCTGTCCAATGGGCTACTCTCTGCAGCCAGCAAAATGCCGCGGGCTGTTTTGTGGCTCCCAGTTGGCTTCGTTTTAAACATCCTAATTTCCTGTTGCCGTGAGCGATTCCAGAGGGTCTTGCAGGAAGAAACTTGTCTATAAGCAACGAGTTGGGGACTACAAAACCCCAACTTTTGTTTAAAAAGAAAAGCACACGAACATGCTAACTTTTGAAAGCTACTTCAAGGATGGGAGCGAGCTTTCATCCCAAGTTAATTGTCCGGTTTCCGTCATAACAGGCTGAGTGCTTCGAGGATTGTGCACAAGAGGCAGCCCCATAGAATGTCAACCTCCTTATTGCAGCAAAAAGAATACGAAGTCATTACTAGATGGAGCTATAACTGAATGTCTCTGGTCTCAATAGAGTTCAGCTGTTTGGACCAGAGAGAGACTGCCTGCTTGTGGCCCTAATATCTTCAGCTTGAGTTTAAGGAGCGCGCTGAGCCTGCAGAAACTGGCTCGTGCGTTGTCGCAGTTTCCCGAAGGCAGGTAGGGAATTAAAAACCCTGGTGACTTTACTCAGCGGGTCACAGCCACGTCTTTATGAGCACTCCCAAGGGAACAGGAGGCAACCCTCACACGTTTCCCTGTAGGAGCCCAGCGCTGTGGGAGGAGGACTCGAAGGTTTTGTGCTGCTAAGGCCCGCACAAACTGGATTAAAATCATACAAAGTGAATTAAAAATGCCCACGTTTCAAAACTCGTTTCATGCACATGTCCCCTTGAGGAACTGAGCAGTGTCCGTGGGCCGCTACCGTAGTGTGAAGTATCTCTGTGGTCTCTTGCTTAGAGAAAAAACACTTTGAGAAGATGTATGAAAAATATTTCCCTTGTCCAGCTTGTTGGTCGTGTCCTCCCTTCCTCGCAGAACGCTAGGCTTCAGTCTCATCTACATTTCTGGGCTGACTCAGAGTACCCAATTTCACAATTTTGGTCTGCAACCAAAAATATCAGTGGATGTTGCAGCCAAAGAACAATGAGGGAAGACACCCTAAAGAATACCCCTTTGCTGACTAAGTCCCTTTCTGCAGAGCAAGGTGGTGTGCGCGTTTTTGGAACCCTTACCAGTGCTGTTTCTTGCCCAGGTTTGAAAACTGAAGGCGTTTGAGCTGTTGTACCGTGTGCGCACAGGTAGGCTGGCTGTTGAGCATCTGAGTCTTCAGAGGCCAGGGGTCACAGCATAATAAATGTTGTATTTTTACCTAAGCCAAATAAATCACGCCAACCAAGTCCGTTGAGCCACCTTAATCCCAGGAGAGCGTACTCCTCTAGGAGCAGTAGGGTTGGAGGAGAGAGCTCCAAAGTTGGCATTCAGAGAAAGACAAGAATTCCCACTGCAGGACAGAGCCTTCCCTTCCTTTTCAATTGAGTCGTTACTTTTAATCAAATAGGTTTCTAGATTTGCAAAATGAGCAAATCGTACTAGCCGTGAGGGGTACTCGCCTGGAACAAGCCATTTCCCTAGAAGCAGGTACACGGACACACTTGCCACATGTCCCTCTTTGGCGGAGTTTCATTGTCCAGCAACATGTTCACACATTAGATCCTGTTGCTTAGCTCAGACCCAGTCCTAAAGCGAATAATGAGGGTGTTAGTACCAAGATGAAATACTGGAATACCTGCAGCGTTTGTTTTGGGTTGCCTGGCATTGTAAACCAGTGGTGTTATGCTCACGGAGCTACCAGAGCTATTTTCAGGGTTTATCCATCTTTTGACTGTTCTTTCTGCAGCCCGTAGCAACTTTCTCTTTGCCAGAAAACTCTTACCTTCTAACCCACCAGCCCTTATTGTTAGTCTCTTATTAGTTCTTTAATTTTCTGCCACTGAACCCGCTTACCCAGCTGACGAGGGAGTTCCAAGGAGGATGGAGAACGTGAGAGGTTGGTGATGGGTGCTTGGTGACAGACCCCAACCCACCAGCTTCACGCTGGGGACGTTTTCTGGCAGACCCAGGGCATGCCTGCCAGTAGGAAATCAAGTTGTTGCTTTTTTCTAGTACATTTTTTCCCAGTGTACTCGCAAGTGATTACTGATACATGATAAACGTTGTATTCTTAATTTATAGAAAGCGTCTCCCTGGCCCTGGGGAGCCCAAGTGTAGTTGCCTTGGTTCCCCTGCGCGGAGCAGTTAAACTCTCCCTCAACAACTGATTTATATAACTGAAATAGCTGGGGAAGTGAGAAATTTCCTTCCTCTTAGGATACAATGCCAAGGATGTCAAATCTCTAGAGAGCCTGGTGATAAGAATTGGGCTGTCCTTTTCTGCAGTTATTAAACAAGTAAATGATTACTCGTCAGAGCGCTGAAACTGTGGGATGCGGCTCTGGGGCAGTCCCTCTCCTCTGCAGCCACCCCTGCAGGTCCCAGGCAAGGCTGGGTGAGGGGGTGAAGGAGAGGCTTCCCCCCCAAAAATGGGGTGCAAAGGGAGCTGCAGGTTTGGGTGAAATAGATGCGATTTTTCCCGAGCCATCTCTTGGCAAAGCACTGGGAACGGCAGGTAACCGGGTGAAGCAGCGCGCCGACATTCCCGGCTGAGGACTTGGTAAACTCTAAGCAAGCACCAGGAACAGGAGTTGCTTTATGAATCCCTTTGCCTTGAAATCTACCTGAAAAAAAAAAAAAAAAAAAAAAAAAGACCAGTAATGACTGATCCCATCGATCCTAAATTTAGAAGTGAATCTAATTTCTAAGCCTTGCTTTTCAGCAGGAAAGCAGGTTATGGAACTGACCTGGTACGGTTCTGTTGGGGGAAGAGAGGGAATTAGCAGTGGGTTAGGGGCGAAGGCTGGCATTTTTTACATGCCGATAATAAACATCTTACTACCAGAAGGAACAATGTTAGTAAATGCTTACAGTAAACATGGTGTAAGACTCGGATAATCCTTCTGAAAATAGAGAGGTTTTCCTACTCTGATAACTCTTCAGTCACCTTGATGGAGATCAGCAAAACCTTGCGAGGGCTTCTTAGACGTTGGCTTTACCTCCATGTGCCCATGATTGCCTGTGACATAACTGGGTGGTGAGGCTCTGCTGGCACCTTGAAAACACGCAGCCAAGTCCTTGGCAGCAACAGGTAACAAAGTGCTCCCAGCGTTCATCTTAAAAAATCGCCACGAGCTCCAGCAAACCAACAGCAGGTTGAACTGGCAAACTTCACCTCTGAAAGGTTAAAAGAAAGTTGTTTGCGAGGCACAGATAACTTGCTTGTTTGGCCTTGACGTGCTACAAATGTTAATGAAGTTAATTATAATCAAGGCAGCGATTTTGTAGCGGGATGGCACAGGTGGCTTTGCATGCAGCGCAGGTCTCGGTGCAATGCTGATCCCGGGCCGGGTCCCCTGAGAAGCCAGGAACAACTGAGCGCTCCCTTCCGCAGCCCTGGGGGAAATGCCTGCTTTATGGAAGGGCCAAGATTCTGAAGGTGCTTTGCTCAAAGTTCCTTATTTTTGCTCTTTATCTACCTTTTGTTGCAATCACTGGCTGCACACTTGGAAGAAATCTAGAGTAAGAGGACCCTGACACGAGGGTCTTGTGTCCCCTTCCATCAGAACTGTGTCACTGGAGAAAAAGCCTAGCCTAGGCAGGACTTGGAGTTAACAATGCTTTCTGTCAGCTCTTTATTTCCCAGTTGCCCCAGCCGTAAGGATCTTTGGCCAGTACTCGTCTGTTAAACCACGGAGAAGTGTCGGTGTCACGGCACCACGCAGACCTGCCTGCGCTGGTGCTAATCTCCGTGAGGAATCTGGTCTGATGCTGGACTGAGGGAATAACTGCAGGGAATTGCTCAAATCCATCTGTGGAATTCAGGTGGAGTTCCTCATGCTGCAACTACAAACCCACTGACCTTGGGAGAAACATTCCCTGTGAGCTCTGAAAGCCTTAATTTGTAGGGGCAGCGTTTTAGAACCGAATCCGTCCCGAATCGGGTTTTTCTGTGCCCCGTGTACCGACTGGCCAGCTCCGACTGCGGAGTTTGTTCAAATCCGGTTAACAACGAACGATGCCTTGTTAGCAATGACAACCCCAAACCTGCAGCTTCCAAGATGCTTTCGTGGATAAACGCAAATCCTGCTGAAAAATCCTCCCGAACCACTTCTTAAGTCGATACCTTGCAAATTTACAGCTCAGCTGAGCAGCACGGTCTGGCTTTCGAACCCAGAACGAGAGCATCTTTGGTGCGGTTCCTCAAAACCGTCGCAGCCCCGTGCAGGAACGCCGCGAGTGTGTCAGGGGAAGGGGGAGAGCAAAGTTTTGAGCGTGGCATTTACAGAAGGTACGGCTGTAGATCTGCTCCTTATCTTCTGGAGAAATTAACCACTTCAGCACAAGTACACCAGCCAGCCCGATCGGTGCCCCCAAGGATAAAAGCTGCTTTTCTAGGAAATGGGATAGCTACAAATAGAGCTTCGAGAATGCAGTTCTCTACTAGAGTTGGTAAAAGCTATTAGTTATCGAGGTCATAGTTGTATTTCTTCAATTACCTCTAATTTGGAGGGTGTGCAGCCAGTGATTGCAACAAAATCTGAGAAGGATCGGATGCTCTCCGTGCTGGAGGAAATGTCTTACATGTTTTAATTCTAAGAGCACTTGTCGTTAACAGCGTATTAACATCAGCTCTCTTCTGCTTCCCTGGCCAAGGTTTCAGAGTATATAGACATTGATGCCAGTGTGAATTAGTAATTTAAATATTTTTGAATAAGGAGTCAACCAAAAAGTTGTACACAACTGGAAGTGTTCATTTTTGTGCTCCGAAAGGAGGCAATTCATACTTAAAATCACTTTGTAAATAGCCCAGCGCTCCCGCTGCACTCAGAGGCTGCCCTGAAGAGTCAGAGGAGGCCAAACGCAACGTGTGTACAAGAGGAGAGGAAATCAGCAGATGACGATAAAATCACCTGATTGCAGATGTGGACTGTGGCACAGCCCCGGGTTTCATGTAGAAGGGAACGTCAGGGAGCAGCCGGGGTGTGGGGTCCTGCTTCCCATGGGACCGGGGCAG
Organism: Nettapus auritus; assembly: GCA_011076525.1. NCBI lineage: Eukaryota > Metazoa > Chordata > Aves > Anseriformes > Anatidae > Nettapus > Nettapus auritus. The sequence continues at coordinate 5,203 of JAACYP010024031.1, read as the reverse complement.
CTGGGGCTCACTCCGAGCCGCATAGGACCTCAGCAGAGTTTTCTCCAACTAGTTAATTCTTCTCCTAATCAGGGTCAAGTTCTGATGAGCCACGTGACGGCGATCAGTAAACAAGCAAGAGGTGCTTGTTTACAGCCATCCCTCGCCGGAATGGCTCCGTGGGTCTGACTCACTGTTTGCCAGCGAAACGTTTTTGTGTCCGAAGCTGCTGGTCACGAGCCGAACCGAAGCGATCTGTGCCGGGCTGAGGAGGACCGGCTTTGGGAGCTGGAGATGGTCTTTTGGCAGATCTTTAAATAAAAGCAACGCCGGCTGAACTCTGTGCTCTCCCACTTCTGAGCAAAATCGATAGTCCATGAAGCGCTTGTTGAATTGGAGCAGAGCTCCCAATATATCCCCTTCCAGCCATAAAAGTGCTCATTAGGGACAGGGTCAGATAACATCACAATGAAGGCACCATCTCTGGCCCGGCGGTATTTGCATATGTCTGCTGCTTTCCCCATTTCCTGAATAACGTACTGATCTTTTTTTTTTTTTTTTCAGTTCAGAAAGATTAATTTTCATTTCTGTGTGGGGTCATTCACCTCAGTGCTTGGATCGTGGAATTTTGACCGTTTCCAATCTCGCGTCCTGGTTTGCCGCAGAAAACTTTAAGAAAACTTTTTTAAGAAAACTTTTTTTAAGAAAACTTGTAAGAAAACCTGCGGTGGGAGATGGGCAGACAGACCCCATGGTACGGCTCATACAGGGACTGAGGGACAGATTCTTCTTGTCAAAAAGCACCCCTTTACTTCCTCATCGTGTTCCTGAACTACTTTCCAGAAATTGTCTTGGTGGTGGCTGCAACTTGCGCTTGCAGGAACACAGCATCAGCAGAACATAACTAAAGGAAGGTCTCTTGGTCCCAGGTTGATGGAATTCCTTTCATTCTTAGCACAAGCCACCTTAAAATTGTATTCCTGTAATTTCTAGCACCGTCGTAGCATGATTACAGTTTTATCCTTTCTTCCCTTTAAGTAATTGAATATATAATCTCTTAATTTCAAACTCCTAGCCAGCAACGTGAAAGGTGAAAAAATACATTGTCTGCAAGGTCCTGGGGCTGGCTTTTTTTTTTTTTTTTCCCTAAAAAAAAGGATTGCAGTCTGTCATCCTAGGATCGGACACCAGGTGAACACCCCCCCATACAGCCCCTGGTGTACGGTGGGAACCAGGTGAGCCTAACAGATACCGCCGCCGGTCTGAAGCATTATTCCGAGCTATCTGTGCTCCTTGATCCTCCGGACCATCCAATGATGTTCTCTGCCCTAACTAAAGCACGTATCGGCTGCTGAACTTCAGGACCTGCTTAGCCTGTTCTGTATGCCAATATTAGCATGTTCCCGTGCGTCTTGCATCTGCTGCTGGTTGCAGGAAGATGACCAAGTCTTCCAAATCTGGCTCGAGTTTTACTTCTTCTTCTTTGACCTGTAGTTCCGACGTGCATTATCTTGAGTTTGAGAAAAGGCCTAATCTCAGTCTTCCTTCTGGGATACTTGTGAATTTTGTCCGAATTTTACATCTTGGGTTTTTTTTCTGGTCCCATCCCAATACCAAATTCTGCTCTTGTCGCAACAAAATTAACTTCCTGGTGTATGTTACGGTGGGTGGCATTTTTATGAGGTGTGAGTAGAGCGTACAGGAAGGATGAAGCAGGATGAAGTATTTCATCCCTGATAACACCTATGGACTTTGCATTTGGAATGAGGGAAATACCTTTGCGAGAACAACCTCACAGTTGGACTTCATGGCTCCAGCCAAGTTTTGCTGTCTCGATGAGGTGTTGGGCGCTAACGCAGAGTCTGGGCTACAAAACGTCCATTTTGGCTACCGGCATCAATAGCGGTGCCGGTCCCTGGGCTTAGGCCACATTCCTAAGTGAAAATCACGTGCGAGCGAGTACGCGGGGCATGTCTATGGGTTGGCTCCATGCCGAAATCTGGGCAATAACTGATAGGATGGATGGAACCAACCGAGGTGCCCCTGGCCGGGCTGACAGGCACTGCTCCCACCGCGGCCACCCGCGCGTTGCAGGCCCAGGGAGAGGCACGGCCGTGGTGCTTCTGCTGCCTCCGCCGGCAGCGTCACCGTAACGACACGCCCAGGGCACGCCAACCGACTTCCAGCGCTCCTTCTCCCACCTGACCATACCCTCTCTGCCTGACACTTAATTGCGTGCGAGTAATCAAGGCCCAGGTGAGGAGCGGAGCGGTAACGCTGCTGCGGCGCTGCCGTACACGGAAAAGCTTGGCCCAAGTGGAGCTGTTGGCTTACTGAAACAGCGCCTCAACTATTGGATTTTAATTTGAAGGCAGCACTTAATTTAGATTAAAATCCAATAATGTTAATCGTCTGATGTTGCCTGTTTCAATAAAAGCGTCCCTCGGTGATGCAGGGCGCCCAGGTATTTCGTTGGGTAGTTCAGAGCCCCCAAAAGGAGCGCGTTCGGCTTAGAGGAGCGCTGACACCGAGTCGTGAAGATTTTAGGTGCTGTTTTTGACAGGAGGGGACTGCTCTAATCGTGTTTCACCAACACTCTCTTCCTCTACCTGGCAAAGACGTTGAGGCGATCTGTTTAACACAGGGGCAAGGCTCTGTTCATTAACTGTCCTTTCAGGTGTCTGGTTTGGACCCAAGTATCATCAGCTTTATTTTTTTCTGAACCCAACATATGTACAGAACTTTTGAACTCCAAACTCTTTAAAGCCAGACGGACCCAGGTAGATTAATTATTTTTTTTCCTTAATTTGAGGTTTCGTAGATCTTGCCTCCCTAAAGCACGTTAGGATTAGTCTCGCTTCAGCCGTTCACACAGACGTGTTGCAGTTACTTCACCGTACGCAGGCACTTCTAGGAACGCACAGCTCTGTGGCAGCGGTGGTTCTCTCACTGAGTTGCCACACTCGTTCCTCACTGAAAGAGCAGCAGCTCGCATCTTCGTTAAGTAATTACAACACTGCTGCACCTTCCAGGTGACTCCATTACGAGTCCCTCTGCATGCTGCAGCGGTGCCGTCCCCCAGCAACGTGGTCCCCCAGGAGGAGGTATTCACCGAAACGAAAAAACTCAACAGCTCCTCTTAATGCACTCCTGAAATACTTCCTAAATAATCACTTGCTTTGATGTTTTAAGTAAGGAGATGAAAGAAAAGCGTGAGGCTGCGTGCTCTTCGGCCTGTGGTAGTGTTTCTGCGCGTTGCGTTTGAAGGACTCGGTGGTTGGGTTGGTTTCCTAGGGTTAGGGTTACCTGACCTGTAACAGCAAAGGGCCAAGGAAGGCCAGCCACCCGTGGGGGCCTCGCCACTCTGGCATTTTTTATGGAAAACAAAAAGTAGTTGGCCAAATCTGGGGTGATGTGCTGACTGTGAGACCGTTGCTGTCTGAAATCCTCTGTGCTCGAGTGCGGGGTATGAACAAATGGTTGTAACCCACAGAGAGGCAGAGCCGGCTCCCCGTCTTTTCACAGGACCTACAAACTAATTTTCAGCCTCAGAATTAAGTCATCAAAATTCTAAAGAACTTTACTAATTATTCTGCTTCCAAATCACTTTCAATCAGCCTCACACTTGGAAACGCGTTGGCGGGGAGCATCGCGCGCAAGGTCTGGCAGAAGAGTGCTTATGGGGCAACCTCCTCCCTAGGTCTCTGTGACATCCGTCCCGTTTCTAAATTCATGCTTCAGCTGGGTTTTAGAAAACGTGGCAGAAACGTGACTGCAGAGCCAGAAGCTTCATCCTGCTAGAGGAAAGAGGACCCCTGAGCACGGGGTACAGCCCTGCTGAGAATGATCAGCCTGAGACTTGGGGGGCATAGCGAACGCGATGCGCTCAGGCTGGTGACTTGGGAGCCAACAGCCCCCATCCAGGTGATACTGCGCGTCCTGAGACATGGAAAATGGGAGATAGGAAGGGTTCTTGGCGTTAGTCTGGTACAGAAGCAGCATTTGTGGGGAGCTGGGCGAGCTCTGATACTTGGGTGCCTTGCAAAGGCTGCCCCGGCTGTTCGATGGCACCCCACGAGCAGAAGGCAGGGAGCAGCGCGTGGCGAGGACACAAGGAAGTTGGTAGCCAGCTGGAGAGCCGGTGGGCCCAAAGTGTGTCTCGGGGGGGTTGCAATTGTCTCAGTGGGGTCAGTTATATGAACTGTGCCGTTTTTCTGCTGTTAATTCGGCCCACCTTGGTTTATGTGTTGGCTTGCGATCTGGTGAACACGGCTTCAGAACCCCCCCCCCCCGTGAAGTTTCCTACGAGCATAGAGCTGCCGGCGGCTCTGCCCTGAGCTGGCACCCCGGGTTTTGCTCCGCATCTCTGCTCTGGCCGGGGGCTGTTTGGGGCCGTTTTGGGAAAAACACGAGCTGCTGAGTTTCCAGATACCTGAGTGGGGGGAGGGATAGCGATGCCTGGGGGGAAAGAGCGATGCCCCAGTGGGGAGCAGTACGCGGGGGGGAGAGCAATGCCCGGGGGGGGTCAGCGATGCCCTGGGGGTGACCGATGCCCGGTGGGCCACCGATCCCCCCGGGGGTCCCACGGCGGCTCCTCCACGTGGCCCCGGCTTCCTCGGCTCTCCCCGCGGCGGCGCCCCCCGCCCGCTCCTCAGCCAATCCCCGTGCGGCTTCCAACGCGCCGCGACCCCTCCGGCCAATGGTGCCCCGGGTCACAAACCTGCTCCACCATTGCCCGGAAGCGGCGCCGGGCCCCCGCGCGGCTGCGGCTGCTGCTGCTACTGCCACTACTGCTCCTACTGCTGCCACTGCTGCTCCTGCTGCTGCTGCTGCTCCTGCTCCGGCCCCGGCCCGGCCCCGCGGCCCAGGACGGGCCCGGCCCCGCGCATGCTCCGCCGGGTGACGCCGCGACTCCATGTGTGAGCAGCGCGATGTGGGCAAGGGGAAGCCGCTGCTAAGAGGGGGGGGTCGGTGGGCGGGGGGGGGGGGGGGGCGGGAGGGGGGGGGGGGAGAAAAAATAATTGATAATAATAATAAATTCGGGGGCGGCCAAGAGAGCGCGGGGAGGAGGAGCGGGGGCGGCCGGATGCGAGGCGGCGTGAGAGTGAGTTGCCAGCGCCAAACTTCGGCTTGGGCTTCGGTGGTTGGGGGGGGATTTTTTGGGGGGGGCGGGGGACGTGTGTGTGGGGGGGGAGGGGGCAGGGAACCCCCCCCCCCCCCCCCC
>JAACYP010023897.1:0-11902 GCA_011076525.1 Nettapus auritus | reverse complement strand
CCCCCCCGGCCGGTCCCGGAGCCGCCCGGGGCGGCCCCGCCGTTAGCGGAGCGGTGTCGGCCGGGAGCCGCTCCCGGGGCCGCGCGGGTGGGGGTCGAGGCAGGGGAGCGCCGCTTCTTTCCCCCGAGGCCGGCCGCTGCCGCTCGGGTTTCGTCCCCGCGTCCCCCGGGGAGCAGCGCGGGGAGCCCCGGGCGCGGGGGGGGCGGCCCCGGCCCCTTCCCGCAGCACCGGCCGGGCCCTGCTCCCCCCTCCCCCCCCCCGCCCCGTGGCAGCCCCTGCAGCCAGCGCGGGGCCGAGCCCGGCCGGGGGCGGGTTGCCCGCCGGGTTGTGGCCGTGCCGGGCGCGGCAAAGCAAAGCCCAGCGTCGGGTTTTCTCTTCTGGGACCCCGCCGGGCGGTCCGCCTACCCGAGCCGTGGGAGCAGGCGGGTGTGGTGGGGATGGAGGGGGGTGCCTCCTGCCCCTGCCTCAGCTTTTCTCCCAGTTGACCGGCAGCTTTGGGTCCTGCACCCCGGGAGCGACGTGCATCTCTCTGCGTTATGGCTGCAGCTGGCACCGATGGCCCGGTTCTGGAATAAACACGAGGGGAGAAGGGGAACTGCGGCAGGGGGCCGGCAGCAGGAGATGAGCCAAGCCTGTGCTAGAGATGACGGGGCCCCAGAGCCCTGGGCTGCACTCTCAGAACCCAGGTGGGGGTCCCCAGTCCCCGTTCCGGGGATCCCAGTGCCGTGCCCTGCTCTACAGTGCCCTGACCCTGCCTGCAAACCCGGGGCAAGCACAGGGGTTCTGCTGCCCAGCGCTGGGGGCTGGCACTGGCCTGAGCCACTGTGCCAGGGCCACGTTGTCACCGCATGGCTGCGGGGACACCACAAAGATCTGGGAGCCCTTAAAGCAACCCAGCAGCTGACAGGCTCCCATCTCTGGCACTGCTTTCGATCTGTATGTTGGCTCCTGTTCGCACTTACCGGCTTTGAGTGGTTTTTAATTATTGATGCCTCTTTTAGCTTTTATCTCGTGTTCGCTGCAGCCAGGAAGGGCTTGGCATTCCTGCATTAGTGATGAATTGGGAAGGAGGCCCTGTTTCACCACGCTGCACAGCATTCCTGGCTTGCAGGCTGTGCCATTGTTTCAAGCAAAGCTGTGCTGAAGAATGAGGAGGGTGGGAGCCGGGAGGGGGGTATGTGATCGAGGCAATTCCCGCTGTTACCGCAGTGACGCCAGGGATCTGGCCTCGAGGAAGAAGCTGTGGGGGATGGACTGAGAGGCAAAAAGGTGAGGAAACCTGCTTGACCCAGTGAGAAACTGGCAGCAGCTCACCTCATCAAGGAGGAAAGATGCCATTTCATCAGCTCTCCAGTGACAGGCAGGTGGTAGGGGAAGCGATGCGAGACAGCAGGGTCCTGCTCAGCCCCTGAGAGCTGTGGGCAGGAATTGATGTCAAGCCAGGACCGAGTGCTGGGCTGCCTCGCTGGCAGGGCACAGGGCTCCAACAGAGCAGGTTCTGCCCCAGCAGGCTCCGGGGACAGCCCCGAGGTTGTGCCCTGTCCCCTCCCCAGCTGAGCCAGGGCTTTGCGGAGCTTTTCTAAAGATCCCTGTGCCAGGAGGGCTGGCTCACAGCCACGCTGCCCACATCACCTCCCACTCTTTGACCACGTCCTCAGAAGTGGTTTCTCTGCCAGGAGCTGGTCTTCAATCATCTTCGATCAGTAGTGCTTTGGGGGCCCCGCAGCACTCACTGCTCACGTGCCTTGAGCCTCTTCTGCCGAGGCAGGACAGGCGTGCGGCTCTGGTGATGGGAGGTTACAAGGTGGAACAGCCTGTATGGAAACAAGTGCCGCTTCCTCAAGTTTGCAGCTATTGGGAGAGTCGGGTGGGGGGTTAACTTTTGTGTGCATGCGTGCTTTATTATTAATTTTTTTGCTGCTGCTTTTATGGGGTGGGACAGTTAGATTTGAGCCCCAGTCTGGTATGGTTCCTCAAGAAATGACTCCCCTGGGAAATCCAGAAGCCGATTCAGTGGGTGCAAAGCCAGGCTGCGAGCATGGGGAACCACGGCACTGGTCATCCGTGGGGTGGGATATCAGGGTGCCACCTGCTGCCTAGAGAAATGCCTCAAGTGTGAAGCCAGCACGATTCAGGAGTGGAGCACGAGACTGAGCATCTGCAGGGGATTTGGAGAGCCCAAAAGCTCTGTCTTTGTGCTTTGAAGCAAGTTAGCCTCCCGCAGGGAGCAAGGAAGTGCCCGCAGCCGAGTCAGGAGCAGCTCCCAGCCTGCCGGCAGCCGAGGATGTTCAGCCAGCAGCCTCGTGGTTTGTTCGACCCCTTGCCCACCAAACCAAGGCTGCTAATTAGCTCTAACAACAGGGACGTCTGTTCCTCTGAAGTCTCCAGCCTGGAAATGCCCCAGACCAATTTCTCCTAAATCCTCCTCCCTTGCACATCCATCAGGAATAACATCCACTTACTGTGCTCCCTGCCCCCAGGCTGAGTCTGAACCAGTGACCTCGAGGTGAAAGCGCTTGAAAAGCTTCAGCCCTCCCCGCAGCCAGCACGTTCCCAGCGGGATTTTCAGCAGCACTTACAGAGCAGAGATGGTTTTAGCAACTGCCGTTGGGCAGCAGCCCCTGGCCCGAAGCTGTGTTGCCCTTTCACACGGGAATCCTGCTTGCCCAACTTCAGCAAGGCCCTTGGAGCAGCTGCGGGACCTGGGGTCAGGCTCCAGCTACCGATGCTGCTTTGCCAGCTCCTGGAGCCTGCCCCGCACAGCCCAGGGGCTGGGGCAAATGCCGGGCTGGCCACGCGCGGCTCCTGCCCCCCGCAGTGGTGCTGAGGCCCGGCCAGCTTGTGCCATGCAGCAGCGGCTCCGCTCTGGGCCCACACAGGGCAGCGGGGATGGGGCTGAGCCAGACCTCAGAGACACCCGGTGGGTCTCAAGCCCATGTCAGGAGCCTGCCCTCCCGGGCCTCAGCTGCATCCTGCCCCACATTCGTGCTGTCAAGGTGTTAGCATTTGACTGACAAGAGCATGGTCCCGACCTCGCAGCCGCCTGGTCCTGTACCCCATCCAAGGTGCTGCACGGCCATGCCGGCCCCAGGAGCGGAGCAGGGCTGGGGGCAGCTCCGTGTGCCTTCCCTCAGCCCTCGGTGTGCCAGACCCAGTGCCAGGACTGAGCTGGTTCAGGAAATCCCAGCAAATCTCCCCCACGGGCGCTCAGCCCAGTCTTTGCTGGGTGCCATCGGGATGAGGCGCAGCGGCCACCACTCTCCCGGATCCTGCAGGGCCCCAGCCCACAGCACCACGAGGCACCGAGCCCCACAGTCTTCTCCTGAGGGAGGGAATTTTCCCACTCCAGCTGGCCTGGGCGAGATGGAGGAAGATATTACCAGGGCAGAGCAGGCTGCTGAGCTAGAGGCCGGGCTCTAATTATTAAGAGCCAATTCCATTACAGCAACCTCAGCCGCAGGGCAACGCAGGCCAGGCTCTCCCAAGGGGTGAGACCACACCAGCAGCGCATCCCCTGCAGGACAGGAGCCCCGCAGCAGCCCCCACACCATGCTGAGTGCCTGCCCCCCCTGCCTCTCCCCTCTTAGGTGCTGCTGCCCTGGCACCCTCTGCCTCACTCCAGCAGACCCCAGCACAGCATGGCCAGGAGCGAAAGGCACAGGCATTGTCCTCCTCCTGCCAGCAGCTGCTGAAACAAGACCTGGAGAGAAGCCAGAACCAGCAGCGTCGCCACTAGCCCCCATCCCCAGCAGGGGAGAAACCTCCAGCTGGGGCTGGCTTTGGGTGCAGGGGCAGGAGGTAGGTGCATGGACAAGTCATTTTAAGTCATCCCGAAGTGGCAAGAAAACAGGCAACACGTCACCGTCTTAACCAACCTTCTTATTTCTTTATTTGAAAGGCACAGCTTGTACGTCCTTGATACAGCATTTTCAGTTCCTCTTATTATAGGTCAAGTGATTAAACACAAAAAGCAAAACAAGATCTTTCTAAAGGACTATATACAAACACAAGATGATTATTTAGTTTTATTATTTTTTTTGTTCCATTTTTTTTTTTTAGAAGACACGCTAGCGCACGGAGATAAGAACAGAGAAAGCTGCTGTATCCTCTACAGGGAGGGGGCGCAGGGAAGGGACCAAGGGAGCTCCCAGGCGCCCACCTGCCCCTCGGCCAGTCCCAGACCCCAGCCCCCTGGCAGCCGGTGCTCTGCCGAGGGGAGCGGGCAGAGGGGCCCCCCCAGCCCGAGGCCAAGGAGCAGCGCGAGGAGAAAACCCGGTGGCTGGACGCGTGGAACTGCGGCGGTGCTGTGGGACTGGTTAAAAACAGAGACATGCAGAACAGCAAGGAGCCGGCCGGTGCTTGCGCAGGGGCCGGAGACGCAAGGAGGTGGGGAGCGCCTGGGGTAGGGCGGGGGGCGTTGGGGCAGGGGTCCCAGCAGGGGGTTGTGCAGAAACCGGTAGGAATGAGGGTCGTCGTTAAATACCGAGGGGGAGCAGCAGGCAGGGGCTGTGGCACCCCCGGAGAAGCCCAAGCCGGAGCCAGGCCAGGCACGGGGGGGCCATGCAGTGGCTGCCGTGGCGGTGCCGCAGGGGCTGCCCACCGGCGGGGTGCCGCCAGGCCCCACCACCGCCCACAGATGCTGCATCTGGCATTGACCCCCCAGCCCCGGCCCCTTCTCTCTAATCCGACTTCTCCCCGTCGTCGTCTTGGTGGGCGTCCCCATCATGGCCGTTCTTGTCCTCCTTGGTCAGGTGCCCCTGGGAGCCCAGGGCCGAGAGGGAGAGGAGGCCGGAGCCAGCGCTGACGGCGGGGAGGGACGGGGGCTGCAGCCCCACAGGCAGCGGAGTCAGAGGCAGCGCGAGGGCTTGGAGCTGCGAGAGCTGGTGCGCTTGGAGCTGCTGCTGTAGGGAACGAGGGGTGGACAGGGGGAGGGGAGCGGAGAGTTGTCATTTCGAGGGGCCCCGGGCCCCCCCGAGTCCTGCTGCCTCAGCAGAGCCCGTGACAGGAGCTGGGCTCAACCCAGAGCACCAAGCACCCAGCCCCAGGAGGGAGGCACAGCCCAGCCTCCTCGGGCTGCTGCAGCCTCTTGAGAAGGCTCAGCAAGTCCCTAGCTCCTAGGAGGCCTGGCCTCGGCCACCGGAACTCTCCAAGGACGTGGTTAAACCCCTCCCAGCTTTGACCACGAGCAGATGGTGTTTCCACACCCAGGAGCTGCCGCAGATCCTGCCCCAAACCAAAGCCTCTCTTTACAACCTGTGGGATGGAGCAGGAACCCACACCCCCTGCAAAGCCAAGCAACATTCCGATGAGCCTGGATAAAGCCAGCCCACGCCAGCAGGGCCACCCCAGCACACGGAGCTGCCATCCCATGGGGCCTCAGCTCTGCCACAGAGGCCCAAGGCACCAAAGCCAGTCCCCCACCCCCAAACCACATACACGTGCACCACGTACACGGATGATGGAGTTCAGTTCTGGTGCTGTCACCTGCTTGGCTCGTTCAATAGCTCCCAGGACTTGCTGCTGATGCTGGAGGAAGAACAGAGGAATCTGAGATCATTTCAAACATGGGAGGGAAGGAGAACAGGGACCCAACAGGACAGGCCTACACATACACAGAGGCTGCTCAACCCCACACAGTCCCCTACTACCAGGCCTGGCCCTTTCACTCCAGCAAGTGTCTTTTTCTTTCCATCTAAGCAGAAGGACGGGGCTCGGGAGGGGGAATGTACTGCGTTACGATGCAACAGCTTTAGTTGTGGCTTAGTTATTAGCCAGCTCTGATCTGATCAGCAAGCCACTTTGTCTTCTCCCAGAGCATGTGGGTGACAGCAGCTCAGTCTATCCCCCAGCCCCACAGCTAATCCAGACCCAGAAACGCAGCCCCCACCCCACAGCTCTTGACCAGAGAACAACGAAGCGCTCAGCCTCGGGGTGGCGTGGGGTCAGCTGGCACCGAGGGTGCTGCAGCTCTCCCCTACCCTCAGCCCTCCCAACTAATTCCTCAGGGGGTGAGAGGAGCCTATCAGCCACAATAGTGGGGCAGAGGAGCTCAGTCCACAGGAGCTGTATGGAGGTGCTTTTTAGTGCCCTCCTCCCCAGCTCGCTTCTAGCACCCAGCTAAAAGCAGCCAAGTTGGGAGTCGTAGGAGTGGAATGAGAACAGAGCCCAGCCTTGTCTGCACCAAGGGGACGGATGGATGGACAGCACGGCCTCGGTGGCCTGCTTGGACTCGGGGCCAAACCTCTTCAGAAGGGCTGATCCCACAGGGCAGGGGCGTGGAGGAGCCGGGGTTTGCGGGCACTGGGCCCGGCTCCCTCGAACCAACACCCCTGAACCAGGCAGTTACCTCCTGTGAGAGGTAGGGCAGAACCTGCGCACAAATCCCATTGAGCCTCTTGACGATTTCAGCCTGGAGGGTGGGAAAAACAGAGAGGAACGGCATCAGAGGGCCCTGCAGCACCCACCCTGAGAGCTGCCCCCCCTAGTAGGAGAGAGCCTGGCAGCATCCTGGTTTGCATGGGGACACCTCACCTCAAAGTCGTGTCCCCCCCCCCCAACAAATGGTTAAATAAATCTACGCTGCTGACTGCAAAGAGCAAGTTTTCAATATTTTCTTCCCTCTCAGGGTCTCCAGTATTAAATTAATGAAGTCAGGAGCAACCAGGGAGAAAAAATTATTACAGACCCAGGTGGGGATGCATTGAATTGTGTTCGCCATGCAGAGGCAGACGCGCAGGAATGCCGCTGCTGCAACCTTGGCCCTGCCCCACAGGCCAGCTGCTGGGCACCTCCAGCCACCCCCTCCTCCTCCTCCACCCCCAGCCCACAGCACTCCCCCTGCCCCACAGCTGAGCAGGCAACACAGCCTATGCCGAGACCACGGGGCCAGAGGCAGCTCCTGCACTAACCTCAGCCAAGCAGGCGGCAAGGTTTGGGGGCATTAAAGCTTTTCTGCTGGGGAAGAGTGAAGCTCTTGGCCCTTTGCAACTCACTTCCATCAGATTCAAAAGTAACAGGGAGCCAGAGGGTTTAGGCAAGCACTGACACAGGCTGGGAAACCTCGTGGGATGGCAGTGATGGTTCAAAGCCTCTAAGCAAGCTGCAGGTTTCCCTCCCACAGCAGCCCGTCCCACAGGCTTAGCGAACAGGGCGATGGGATTGGAGGCTTTAAGTGCGTTTGCAGGGAGCAGAGCTGTGGTAAGAGGCTTTTAGCTGAGCCAGGGCACATACAGACAACTGTGACTGGAATCTGAAGGAGGCTCATGTTGTTAACAGCACAGGTAATTAGCCACTGGGGATAATTAACAACTTAACCACCAGTGAGGGTAATGAACGAACTCATCCGGGCTGCAGCAGAGCCTCCTTCCATCACGAGGAGGCTCTCAGCAGCTCCAACATCGCACATGGAACCGCACCAAAGGGAACACCGCCTGCTCTGGGGGCAGCGGCCTCCTGGGGCACCAGAGCCGGGCACCCATGGGGCTTGGGGGGAGGGAGGGGGGCACTGCTCACTCTCCGGCCCAGGCTTGCAGCCCTTGCACTGAGGCTCCACGTCCCTGCGCAGCCTGGCTCGGGGCACCCAGACCCGCAGCATCCCCAGGCAGGGTCTGTAAGGCTTTGCAAAGGCAGCCTTTTGCCAGAACAATTAATTTCCCTCCCAACAAGAAAACACGTTTTTAAGGTCAAGGGGGAAAAATGTGAATGTCCTCCCCCACCCAGGAGCTGGCAATCCCAAAAGCAGCTTTGACATTTTACAGGCTCATGGCATTTCCAGTTCCTGAAATACCACCGAAGTGATGGGGACAAAGCACGGCAGACAGCCCACCCTCCCCAGGAATTAAAGCACTTGGAAATGCCTTCCCCTACCTGTTTGTGCATTTCAATGTTCAGCCCGTAGGACATCTCGTAATACTGCAGAGCAGGGTAGAAAAGAACAAAAAAAGGTCAAATCTCTACCAGAGAAAGGGGCTCCGTGCATCAGTGCTGGGAGCCACCGCTGCTTTCCTATAGCGTCTTTACAACAGCTGGGCAAGGATGGAAGGAGAGCAGAGGAAACCAAAGGCAGCTGCAGGCAGCAACACTCCCCATGTCCAAGGCCAAGCACCCAAGCCCAGGGGGCTCCGCATGCTGCTGCGGACAGGACCTGGGAACCGCCTGAGCCCCATCCAACACCCTCAGACACCCTGCAGCACCCTGCATCGCGGTGAGAGCAAGTGACGCTGCTCCAAACATGCCAGCAGGATCAGGGCTCTGCAGACCTCTACATCCACGGATGACAGAGGCAGTCTGGCTCCCCAAGCCGCACCTGGACAATGTCCTAACACCCACGGGGCTGCTTCAGCAGCGAACGGAGGAGGTCACCGCTGGGCTTCAGCTAGCAAGCAATGCGGCCAGCTGCACACAGCTCCAGCCGTTTGGGAAAAGATGCATGGAAAAAAACACACGAAACCACACACAAAAAAGCACCCCCTGGCCCCCACCAGCAACAGGTAGCTACAGAGCAATCTATTGGCAAGAGAAGTTAATTCATGCTCTCTAGAATAAGCTGTTTTTAAGTCTGAGAGTTTAGGAGCCCCTCCCTCAGCCCCTCTCCTCCTCCTGATTCTTCAAAAGGGAAAGAAAATCCCTGTCTGCGCTCATTTAATTCAAAGAGGGGAAGATCACTGTCGCTTCGGTACCAACTGCACGAGCCAGAGAAGCGCCTGGCTCGCCATCATGGCTATTTCTGTCTGCTCCCACACCGCTGCCGGCTCTCGAGGCTTCTTTGCATTCTGGAGACTGAGCAGGAAGCATGAGCCCGACCCCCACGCTGCTAATTGTGGCTTATTCAAGAACTGGAGCAGCTGTAGCAGCTTTGCAGAGGCACAGAAACCCCTTCCTGCATGCAGTGCAGGGAGCAAAGCAGCCCTGCGCCGGGGCAGAGCCCTGCGAAGCCTCAAGCTCGGCACCGCCAGCAGCACCCTTCCTCTCCGCACCTTGGGCGGTCACCTCTACCAGTTCTGGTGACTGACGGCATTATGGGGAAAAATAAATAAATTTAATATCCAGATGTGGCTGCGTGAGAGTCTCTGTGCGGGCTGCAAGGCCCAGGAAGCAATCATCTATTGTTGAGAAGGGGGCAGCATTAAGAGCCAGGCTTCCCCACACCTGTACGGACAGCGGTGACCGGCTCTCCGCAGCCCCATCCCAAGTGCGCTTTGCTCCCCGCGGCCTCAGGGTTCAGACATGCAGACAGTGCAGGAGAACAGAGAGGCTGCCTCCACCATTTCTGGTTTTAAATTCGTAACTCTCCTCTGAAGAGCTGCTGCATTCATTTCTATATCTTATCTCTTCCTTCCAGGACAGGTGCAGCAGCTGGCAAGCAGGCACCACCTCATCTTTATGGGCAGCATCGCAGCCTCCCGTTAACTCCTTGATAGGAAGGGGACAGCGCAGCCTTGCCCTGCCTCACTCTCCGGTGCTGCCAGGGGCTGGTCTCCACGCGGGGTAACAGCGGTGCTGCCCAGCAGCTGGTCGCCCTGCCAGCAAGGACACGGCTCCTTCACAGAGGATTTCTCCTTAGAGTCAGCTGAGCCCGCCACCCGCATGTAGTGACACTTCTGCCTTTTCCCAGCACTGCTCTGGGGGCTGCGCACGCTGCGCAGGGCCACACGTGCAGGCGCCCTGCCCCACAGCGCTGCAGGGCCTCTGGGCATGCGAGGAGGTGTGTAGGGCTGGGCTCCCACGTGGAGGGGGAGCTGGCTCCAGACCCCCACCCTGTGACCTCCCGGCACGCAGCCCCATCCTGCCCTTGCCAGGAGCCTCCTGCAGCCCCCTCCCTGCTGCAGGACCCCCACGTCCCCAGGCGCAGGCAGCAAGGTCACGCTGTCGGCAATGACCTGGCTTCCATGCTGCCCTCAAGCATCAGGTTGCTTTTACCGAGCAGCATTTAGGGCTTGGGTACCTCCCAAGCCACCCTGACCTCTTTCCACTCCTGCTCTGCAGAGAGGAACCACCCCTGCTTCTCCAGAGGTGGATGATGAAGCTGCCCCAGCTCCTCCACCCGTGGGCTGCCGATGGAGGAGAAGTGCAGGATCCTGGCTCTGGAACCCCCTTGCCCTGTCACGAGGACAGTCCCGGTGCTCCACAGCTGCCACGGGAATGTTGGGCTGTCGGGTGCAGGCACCCTGCCATCAGCTGGACCCATCCTTTATCTGCGTCCAACAACTCTGAAGTGCAGGGAAGTAGCAGCGGCCCACCACACACAGACAACACAACGCACAAGGAGCCCTGCTTTCAGGAAAGCCAACGCCAGCCCGGTCTGCAGACCCACTGCTGTGTGGGCAAAGCCTCTGCCAGCAAAACCCCAGCACCAGCACCTGCTCCCCGCCGGCATCCCCACCCGTGCCACCCACACTGCCAGGGCGGGCCCTTACCATGACGTAGTGACGCTGCATCTCCGATTTCTCGCTGGCTAGCTTGTCGCATTCCAACTTCAAGCTGAAAAGCCAGAAAACGGTAAGAAAACCACAAGCAGGAGGTGAGCGAGCTGCTCAGCATGGAGCAGTCGCATCCTGCGGCCCCGCACAGCCCGTTCCAGCTGGGCAGGCTCCGCAGGCACCACGACCCCAGCACCCGCGGCAGGTCAGAGCTCAGCCGCGTCTCATCTGTATGGCAGCTGCTGTGGCAGAGCCTGCTCCCACATCCAAGGCCAGAATCCCACTCGGGAGAAGCGGCACAAGGCTGTCCCACAGCCAGGCACCAATCGCACGGCTCTGCCTGGCACAGGGAAGCAGCGGCCACAGTCGTTTGGGTTTCCTCAGCTGATGCCAGCAGCGGGGTACACTGTCTAGCAGGGGCCTGCCTGCTACACGCCACAGATGGTCTGACTTTGTTTCCTGAGCTGCATCAGGGCCTTTTCCAGGCGGCGCAGGGAGGCCCAGGTGCAGCGCAACCCTCCAGAAAAAGAGGTTTTTCTCTCTCTCCCCCGGGTTCTTTGCACCCGTACGAGAAAACGCCGCTGCTCCTCACGCTTCACAAATCTCCAGCTCCCTTGCCAAGCAGCTGCAGCCAGCATGTGCAGTGGTTTTATGTTTCAAACAAGAAACAGCTTCACCTACACAAAACCTGCCTCTCTGCAAGCAGGTCAAGTCCCGCAGAGGGGGGAAGCATCCCCTGCAGCGAGCGTGCTCCCAGGCCCCTGCTGCCCACAGGCACAAGGGCACCGCACTGCGCCGCCACCGCCCCGGCACTACCGAACCCGAAGCCCGCGTGCGTCTGAAGCTCACACAGGAAGCGATGGCCCACCAGCAGCCAGCATTTGGGCCAGCAGGAGCATTTCCACACGCACATGTGGAGAAGCGGAAGCATTTGGATTTAAGCGCTCCCTGCAGCATTCGCAGTCCAGGAATGGCAGCCAGCGAGAAGAACCGAGGAAAGCTCCCAGTGAGCCGCGGGAGGCCTGGCAAGCCTCCGCACAGCCCTGGCTGAGCCACGCTCGGAGCAAAGGCCTGGCCGGGGCAGGAGGACCACACGCCCTGCTCGGCGGGCTCCTGCCCGGACGTGACGAACGCCGTCCCGCAGATTCCTCTCCAGCCTCACCAGCCCAAGCCGCAGCCCGGTCCCTCCGGGTGCCCCGGTTTGGCCCGCACAGGGGCGCGCCGGGGGATCTCCGGGCACCCCCGAGCCTCACGTACCTGTGGTACTGGGCCTGCAGGAGCTGGAACTCGTCCTTGATGCGGTCGCAAGAGTCAGAGGTGGTGAACTTCAGCTGCTGCGGCAGGTGAGAGGAGCCCTTGAACGACACGAGACGGTGCTGGGCACCCAGCGGGGCGGGCGGCCCTGCCTGCCGCGGCCCGGGCCCGCCGCGGACGGTCCGGCAGCGCTGCCCTCAGCCGGCAGCGGCGCCCCGCCGCTGGGGGGG
>JAACYP010023454.1:0-15301 GCA_011076525.1 Nettapus auritus | reverse complement strand
AACCCCTAACCCCTAACCCCTAACCCCTAACCCCTAACCCTAACCCTTAACCCTAACCCTAACCCTAACCCTTTAGCCCCAACCCTAACCTAACCCTAACCCTAACCCTAACCGAACCCTAACCCTAACCCCTAACCTCTAACCCTAACCTAACCCTAACCCTAATGACCCTAACCCTAACCCTAACCCCTAACCCTAACCCCTAACCCTAACTCCTAACCCTAACCCTAACCCCAACCCCTAACCTTAACCCTAACCCAAAATGGCCGCCCGGAAGTCCAGTGGCTGAGAACTAAATCTCGCGGCGTGGCCTGGGCACCCAACATGGCGTCCGCAAGTGCAGTGCCCGAGTAGTACCCCTCCCGGAATGCTCTGGGCATCCAAAATGGCTGCCCGGAAGCCCAGTACCCGAGAACTCCACGTCCCAGGTCTCCCGGGACTCCCAACATGGCCGCCCGGAAGTCCAGTGACTGAGAAGTAACTTTGGCGGCTCGGCCTCCACACCCAACATGGCGTCCGCAAGTGCAGTGCCCGAGAAGTACACCTCCCGGCATGCTCTGGGCATCCAACCCTCACCCTAACCCTAACCCTAATCCTAACCGTAACCCTAACCCTAACCTAACCCTAAAACCCTAACCCTAACGCTAACCCTAAAACCCTAACCCCAACCCTAATGGCTGCCCGGAAGCCCTGTGTCCTAGAACTACATTTCCAGGGTCTCCCGGGACTCCTAACATGGCCGCCCGGAAGTCCGGTGACTGTGAAGTACATCTCGCGGCATGGCCTGGGCACCCAACATGGCGTCCGCAAGTGCAGTGCCCGAGAAGTACACCTCCCGGCATGCTCTGGGCATCCAAAATGACTGCCCGGAAGCCCTTTGTGACTGCGAAGTACATTTCCCAGGTCTCCCGGGACTCCCAACATGGCCGCCCGGAAGTCCAGTGACTGAGAAGTAACTCTGGCGGCACGGCCTCCACACCCAACATGGCGTCCGCAAGTTCAGTGCCCGAGAAGTACGCCTCCCGGCATGCTCTGGGCATCCAAAAAGGCTGTCCGGAAACCCAGTGCACGAGATCTACATTTCCGGGGTCTCCCGGGACTCCCAACATGGCCGCCCGGAAGTCCGGTGACTGAGAAGTACATCTCGCGTCATGGCCTGGACACCCAACATGGCGTCCCGGAAGCGCAGTGCCCGAGAAATACAACTCCCGGCACGCTCTGGGCAGTTCAAATGGCAGCCCGGAAGCCAAGGGCCCGAGAACTGCATTTCCCAGGTGTCCCGGGACTCCCAACATGACTGTCCTGAAGTGCCGTGAGTGAGAACTAAATCTCGCGGCATTCTCTGGCCATTTAACATGTCCGCTTTCTTGGCAGCAATCTGGAAAATACCCCGAATGCCGGGAAATGTAGTGCAGGGAATCTAAACATCCGGGTGATCATGTTTGGAGTCCGGGTAATCCTGGGAAATGTAGTTCTCGGTCACTAGGTTTCCGGGCAGCCATTTTGGATGTCCAGAGCGTGCCGGGAGGTGTACTTCTCGGGCACTGCGCTTCCTGGACGCCATGTTGGGTGTCCAGGCCATGCCGCGAGATGTATTTCTCAGTAACCTGACTTCCGGGCGGCCATCTTGGGTGTCCAAGGCGTCCTGGGAAATGTAGTACTCGTGCGCTGGTTTTCCGGGCAGCCATGTTGGATGCCCAGAGCATTCCGGGAGGTGTACGTCTCAGGCACTGCACTTGCGGACGCCATGTTGGGTGCCCAGGCCATTACGCGACGTTTTGTTCTCAGTGACTGGACTTCCGGGCGGCCATCTTGGGAGTCCTAGGAGTCCTGGGAAATGTAGTTCTCGGGCACTGGGTTTCCGGCCAGCCATGTTGGATGCCCCGAGCGTGCCGCCAGGTGTATTTCTCGGGCACTGTACTTCCGGGACGCCATGTTGCGTTCTCATGGCATTCTGGGAGATGTAGTTCTCGGTAACTGGACTTCCCGGTGGCCATGTTGGGAATCCTCAGAGTGCTGCGAAATGTAGTTCTCCGACACAGGGCTTCTGTGCAGCCCTGTTGGATGCCCAGAGCATGCCGGGAGGTGTAGTTCTCGGGTTCCTTAGGGCTTTTAGGGTTGTAAGGGTTTTTAGGGTTGGGGCTTTATGGTTTTTATGGTTATCTTTATAAGGGTTTTCAGGGTTAGGATCGTAAAGGTTTTTAGGTTAGGACTTTAAGGATTAGGATTACAACCCTAACCCTAAAAACCGCTTCCCCCCTCAGTACGTTCTTTTGATCAGCAGGTGGCGGCAGAGGGCGCCCGCGGGCTCCAAAGCGCATGCGCATGGTAGTGTCGCCTGCAATACTTTTTTGTCAGCAGATGTCGGAAGGCGCCCGCGAGCGCCACCGCGTATGCGCGGCCTAGTGCAGCCTGCAGTACCTCCTTTTGACCAGCAGGTGGCGGCAGAGCGCCGCCTGCAGTACCTTTAATTCTTCTAAGCCTAGAGGGCTATCGGCTTTTTAGAGTTGTTTTTTTGAGGTTTTTAGGGTTGTGGGCTTTAGGTTTTTTAGGGTTGGATCTTTAGGGTTTTAATGCTAGGGTTCTAAGAGTTTGTAGGGTTAGGGCTTTACGGTTTTTAGGGTTGTAAGTGTTTTTAAGGTTTTTAGGATTGGGGCTTTAGGGTTTTTAGGGTTAGGGCTTTAGGATTATTTTGTTAGGGTTTTTCGGGTTAGGGTTGTAAGGGTTTTTAGAGTTAGGGCTTTAGGGTTTTTAGGGTTCGGATTTAACTTTAATCTATCTATCTATCTATCAATCAATCAATCACTTTCGGCTCTCTTTAGGACCCAGCAGGCCCCTTTCTCTCGCGTTGCTATGGCGTTGCTAAGAGCTGCACTTCCGCGTCCTGCCGTCCCATCCCGTTACGTCTGCGTCACGTGCCGGGATCTAGTCTATTTTACGGTGGGGCCTTTAGGGTTAGGGTTGTAAGGGTTTTTAAGAGTTGGGGCTTTAGGGATTTTAGAGTTAGGGTTGTAAGTTTTTTTAGGGTTAGGGCTTCAGGGTTTTTAGGATTGGGGCTTTAGGATTTTTAGGGTTAGGGTTGCAAAATGTGAATGTAAAATGAACTACATGCTGCTAATATGTCTACGTGCATTAGAAGATACAGCTAAATGAGAGGAAGTCCTCCTAGAGAAAGTACATCAATCAAGTGCCATTTAAAATGGGCAGAAGGGTATGCTTTTCCTCCGCTTCATTCAGTCTGAGCTAAACTGTTTGGGATGAAGTTTTCCAGCAGGGAAAGGTGGTGGTAAACTTGAATCAGAAATGGACTGTGAAAACCAATCAATATAAGTTTGGCAACTGAAGATGCTCTGTAATGAGAACTAGGGAACCTTGAAACTCCCCGCACTCTAGGAGCAGTGTTCTCCCTCTATGTCCCCCCCTACTTCCTCTCCCAACCTACAGGCAACACTCCCCCCACTGCTGCTCACCATTTCCCCAGAAGCAGCTGACTGCACAGCACCTCGTCCTGTGCGACAAGGAAGACTAGAGGAAGATGGAATTGTTAGCCATAATCTGGTTTTATTACTTTTGAAAAATGGAATGTTTCACTAAAAGAAACTTTAACTAATACTTGTCCAAGAACACATTCACAACAACAAAATAAACAGCTGATATATTTGGCTACAATATGGCAGCAATCTTGCTTTTCATAATCACAAATTCAAGGTGACCCTGCTCAATAGAATTCACCACCATTGTCATCTTGTATTAAAAAAATATATATATTTATATATATATATATATAAATATATATTATTTATAGTGCTTTCAGTAGCGGCGGGTAAAACGGGTTTCAGTCAGTCTGTTTGTTCTCTCCTGGCCTGCAAAACCTCCTTGTATTCCACCACTCTGCATTATCTGGCTCTGGTTTCCACCTTGTGTGAAGCCTCCACGCCTAAAACAAGACCAGGCAACTTCAAAATTGGACACAACTAAATACTACTACAAATCTGAGAAAAGGTGTTTGCTTATTTTTTTTTTCTACTTGCAAATCCATACTTGGGTAGAATCTGAAAGTATTATTTTGTACTTCTGACACAGGAATTTAGTGATTTATTCAGATGTCAGCTATTGTGAAACATTCATAAGCAGTCCAAACACAGCTTCTTACCCTGGTATCCCTCCTCGATTCATCACATGGCCTGGTCCTGACTGACCAGGCATGCTTCTATCACCACCTAATTAAAAAAAAAAAAAAGGGGGGGGGGGGGGGGGAAGTATTCAGGTTTTCCTATTAAAAAAGCAACATTTTGTTTCCATAATTGTATTTGATTTCTTGCCAATGTTGTTAAAGCTCTGTAGGAATTTTAACTACCACCAGATGTTCAGCAGCAGTAATTCATAGAAAAACCACAATCACACTGGTAAGCAGCAAGTGTACCTTGCCATCTCTCATGATCCCGTCCCATCATTCCTCCATCCACATTTCCCTGCCATGAACGATCTTGATGCCCCTCTAACTTTCGACCATGATCTCCCCAGTCACGTCCATCTCTTAAAAAAATAAAAGAAAGTCTTCTAGGTGTGTCCCTTATCAATTTAACAGCATAGGGTAAGGCCAACCACCATACCCCCATAAGAGTGTATTAAGGCATTAGTCAAGCTGTAACTATATCCACCCAATCATTGCAGTTAAGAACTGTTCAAAGTCAAAGAGAAACTTGCTGAACAACATCCTCCACACAAAGCCCATCTTTTTCCGATCTACAGACATATTTAGCGTCACAATATACTAAGGCACTTACACAGGGAGCAATTAATCAGCCACCATTCCCCTATCTCGTGTATTTATGTAGAAGTGAATGTTATGTATCTGAAATACACCTGGCTTGACAACTCACTGATTTGAAGACCACTAAAAACAGTCTCAGTCCCCCACTACTGCAGGAAAGAAAATCAATTTCCTTAAAACCTGTTAGTCACAAATGCAACTTCTGTGTGCACTGTTGGACCATCTAGCATAGGACTCCATCTTATCTGTAGACAAGGAAATTTACAAGAGTACCAGTTACCAGCTGAGCAACCTGAGCAACACCTCTTCACTCACTAAATTCCTTGCTTATTCAGATGAGAATAAATGTTCAAAGAAACTACCTGGAGAAAGTATTCACACTTGAGAAACTGCTTCCACTGTCACCCCCTTCAAAGGTTTACTGAGCATTAGAATTAAGATTCAGTAAATTGCTTCCCTTATTTCTTACGCACTAACCGGGTTTGTGGAGGTATCCCTCTCCCTTCATTCATTCTTCTGTCAGACCCATAGCCACCCCAACTATCCCGGGAGTCCCGGGAATGACGGTCTGGCCCTCCATGGCGTTCATCTGGGTAATGCTGGAAAGCAAATGGTACAGAGTTCTGCTAAGAATTGATACTGGTTTCTTTTATGATATCAAAATTTCAGCTTCTCAGAGGTTGCAGTTTTATTATGTGCCACAAAATAAAACAGCTGTCTCATGCTTCACTGTTACCATAGTTGCTACTGTGTACAGTTCATTTGAGGCACTAATTTTGTTTCACAGTACATATTCTACTCCAATTATTGGTAGGTGGAAGCTTTATATTTGGTTGTGCTGGTGCTTTTTTTTTGTTTTTTTTTTTTTTTTTTTAAGGCTGACATTCTGGCTACAGCTTTTTTTTTTTTTTTCCTTCACTAGAATGCCTGCCTTGTTTCTCAAGAGAGGAAGGAAGGAAAGTTTTAGTATACCTTTGTGATACCAGTTTTCACACCTGTCCTTTTATAGTCTTCTTGTTGCATCATGGCACCACTTATTTTCTACATACCTTTTAGATACACATCAGAAAAGGGAATCCTTGCCAACTATGGATACATTACTACAGCATTTACCTCTTTACATAACGCAGTCGCTTACGATTGTTAAATGGAAAACTTCTATCACCACATATCATATTCTGTTCTGAAGAAACACCATACTGCAGCTCTAATCACTCAGGATTTTTTCCTCCATTATGGCTAAATGCCCTAGTGAGCAAGTAACTCATGTTAGCACATTACTAGACTAAGTCAGTTACTGACTGAACACATACTGTTTAATTCTAGTGGCAATTCCATTTAAGAAATGGGTATCATGCATGTTGTGCTTCTTCTGCTTTGGGAATGGTTTGTTTTTTAAACTCAAGTGATTGTTTGGGTATGACCCACCTGCCCATCTCGATCTGGTATCCCTCGCGAACCTTCTCTTCTTGAAGAAAATAAGAGAAGTTTCAGTCAAATCAACATAGCAATCATAGTTCTGGTGTTTGTATGAAGTAGCATGCGGAAATTTATCTTTGTTAGGCTTTAAAACTGAGAACACCAATACTTTGTTTGGCTGTAAGATATTTAAATGATTTTTTGTTTCAACAACCTAGCATACAAACACATCAAAGTAACACTTATAGTAATATTAGTAAGTAAGGTGTCGCTGAGACATGGTCAGGAACCTGAGGGAAGAACACTGTGCCAGGCCTTGAACCAAGGAATAATATAGAGTGAACCAAACAGCATCAGAAATGAGTTACAAGCAAAAGTGAAGTAGAACAGTTCTTGCCAAAGCTCCTTTGAGAATAAACCTAAGTGTCAGCAGAAAGCATTTTTGTAGTCTGTGGAAGTAAAGTCAGCATAAGCTAGGCTGTGAGGATGAAAGTAGGGAAAGTTTTAAAGGAAACTGCTAAATCTCTGGCTAATGAATGGGGATTCACAAATCAGATTTCCATCCGTCTTGAGAGAAGTTATAGGATCTCCCTCAGCACCACCGCAGACTACAAAGAAATTAGCTTATAGTATTTAAGCAACCTTTTTTGATATATATTGAGGGAGACAGAACTGCAAGCATGTATAAACTTAGACACAATAAATGCAAAAGGCTCATTTGTTTTTAGCACTGTTCAAGCCATTAGTAAGCTAGGAAAAGACACCTAATTTCCACAAAGGTGTAGAAAGACGAGCCACCTCCTTACTGACCTGTCCAAAGAATGATCTTGGTATCGGCCACGATCCCTGTGGTCAAAGTCATGGAAGCGGTCCTGACGACCAAATTCAGAGTGGTACCTATCATCCATTGCCATTCGCTTTGCTTCTGGCCAGTAAGGATCATCTCGCCTGAAAGAGAAGACACAACGCAAGTCTCAAAGCAGTCTTCCTCTCTTGCTCTCTTGAACAAGATATTGAGATCAAACCTCATTCAATCCAATTATTCAAAAAGTTATTTTTGATTTATAATTAAAAACTCTGAAGTGTTAAACTGACATTACATTTCAGTTTCAGAAAGGGTCTAGTTGCATGAACACCATACAAAAAGTGGAACCTCAGCACAGCTGGACATGAGAGGAGTCTACCAAGTACCTGTTCCTGCTGGCATCCCTGTTTTAGTTTAGAAACACAGAATAACCCAAGTTGGAAAAGACCTTCAAAATTGTCAAGTCCAACCATCTACCTGAACTACCAAGTCCCATCACTAAGCCATGTCCCTTAGTGCTTGTGATGGTTTTACCGTGCTGGGCAGCTGAATACCGCAACCGCTCTCTCACTCCCCCTCCTCAGATGAGGAGGGGAAGAAGTAAAGGAAAGAACAACTCATGGGTTGAGATAAGGATAATTTAATTAAAGGGAAAAATATATACATATTAAGGAAATATTATTAATTAACAATTCAACTAAAGGGAAAAAGGGAAAGGGGAAAGGGAGGGGGAAAGGGAACAGCAAAACAAAACGAGTAAAGGCTGTGTGGAAGTGCAGAGGAAATTATTCTCTACTTCCCGCAAATGAGCGATGCCTGACCACGTCCTTGAAGCAGGGCCTCAACGCACGTAGCCGGTGTTCGCGAGGACAGACGTTTTCGCAACGAAAGCCCACCCCTCCCCTCTTCCTCCTTCTTCCACCTTTTATTGCTGAGTGTGACATCAGATGGTATGGAATACCTCTTTGGTTGGTTTAGGTCAGCTGCCCTGGTGATGTTTCTTTCTCACTTTTTTGCCCACCCCCCAGGAGGGTTAGAGAAAGTCCTGACGCTGTGCCAGCACTTCTCAGCAGCAGACACAACACTGGTGTGATAACACTGCTGTTCTAGCTACAAGTGCAGAGCATGGCACTGTATGGGCTGCCGCAGGAAAAGTTAACATCCCAGCCAGACCCAGTAGAGTGCTATGTCTACATACCTCTTAAAATACCTCCAGGCATGGGGACTCCACCACTTACTTCCCTGGCAACCTGTTCCAATGCTTGACCACCCACTCCATGAAGAAATTTTTCCTAATGTCTCATCTAAGCCTCCCTTGGCACAACCTGAGACTGTTCCATCACATTCTATACCCATTTAAGTGAAGGATTTCTATTCTCAGTCACTCGTCTTTGAAAAATAGTTCCCAATTCTTTCAAATCTGCTATAATAAAGTTTTGCTTAGAGGTACTTAGGTACGACATTTACTTTTTCTGAAGATCAATACTGAACTGTTAACAGCAACAAAGTAGAAAGCTTTCAGTTGTGAATCCCAATGACAGTTACAGCAAGAGTATTTTCAAATTAGAGTATTCTAAAGCCTATGTATCTGTAAATGGATGTGGCCAAAGACTTCAGTATCTCATCCCAGTTATTACCTGCCGTCAGGATCATAAGGCCTTCTCATTGCAGATCGCCGTTCTTGTTCATAGCGTAGCTGTTCCTGCTGGCGTCGCAGCTCTTCCCTCTCTCGCTGGATTCGTTCCTGTTCTCTCCTTCTTTCCTGCTCTATGTGCATTCTTTCTCTCTCCAATCTCTCCCTCTCCAAGCGTTCTCTATCAAGACGCTGTCTTTGAAATTCAAGTCGTTCCCGCTCTCTCTGGAGCCTCTGTCTTTCATCCCGTTCATGAATGGCTTGAAGCCGTTGTTCTCGTTCTCGCCTCTCTCTCTCTCTAATTAAAAGAGCAGATATTTTGCTTTCAGTCAATTATCGTGAGTCTAGGCTTTATTGCTTGTTTTGGGTGTTTTTATTTGTTTGCCTTAAAAAAAAAAAAAAAGTTATACTCTTCCCACTAGCTGCTTAAACACAAATGGTGTATTCTCAACTAAATCACAGCCACCTAAACAAAAAATTAGTCCATATAGGTTAAAAAAAAAAAGTAGTAAGGATAAGGATTCTGCATAAGTAACACAGTAGCTACTCTAAGTTACACTGAAAAAGCTTTCATAGAGCACAGCATGTCCGAATGCAGAACTGAGGAAGTATTTAGAAAGTAGTTACAAACTTTCAGGGAAAACACATGTATATGAAAATTCAATTCTGACTGAGTAGAGAAACAGACCCGATACCAGGTCTGATACCTACAAAAACTGTTATTCAACGAGAGTCTCCTTAGAAGCACAGGCTTAGAGACAACAGTAATAAAGACCTTCATAATTTGGCATTGCATCTGTTCTAGCAATAGTTTATTATCAAATTCATCTGATATACAAATGTGGAAGGTCCAGCACACAACTATGTTGAAGCCTGTTCAAAAAAACACAGGTAAGAGAAGTACAAGCAAATGCCATTCAAAATTTAGAGGAAAAGAGAAAAACTCACCGTCGCCTCTCCGTTTCCCTGATTTCTCTCTCTCTCTGTCTCTGACGTTCACGTTCTCGCTGTTCTTTGATTTTATCAAATGATAAAATATCTTGTTTCTCTTTGCTCTCAGATTTACGATCCTGGCTTTTCGTACTCTGAGTTAAATCAAAACAATACATTAGCCAAACACTCTTAGAGCACTTGTAGCTAGATTTCCTAGGCAAAACGCCCACCTTATGCCAACTTGAACAAAACAGGCTCTCACACCTTCCCAAAGGTAAAAAAATATTGAAATTCCACAGAAAAGTCAGGGAGAAGCACCCAGAATTTGGCTAGAACTTCTAAAGAGTATAAATATATATAAATATTAGAGGTGCAAGATCTGACTTGCACTGCTGAGAAATGGCATACCACTTTAAAGGTCACTGGTCACCATACTGGTTGAAATATATTATCTTAACTTCACTTACAAATTACATTTTTACTTCCTCAACTACAACAGCAACAACTGACTATAACATGGTGAGATATAAGCATTTACTTTCACATCATCATCTTAAGATTTTGTAAAATGCAATAAAAGGATAGCTGTTCCCAATACACAAGGAAAAAAAAAAAAAAAAAAAAAACTCAATTATTTGCATATAAAGCTGGCTTATACCTATTTATTACAAAAATACTTCTCTGAAAGCTGCACTTACCCTCTCTTTTGATGCAGAAGTTTTCACGCTGATAACAGGCTCTCCTTTGGATTTATCCATTACTACAGTCCTTTCAGTTCCTCGACTTGCTAGAAAACAAAAATATGGCCAAGGAATAAATAATACCCAAGACATTCAAAAATTCTTGCAATAGTTTAAAACCATTATGATATGAAGTAGTAAAGAGTTATTTTACTGAGGTTCTTGAATGTCCTATGGAAGAATGTATTTACGATTTAAATAGCTTGCCAACACTTTGCTAAATTGGGGGTGTGGGCAGTAAACTTATAAGTAGCACTTTCTACCTGGGATGGCAGTTAGAAGAAAGCAAATTTAAGTTTGTTCTTAGGCCTGCAAAATACATACTTTCACCACATTTGAAAATAAATTAAAAAAAAAAAAAAAAAAAAAAACACTGCATCAGCTCTAAACCCAGTGACGGTTCCACAAAATTCTAAGATTATCATATGCATCTCTTAAGGCCCACTAACCAAAACTGTGCTGCTAAGCTACTAGCATTCAAAGTTGGAATAATAATTAAAAAAAAAGTTCTAAGGTATTTTCTGGCATGGGCTTTTTATCAACCAGGAAAACAAAGTATTGCGAAGTACAGTTCAGTCTTTTTACTAAATTACGAATCATGCAAGAGTTGGAAGTTTTCTGACCAGCCACAGTTCTTAATGTTTTAGTGCTTGTTAGCCAATTAAAGAAACTTTTTTGGATGTGAAATACAGTATAAGCAACTGTGGTTAAGCTTTTATCAACTTCTTTTCTTTAAAAATAAAACAAGTATCTTTGAATGTATTTCTGAAGGACCACTAGAATTACCCGATTTGCTTGCCCTAGATCGATCAGAGGGTCCAGCTTTCTGATCATCTTTCTCTTTTCCTTCATCTTTTCCGTCTTTTTCTGATTTCTTAGCATCATCTTTTTTGTCGGTCTTCTCTTCCTTTTTAATACCAGCAGACCTATAGACAAACTTTGCTTTAATAGAAATTCTAACAAGAAGTACTACATAACCATTCTTACTGATCAAGTCAATCACATAAAAAGGAAAAAAAACAAAAAAAAAAAAAGAAGAAAAAACACTCAAAAACAGTCCAGTGTCTTCCATGCTGCTGAGCATTTGCAGTATGTCAATGCATACTTTTATTTAAGTTTAAGACCAGCAAACAATACTAAGCTAAAGCTGTCTAAAATGAAGAAACTACAGATGATCTCTCTGAGTATTCGGCATTCAAGTGCCAGAAATAAAAGACTCCTGTTCTGCCTGTAAGTAACATTCAAACACAGAACAGAGAGAAGAGGGCCCACCCAGGTATAGGTTGATCCCCACTAGAAAATATGTTTTTATGAACAGATACCTTTAGCACCTGATGCAAAGCAGACCAGTCTGCCAAAGCATCTCTTTTACCAACTCTTTTATAATTTTATGAGAGAACAGAGTGTAGTAAAGCAAAATGCCTCTTTCAAAAAAGCCAGAGCACTTGAAAAACAAATATTGAAACATTGCTTATTAGCCATGCAAACAGTCCATCAAAAAGACAGACAAATTACTAGAAAGATTTGTCAGTTAAAAGAACAGGCCAAGTCAGAATCAGGTTACGGGACTAACTAAAGTTCTGATAACAAACACTGGTTAATGTAAAAATGAACTATCTCCTCATGTAAGTGACAAGTTTTGATAATAAAACCTGAAAAGCTTTGTATTTCTGAATAGAGGGTCAATTAAGATGAGCTTATTGCTCCAGAACAGCAATTTCAAATTTCCCAGTATTATTACTATATTATATTATTACTATTCAGATGCAGCATGAAGCAAATCAAGACTTATTACGATTACTGTTCCCTTCTGTCACATGGCTATGTTTCAAACAAGTTTTAAACGGGAAAATATAAAATACTTTACTTCTCAGATCTGCAATCTGCTGAATGGTGCCTGTCTTTTTCCTTCCTTGCTTCACCTTCCTTTTTTTCTGCAGGCTTTTTCCCAGCTGGTTCATTTTTTGCCTAGAATTTTAGCCAGAAATATTTTTAACAGTAGAAGACAGGCACTAAACTTACGCACTTTTATTTTCATTATACTATCACACAATAGCTACCATTTACCTTTTCCACAGAAATCATTTTTCCATGCAGCTCTGTTCTGTGGAGATGACTAATACACTTGGTGGCTTCTTCAGATGTTGACATTGTAACAAAGCCGTAACAGCGAGCACCAGGACTGCGAGCATTTGTCACTACTTTTGCACCAACCACCTACAGGGGAAAAAAAATATATATACACACGTGTTCTGCATTTGCAGATCCATCACAAAATAATTTTTAACTTATCATTTGAGCAGCTCCATGTATTGGTAATAGTATAGTACCTATCCACTTTTAACAGAGGAAACATTCTTGGCACACAATATTCCATTTGTGTTCTAAGACAACAACATCGTTAAGCTCATTTCACATTTTAACCTGACCTGTATACTGTCCGTGACCTGTATCATGTCCATGATGTTCTAGAAGTCCTTCACTAAGGAACACTTGACAGAAATATCAGAATCACAGAATCGTCTAGGTTGGAATAGTCCTTTAAGATCCATCTAGTTCCACTCCCACCACTCCATGGGCAGGGACACTTCCCACTAGACCAGGATACTCAAAGCACCATCCAACTTGGCCCTGAACAATTCCAGGGAAGGGGCATCCACAACTCCTCTGGGCAGCCTGTTCCAGTGCTTCATCCCTCATCACGAAGAATTTCTTCCTTCTATTTATTCTAAATGTAATGCTAACAGTGTTACACTTAAGTCAACAGCAACATGAACACAGTTAAAAAGGTTAAATTTAAGATTATTGCACATAAGCTCTGAAAAACTATAAACCAAACACTGATTAAACGATTTGTTAGTTTGCATATCCACTAAATACCTTTCCATACTTGCTGAAAAGATTCTTCAAGTCTGTAGCTCTAGTAGATGAAGAAAGTCCACTAACCCACAAATTTCTGCCAGAACCACTACCTGCACGACCTAATTTACAGAAGAAAAAAAAAGCCAAACATTGAAAAAAGAAAAAACACATTTACACAGAAATGCAACAGTGAAAAAGCAACTGCTCTACAAACTCCACTTTTCCTCTTCATGAACCTCTTTAAGCACAATTTCAACTCTACCCCTTCCAAACAATCTTAAAATCACCTAACACATTGCAGCCTTCAAAAAATAACCCTTGACCTCCACACCTGACGTGCATTTCGACAGTCTTAATGAGTTTTCATCTACACATTGCCCCCTACATTTCAATCACTTTGATGAGAACTACAAAGTACTAAACATTAATTTACAACAGAACTTTTTCTGCTTTGTCAGTTAGGAAGTGAAATTCACAGTTCACCAGAAAACACCATACAGAGTATAGAGATTACACGTATCTTTGACATTTTCTGACAAATACCTGTCTTGTCAGTACCTACCTCCACTTCAGAACCCTAGTGGGAGACTCCAGTACAAAAAAATATAGTGAATATATGTGTACACTTACACACTAAAAAGAAACCAAAACTCACAAGAAAAGCAAGTCAAAGTATGTAAAATTAATCACTACAATTAACCACTCCATTCACTCCTTCATACATCCGCTTACAAAAACTGACTTGAAAGAAATGGTTAGGTTTGACCCAGAAAAATTGTCACATGTACTTTTTAAAAATAAAAAATAAAAAACATACCTTTCTCATCTCTTGCGATTATCTTTGTATCTCTGTCTTCCTCAACAGGGCTAAAGACAAAATATCCAGTTATTCAAACAAGCAAGAGCATAAATAAAATTCTAGATTGCACGCTAGAATTTGATACCTACCAGTGAATTATTTCTGAAATAAAAGATACCATTCAAATTTTTTGAAAAACAAGAGAAAATATGGGACTCATATACTTAAACAGGCAATTAATTCTGTTTTGCAGATGACTGAAATTAAAATAATTTAAGAAAACAACCTTTGAAGGTTGAGGAAGGAAAGAAATCAAACCCTCTGTGTTTAAAAAAGTCTGCACAAGGAGAAATAAAACAGATTCTTTAGGAATAGGCTACAATTTCATGAGTCTTGGTGGCCAATTGAAGGAAACAGCTTATTCGCATCACTTAACGACCAATGAAAAAAGATAGCATCTGGTCTATAACGGAGAAAAAACAAACCTCTTTTTCTGATCACCGCCCTCACTGGTTGAGGACTCTCTAGTAGCAGGGGATTCCTCAGAATTAGCTTTGTCTTCTGTTTTCTTGGCATCTTCTTTGCTATCTTTGCCTTCAGGACCTGCGCCTTTTTCCGCTGTTTCCCCACTAGAGGCTTCCAGGCCTTGGAATCGTTTGCTACTCTGATCGCTTAGGGTCTCTAATACTAAAGATTCAGAGTCCAGTTTCTCTTCCTCTATTGTCTGTTCACTTCTCTCCCCTTTTGCTACAACTAAACGCTTTGCCTCCTTCCTTGACATAGCTTGTGCCGATTTGCTGTCCAAATCTAAAGCATCTTCCTCCAACTGAGCGGCAGCAAGAACATCCTCTTCCTCTGCTAGCCTCTTGCCTGGCACCACGTTACTTGCTTCCTGTGCATGTGGCTGCTCCACTTCGGAAGTTTCTTCGTTAAGTAGTTCAGATTTACAAGTTTCCCCCAAAATGTCGAGTATTTTCTCATTTTCTACGGATTTAACAGGAATAGAATGGCACAAGATTTAATCACCAGGGAAATACAGCAATCACAAATGTGGAACTGGCATGGCTGCCACACTAACACCAAGAGAACTTCTAAGCTACACAGAGATTGGAAAACCCTAGTGTACACAGTGTTAAAAGTGCTATGCTAACTGCAGTCTGACAAACTACCTTAACAACCCTAAAATGTTAACAGGGAAGAAAAACGTCCCCACAGATTTAACAAAAACCTTCTGGCTGATCCTTGGTATTCTTCATGAAATCGTTCAGCTCTGTTTCTTCTCTAGTTAGCTTCCAAAGTCCAAGATGCTTAACTGAACATATCAATGCACTGAGAG
>CM021792.1:5599305-5613317 GCA_011076525.1 Nettapus auritus | reverse complement strand
CCCATGATTTTTCAAGCTTCCTTCCAAAACCTACAGTTGTGTGATTCTGTGATAACACTCAATGTGATGCCCTAACACTCGCTGCAAGGCATTAACACTCCCTGCAAGACCCTAACACTCGCTTTGAGGCCCTAACACTCGCTGGGAGGCCCTAACACTCGCGGCGAGGCCGAAACACTCACTGCAAGGCCCTAACACTGGCTGCGAGGACCTAACACTACCTGCGAGGCCCTAACACTCGCGGCGAGGTCCTAACACTCGCGTCGAGGACCTAACACTTGCCGTGAGGACATAACACTCGCGGCGAGGCCAAAGCACTGCCTGTGAGGCGAAAGCACTCGCGGCGAGACCAAAACACTTGTGGCGAGAACAAAACACTCGCGGCGAGGCCCTAACACTTGCTGCGAGGCCCTAACACAGGCTGCGAGGCCGTAACACTGGCTGCAAGGCCTTAACTCTTGCTCCGAGGCCCTAACACTCGCTGCGAGTTCCTAATGGTTCCTGCGAGGCCCTAAGATTAGCTGTGACCCCAAAAGTCGTGCTACGATCTAAAGCACTCGCTGCAATGCTAAAACTCTTTCTCCAAGGCCAAAACACTCTCTGTGAGGCCCTAACACTAACGGCTAGACCCTAAGACTCGCGGTAAGGCCCTAACACTCGCGGCGAGGAACTAAAAATCACGGAGAGGCCCGAATACACGCGGTGAGGCCCTAAGAAACGCTGCGAGGCCCCAGCACTCTCTGCGACGCCCTAACACTCGCTACTCGACCCTAAAAACACTCACTATGATTCCAAAACCACACTGAATACGATGTCCTAACAACACTCAATATGAGGCAATAACAACACACTCAGAGGCGCAAACCAGACTCACTATGATGGCATGATTTTTACTATGTTGCCATAATATTCATTATGATGCCATAACACTCACTATGATGCTATAGCAACACTCACTATGAGCCCATAGCAACACTGACTATGAGGCCATAACAACAGTCACTATGAGCCCATAACAACAATTACTACGACGCCATAACACTCACTATGAGCCCAAAAATTCTCTATGATACCATAACACTCGCTATGACGCCATAACAACACTCAGAAGGCCAAAACCACAGAATGACAGTCACAGAATGTCTAGGTTGGAAGAGAAATACAAGATCTCCGCGTCCAACCTCTGAACTAACACCAACAAATCATCCCCTAAACCATATCCCTAAGCTCTACATCTAAACGTCTTTTAAAGACCTCCAGGGATGGTGACTCAACCACTTCCCTGGGCAGCCTGTTCCAGTGCCTAACAACCCTTTCTGTAAAGAAGTTTTTCCTAATATCCAACCTAAACCTCCCCTGGCGCAACTTTAGCCCATTCCCCCTTGTCCTGTCACCAGGCACATGGGAGAACAGACCAACCGCCACCTCGCTACTGCCTCCTTTCAGGTACCTGTAGAGTGCAATAAGGTCGCCGCTGAGCCTACTCTTCTCCAGGCTTAATATTCCCAGCTCCCTCAGCCGCTCCTCGTAAGACTTGTTCTCCAGACCCTTCACCAGCTTTGTAGCCCTTCTCTGGACTCGCTCAAGCACCTCCGTGTCCTTCTTGTAGTGAGGGGCCCAAAACTGAACACAGGACTCGAGGTGCGGCCCCATCAGAGCCGAGTACAGGGGGACAATCACTTCCCTGGACCTGCTGGCCATGCTGTTTCTTACGCAAGCCAGGATGCTGTTAGCCTTCTTGGCCACCTGAGCACACTGCTGGCTCATATTCAGCCGACTGTCAACCAAAACTCCCAGGTCCTTCTCTGACAGGCAGCTTTCTAACCACACATCTCCCAGCCTGTAGCTCTGTTTGGGGTTGTTGTGCCCCAGGTGCAGAACCCGGCACTTGGCCTTGTTGAAGTTCATACCATTGGCCTCGGCCCATCGGTTCAGCCTGTCCAGATCATCTTGCAGAGCCTTCCTACCCCCAAGCAGGTCGACACACGCACCTAACTTGGTGTCGTCAGCAAACTTACTGAGGGTGCACTTGCCGTGATGCCATAACCACACTCACCGTGAAGCCATAACACTCCCCGTGATCCCATAACACTCACTCTGAGCCCCTTACACTAGCTATGACCCCCTAACATGTATTGTGATGTCCTAAAAGGCACTGTGATGCCCTAACACTCACTTTAACGCCCAAACACTCACTGTGATGCAGTAAAAGTCAATGTGATCCCATAACACCAACTATGATGCCGTAAGAATACTTACTATAATGCCATTACAACACTCACTATGACACCAGAACAACACTCACTATGATGCTATAACAACACTCAGTATGAGATCATAACACCAATCAGTATGAGGCCATAAAAACACTCAGTATGAGGCCATAACAACACTCAGTATAAGGCCAAAACCACACTTGCTGTGATGCCATAACAGTCGCTCTGATGCCATAACACTCGCTCTGGTGCCATAACACTTGCTCTGATGACAAAACACTCACTATTATGCCAAAACACTGGCTACCATGCCAAAAGACAAACTATGATAGCAAAACCCTCACTATGATGCCATAACACTCACATGAGGCCTCCTTGAATGGACAACTAGAAGGGGAGCCATCTCTCAGGTACCTGCTTTGCAGGGGAGTTGGACCCCATGATCGTTCAAGATTCCTTCCAAAACCTACAGTTGTGTGATTCTGTGATAACACTCGCTGCGAGGCCCTAACACTCGCTGGGTGGCCCTAACACTGGCTGCGAGGACCTAAGCCTCTTTGCAAGGCCAAAACTCTTGCTGCGTGGCCAGAACACTCACTGTGAGACCCCAACACTCTCTGCGAGGCCTAAACACTCGCTGCGAGGCCCTCACCCTCGCTGTGAGGCCCTTACCCTTGCTGCGAGGCCCTAACACTCACTTCGAGGTCCCAACACTCCCTAGGATGCCATAACACTCAACGTGATGCCATAACACTCCCCGTGATCCCTTAAGACGCACTGTGATGCCCTAAGATGCACTGTGTTGCCCTAACACTTACTGTCATGCCGTAAAACCTACTGTGATGCCCTAACACTCACTGTGATGCCCTAACACTCACTGTGATGAAGTAAACCTAAATGTGATCCCAAAACACGAAGTATGATTCCATAACAACACTCATTATAATGTTATAACAACACTCACTATGACACCATAACCACACTCACTATGATTCTATAACAACACTCAATATGAGGCCATAACAGCACTCAGTATGAGGCCAAAACCACACTCACTCTGATGCCGTAACACTCACTAGGATGCCATAACATGGGCTTTGATGCCATAACCACACTTGTTCTGATGCCATAACAGTCGCTCTGATGCAAAAACACAAACTATGATTGCATAACCCTCACTATGATGCCATAACACTCACATGAGGCCTCATTGTCTGGAAGCCTACAACGGGAGCCATCTCTAAGGAACCTGCTTTGCAGGGGGGTTGGACCCCATGATCTCTCAGGCTTCCTTCCACAACCTACAGTTGTGTGATTCCTTGACAACACTCACTGAGAGGCCCTAAAACCCGCTGCAAGTCCCTAGCACTCGCTGCGAGGCCAAACCACTCGCTGTGAGGCCCTAACGCTCACTGCGAGACCCTAACACTCGATGCGAGGCCCTAGCAATCGCTGCGAGGCCCTAGCACTCGCTGCGAGGCCCTAGCACTCGCTGCGAGGCCCTAGCACTCGCTGCGATGTCCTACCATTGGCTGTGAGGACCTAACACTCGCTGCGAGTCCCTAGCAGTCGCTGCGAGACCCCAGCACTCGCTGCTAGGCGAAACCCTCGCTGCGAGGCCAAAACACTGGCTGTGAGGCCAAAACACTGGCTGCGATGCCCTAACACTCCCAGTAATGCCCTAAGACTCACAGTGATGCCCTTACACACATTATGATGCCATAGCACTCACTAGGATGCAACAACACTCACTATGATGCCCTAACAACACTCAATATAATTCCCCAAAAACACTCAATAGGCAATAACAACTGAGGCCAAAACCACACTCACTATGATGGCATAATATTTCCTGTGATTCCATAACACTCCCTATGATGCCATTCCAACACTCACTATGATGCCATAACAACACTCACTATGGTGCCATAAGAACAGTCACTATGGTGCAGTATATAAGGCAGTAACAACACACAATCTGAGGCCCAAACCACACTCAAGATGATGTCATAATATTTACTATGTTACCATAAGATTCACTAGGATGCTATAACGCTCACTATGATGCCATAGCAACACTCACGATGATGCCATAGCAACACTCACGATGATTCCATATCACTCACTATGACCGCAAAAAACTCACTCTGATGCCATAACACTAAGCATGATGCCATAAAACTCACCGTTATGCCATAACTCTCACCATGATGCCATTCCACTCACTATGAGGCCATAACACTCACTCTGATGCCATAACACTCACAAGAGGCCTCCTGGTCTGGAATCCTACATGGGGAGCCATCTCTACGGAACCTGCTTTGCAGGGGGGTTGGACCACATTACCTTTCAAGCTTCCTTCCAAAACCTACAGTTGTGTGATTCTGTGATAACACTCACTGGGATGCCCTGACACTCGCTGCGAGGCCCTAACACTCGCTGGGGTGCCCTAACACAACCTGGGGTGCATTAAAACTTCCAGGGATGCCACAACACTCAATATGATGCCATAACAACACTCACTATAATGCCCTAAGTACACTCAATATGAGGCAATAACAACACACACTCTGAGGCCCAAACCACACTCACTATGATGGCATAATATTTACCATGATACCATAACATTCACTAGGATGCTATAAGTCTCACTATGATGCCATAACACTCCCTATGATGCCATAGAAACACTCACTATGATCCCATAATACTCATTATGAGACCAAAAATCTCAGTATGATGCCATACCACTAACCATGATGCTATAACACTCACCATGGTGCCATAAAACTCACCATGCCATAAAACTCACCATGATGCCATAACAACACTCACTATGGTGCCATAAGAACAGTCACTATGGTGCCATAAGAACACTCAATATGGTGCCATAAGAACACTCACTCTGATGCCATAGCAACACTCACTAGAAGGCCATAACACTCACCATGATGCCATAACTCTCAGTATGATGCCATTACACACGCTATGAGGCCATATCACTCACTATGAGCCCGTAACACTCACTATGATGCCATAACACTCATATGAGTCCTCCTTGTCTGTATGCCTATGGGGAGCCATCTCTCAAGAACCTTTCAATCTTTCAAGTGGGGTTGGACCCGATGACATTTCAAGATTCCTTCCAAAACCTACAGTTGTGTGATTCTGTAATAACACTCGCTGGGATGCGCTAACACTCGTTCGGATGCCCTAGCACTCGCTGCGATGCCCAAACACTTGCTGCGATTCCCTAACACTCGCTGAGATGCTCTAACACTCGCTGTGGTGCCCTAACACTCGCTGCAATACTCATTATGATGCCATAACACTCCCTAGGAGCCCAAAAAAATCTCTGTGATGCCATAACACTCACTATGATGCCGTAATACTCACTGTGATGCCATAAGAACACTCACTATGGTTCCATAAGAATACTCACTATGAGGCCAAAACCACACTCATTATGATGCCATAAAACTCACCGTGATGCCATTACACTAACCATGATGCCGTAACACTCTCTACGACACCATAACACTCGCTACGACACCGTAATACAAGGTAGGATGCCATAACATTCGCTAGGATGCAATAACACTCGCTAGGATGCCATAATACTCGCGATGATGCCACAACACTTGCGATGATGCCATAGCAACACTCACTATGAGATTGTAACAACACTCACTATAATGCCATAACACTCACTGTGATGCCCTAACACAGCCTGGGATGCACTAGCACTCCCTGGGATGCTCTAAAACTTACTACAATGCCGTAGCACTCACTAGGATGCCATAACAACACTCGCTATGGTGCCATAAGAACACTCAATATGATTCCAAATACCACACTCACTATGATGCCCTAACAACACTCACTACTATGCCCTAATTACACTCAATATGAGGCAACAACCACAGAAATTCAGAGGCCCAAACCAGACTCACTATTATGCCATAACACTCACTAGGATGCCTTAACACACACTATCATGACATAACACTCACTCTGAGCCCCTTACACTCGCTGTGATTCGCTAACACGCACTGTCATGCCCTAACATGCACTGTGAAGCCCTAACAAGCATTGTGATGCCCTAACACTAACAGTCATGACCTAAAACATACTGTGATGCCCTAATACGCACTGTGATTCCCTAACACTCACTTTGATGCCGTAACACTCAATGTGATGCAGTAAACCTCAATGGGATACCATAACACCAACTATGATGCCATAACAACCCTCACTATAATGCCATAACAACACTCACAATGACACCAGAACCACACTGACTATGATGCCATAACAACTATGAGCCCAAAACTTCACTCACTAGGATGCCATAACACTCGCTAGGATGCCATTCGAGAAACTATGATGCCATAACCCTCACTATGATGCCATAATACTCACATGAGGCCTCCTTGTCTGGATGCCTACAAGGGGAGCCATCTCTAAGGAACCTGCTTTGCAGGGGGGTTGGACCCGATGACCTTTCAAGCTTCCTTCCAAAACCTGCAGTTGTGTGATTCTGTGCAAACACACACTGGGATGCCCTAACACTCGCTGCAATGCCCTAACACTCGCTGCAATGCCCTAACACTCGCTGGGGTGCCCTAACACTCCCTGGGGTACCCTAACACTCACTATGATGCCCTAACACTCACTGGGTTGCCAGAACACTCACTAGGAGAGCATAATAACAGTCAATATGGTGCCATAAGAACTCTCAATATGATTCCAAATACCATACTCACTATAATGCCCTAACTACACTCAATATGAGGCAAAAACAACACAAATGCTGAGGCCCAAACCACACTCACTATTATACCATAACACTCACTAGGATGCCTTAACACACACTATCATGACATAACACTCACTCTGAGCCCCTTACACTCGCTGTGATGCCCTAACACGCACTGGGATGCCCTAAAAAGCACTGTTATGCCCTAACACTTACAGTCATGACCTAAAACATACTGTGATATCCTAACACTTACTGTGATGCCCTAACAATCACTTTGATGCCGTAACACTCGCTGTGATACAGTAAACCTCAGTGTGATCCCATAACAGGAATTATGATGCCGTAACACTCACTGGGATGCCAGAACACTCACTAGGATGCCATAACAACACTCACTATGATTCCAAAACCACACTCTCTATGATGCCCTAACAACACTCACTAGAATGCCCTAACAACACTCAACATGAGGCAAGAAGAACACGCACTCTGAGGCCCAAACCACACTCTCTATGATGGCATAATATCTACTATGTTGCCATAACATTCACCATGATGCCAAAACCCTCACTATGCTGCATAGCAACACTCACGATGAAGCCATATCAACAGTCACTATGAGCCCATAACAACACACACTATGAGCCCATAACAATGCTCATTATGATGCCATAACACTTGCTACGATGCTGCAACACTTGCTATGACGCCGTAACACTCGCTATGATGCTGTAACACTAATGATGATGCCATAACACTCGTGATGATGCCATAGCAACACTCACTGTGGTGCCATAAGAACACTCACTATGAGCCCATAAGAAAACTCTCACTATGAGCCCATAACAACATTCACTATGATGCCATAACACTCACTGTGTTGCCCTAACACTCACGATGATGCCATAGCACTCACATCAGTTTGGGCCCGATGAGCTTTCAAGCTTCCTTCCAAAACCTACAGTTGTATGACTCTGTGGTAACACTCAATTGGATGCCCTAACACTTGCTGGGATGCCCTAAAACTCACTGAGATACCCTAACACTCGCTGCGATGCCCTAACATTCCCTGGGGTGCCCTAACACTCGCTGGGGTGCCCTAACACTCACTATGATGCCATAGCACTCACTATGATGCCATAACAACGCTCACTATAATTCCGAAACCACACCCTCTATGACGCCCTAACAACACTCCCTACAATGCCCTAACAACACTCAATAAGAGGCAATAACAACACAGGCTCTGAGGCCCAAACCACACTCACTATGATGGTATAATATTTTGTATGTTGCCATAACATTCACTATGATGGCATAACACACACTGGTGCCATAACACTCAATATGCTGCACTCCCTACGATGCCATAACACTCGCTATGAGCCCAAATTCTCAGTATGATGCCATAACACTCACCATGGTGCCGTAAAACTCACCACGATGCCATAAATCACACCATGATGCCATAGGAACACTCACTATGGTGCCATAAGAACACTCATATGGTGCCATAAGAACACTCATATGGTGCCATAAGAACACTCACTATGGTGCCATAGCAACACTGGTGGTTTTACCGTGCTAGGTAGCTGAACACCACAACCGCTCTCTCACTCCCTTATTCCGTAACATTTGTGTCACTCTCAGGTCCCCCATACTTTGGCATATTCTCATCACCATTGTTCCTTGTTCTTTAACAAATTGATAGGTAGATACATCTTTACATTCTATAGGTCTTTCTCAGAAAATGTCCATAAGAACTGTTGATGATTTAGTCTTCATCTGCCGAAGTGGTCACTCAGGGCAGGTGGAGTTGCATGCCTGGACGCCAGCACCAGGTTAGCTCAGGACCTTGTTGCACTTGCCCAGTTCCTTGCGAAGTTGACCTGTCGTTGATCTTGCCGCATCTTCCTACAACATATAACTTAGATTACAGATTGCTTTTCTCCCAAAGTCAGATCTCCTTGGGGCACACACCTGATATCCCCATCCTTCTGCATTACCCACCAGGTATACCCTGGACTTGGGCAAAGACAATCCCACAAATGGGTTTGCCTTTTCCCGAGACAAGAGTAACCCACACCGCCTTCCCCATCCACTTTCCTACATGCAGTACGGGGACTTTAGCTCCATTTACCGTGTGTAGGGGTTTTGTTTCGGCAGGACCAGCACGGCTGTCAGACCCTCTGTTATTAACTAGCCAAGTGGCTTCTGGTAGATTTATGTCCCATTGTTTCTGTGTCCCAGCACCCAATGCTCTTAACATAGTCTTTAACAGTCCATTGTACCTTTCAACCTTCCCAGAGGCTTGTGGGTGATAAGGGATGTGATACACCCACTCAATGCCATGTCTCTTGGCCCAGGAGGTGACAAGATTGTTTTGGAAATGACTTCCATTGTCAGATTCAATTCTCTCTGGTGTACCATGACGCCACAGCACTTGCCTTTCCAGGCCCAAGATAGTGTTTCGGGCCGTGGCATGGTTTATGGCGTATGTTTCCAGCCACCCAGTTGTTGCTTCTACCATGGTGAGTATGTACCGTTTGCCTTGGCGGGTTTGTGGGAGTGGTTCGATATAGTCAATTTGCTAGGCCTCACCATATTGAAACCCTAGCCACCTCCCCCTGTTCCAGGGAGATTTTACCTTCATGGCTCTCTTGATTGCAGCACAGATCTCACACTCATGGGTAACCTGTGTGATGGCCTCAATGGTCAGGTCCACCCCTCGATCACGAGCCCATCTATATGTGGCATCCCTCCCCAGATGTCCTGATGTTTCATGGGCCCATCGAGCTACAAATAGCCCACCCT
The DNA here is from genome assembly GCA_011076525.1 of Nettapus auritus. Classification (NCBI taxonomy): domain Eukaryota; kingdom Metazoa; phylum Chordata; class Aves; order Anseriformes; family Anatidae; genus Nettapus; species Nettapus auritus. Next base: position 5,603,525 of record CM021792.1, on the reverse strand, counting down.
TACGTTCCTAGTCCAGGTCCACCTGAGCCACTTCAATTTCTGAAGCTCGATCCACCTCTTTGTTGTTCTGATGTTCTTCAGTAGCGCGGCTCTTGGGCATGTGGGCATCTACATGACGTACTTTTACATCCAGGTTTTCTACCCGGGCAGCAATATCTTGTCACAGAGTAGCAGCCCAGATAGGTTTACCTCTGTGCTGCCAGTTGTTCTATTTCCATTGCTGCAACCACCCCCACAGAGCATTTGCCACCATGCATGAGTCAGTGTAGAGACACAGTACTGGCCATTTTTCTCTTTCGGCAATCTCCAGGGCTAGTTGTATGGCTTTTACTTCTGCATACTGACTTGACTTGCCTTCCCCTTCCATGGCCTCCACAACTCATCGTGTGGGACTCCACACAGCAGCTTTCCATTTCCGATGGCTCCCTACCACACGGCAGGATCCATCAGTGAACAACGCATACTGCTTTCTGTCTTCTGGCAACTCATTATATGGTGGTGCTTCTTCAGCACGGGTTACCTCTTCTGTTGGCACTCCAAAATCTCTGCCTTCTGGCCAGTCCATGATCTCTTCCAGGATTCCTGGGCGATTAGGTTTTCCCATTCGAGCCCGCTGTGTGATTAATGCTATCCACTTACTCCACGTAGCATCAGTTGCATGATGTGTAGTGGGGATTTTCCCTTTGAATATCCAGTGCAACACAGGTAGCCGTGGTGCCAAGAGGAGCTGTGCTTCTGTACCCACAACTTCTGAAGCAGCTCAAACACCCTCGTATGCCGTTAGTATCTCTTTTTCAGTTGGGGTGTAATTGGCTTCTGATCCTCAATAGCCCTGGCTCCAGAAACCCAGAGGTCGACCTCGAGTTTCTTCTGGGGTTTTCTGCCAGAGGCTCCAGGTGAGGCCATGCTCCCCAGCTGCAGTGTAAAGTATGTTTTGCACAGCTGGTCCAGTACGGAAAGGCCCAAGGGCTACTGCACGAGCTATTTCCTGTTTCATTTATTCAAAGGCCTGTTGTTGCTCGGGGCCCCACTCAAAATAGTTTCTCTTTCGAGTCACTCGATATAGAGGACTCACAAGCTGACTATAGCCTGGAACATGCATTCTCCAGAATCCCACAATGCCAAGAAAAGCTTGTGTTTCTTTTTTGCTAGTTGGCGGAGACATTGCTGTTATTTTGTTGATCACATCCGTTGGAATATGGCGACGTCCATCCAGCCATTTTACCCCCAGGAACTGAATTTCCTGTGCAGGTCCCTTGACCTTACTTTGTTTAATGGCAAAACCAGCTTTCAGGAGAATTTGGATTACCTTTTTCCCTTTCTCAAAGACTTCTGCTGTGTTGCCCTACACGAGGATGTCATCAATGTACTGCAGGTGTTCAGGAGCTCCCCCTTGTTCCAGTGCAGACTGGATCAGTCCATGGCAAATGGTAGGGCTGTGTTTCCACCCCTGGGGCAGTCGATTCCAGGTGTATTGGATGCCCCTTCAAGTGAAGGCAAACTGTGGCCTGCATGCTGCTCCCAAAGGGATGGAGAAAAATGCATTAGCGATATCAATTGTGGCATAGTTCATAGTTCATGATGCTGTGATGCCCTAACATACACTGTGATGCCCTAAAAGGCACTGTCATGCCCTAACACGAACTGTGATCCCGTAAAAGGCACTGTGATGCCCCAACATGCACTGTGATGCCATAACACACACTGTGATGCTCTAACACTCACTTTGATGCCATAACACTCACTTTGATGCAGTAAAACTCAGTGTGATCCCATAACACCAACTATAATGCTGTAACAACACTCACTATAAGGCCATAACTACACTCACAATGACACCCAAACCACACTCACTATGATGCTATAACAACACTCACTATGAGGCCAAAACCACACTCACTTTGAGGCCATAACTCTCACTATTGTGGCATAACACTCGCTAGGAGGCCATAACACTCGCTATAATGCCATTACACTCGCTAGGATGCCTTAACACTCACTCCGATGCCCTAATACTCCCTGGGGTACCTTAACACTCCCTGGGAAGCCCTAACACTCCCTGGGATGCCCTAACACTCCCTGAGATGCCCTAACATTCCCTGGGATGCCCTAACACTCACTATGATGCCATAACAACACTCAATATAATGCTTTAACAACACTCAATAAGAGGCAATAACAACACAGGCTCTGAGGCCAAAACCACACTCACTATGATGGTATAATATTTAGTATGTTGCCATAACATTCACTATGATGGCATAACACACACTCTAGTGCCATAACACTCAATATGCTGCATAGCAACACTCACGATGATGCCATAGCAACAGTCACTATGAGCCCATAACAATACTCACTATGATGCCATAACACTCCCTATGATGCCATAGGAACACTCACTATGGTGCCATAAGAACACTCATATGGTGCCATAAGAACACTCACTATGGTGCCTTAGCAACACTCACTAGGAGGCCATAGCAACACTCACCAGGATGCCATAACTCTCAGCATGACGCCATTACATTCACCATGACACTATTACACTAACCATGAGGCCATAACCCTCACTATGAGGCCATACCCCTCACTATGAGGCCCCCTTGCCTGGAAGCCTACATGGGGAGCCATCTCTAAGAAACCTGCTTTGCAGGGAGGTTGGACCCCATTAACTTTCAAGCTTCCATCCAAAACCTACAGTTGTGTGATTCTGTGATAAGACTTGCTGGGATGCCCTAACACTCCCTGTGAGGCCCTAACACTCACTGCGAGGCCCTAACACTCACTGCGAGGCCCTAACACTCACTGCAAGGCCCTAACACTCCTTTAGGTGCCCTAACACTCCCTGGGGTGCAACAACACTCAATATGATGCCATAACAACACTCACTCTAATGCCTTAAGTACGCTCAATATAAGGCAATAACAACATACACTCTGAGGCCAAAACCACACTGACTATGATGGCATAATAGTTACTATGTTGCCATAACATTCACTATGATGCCATAACATTCACTATGATGCCATAACACTCACTATGCTGCCATAACACTCACTATGCTGGATAGCAACACTCACGATGATGCCATAGCAACAGTCACTATGAACCCATAACAACACACAATATGAGCCCATAACAATACTCACTATGATGACATAAGAATCACTGTGATGCCATAAGAAAACTCACTATGGTGCCAAAGGAACACTCACTATGATTTGAAAAAACATACTGACTTTGATGCCATAACACTCACTATGACGCCATAACACTAGCTGCGACTCCCTAACACTCTCTGCGATGCCCTAACAACACTGACTATGATTCTGAAATCACACTCACTATGATGCCCTAAAAACACTCAATATGACGCAATAACAATGCACATTCTGATGCCAAAACCACTCCCACCATGATGCCATAACACTCACCGTGATGCCATAACACAACACCATGATGCCATAACACGCACCATGATGCCATAACACGCACCATGAGGCCATAACATGCACCATGAGGCCATAACACCCACCATGAGGCCGTAACAGGCACCATGAGGCCGTAACAATCGCGCTGAGGCCATAACACTCACTATGCTGCCATAATACTGACTATGCTGCATAGTAACACTCACTATGATGCCATACCACTCACTATGAGGCCAAAACCACACTCGCTATGATGCCATAACGCTCACCACGATGCAATAACACTCATGACAATGCCATAACATTCACGATGATGCGATAACACTCGCGATGACGCCATAAAACTCGCGATGACGCCATAACACTCGCTAGGATGCCATAACACTCACGATGATGCCATTTGAGAAACTATGATGCCATAACCCTCACTATGAGGCCATAACACTCACTATGATGACTTAACACTCACTCTGAGCCCCTTACACTAGCTATGATGCCCTAACATGCACTGTGATACCCTAAGATGCACTGTGATGCCATAACACTCACTGTGATGCAGTCAAACTGAATGTGATCCCATAACATTAACCATGATGCCATAAACCTCACCATGATGCCATAAGAACACACCCTATGAGGCCAAAACCATACTCACTATGATGTCATAGCAACACTCACTATGGTGCCATAACACTCACTATGAGCCCATAACAACAATCACTATGATGCCATAACACTCACTGTGATGCTATACCACTCCCTATGATGCCATAACAACACTCACTA
>CM021792.1:5586221-5599295 GCA_011076525.1 Nettapus auritus | reverse complement strand
CCACACTCACTATAATGCCCTAACGACACTCACTATAATGCCCTAACAACACTCAATATGAGGCCTTAACAACACGCACTCTGAGGCCCAAACCACACTCACTATGATGGCATCATATTTACTATATTGCCATAAAATTCACTACTATGCCATAACACTCACTACGCTGCCATAACACTCACGATGATGCCATAGCAACACACATGATGATGCCATTGCAACACACACTATGAGACCATAACGATACTGACTATGATGCCATAACACTCACTATGATGCCCTAACACTCACTATGATGCCATAACACTCACTATGGTGCCATAAGAACACTCACTGTGATTCCACAAACCACACTCACTATGATGGCATAATATTTACTGTGTTGGCATAACATTCACTATGATGCTATAAAACTCACTATGCTGATGTAACACTCATTATGCTGCCATAGCAACACTCACTATGATGCCATAGCAACAATCACTTTGAGCCCAAACAAACTCACTATGATTCCATAGCACTCGCTCTGATGCCGTAACACTCACTCTGATGCCATAACACTGACATGAGGCCTCCTTGTCTGGATGCCCTAAAACGCACTGTCATGCCCTAACAGGCCTTTTCATGCCCTAACACTCACTGTGATGCCCTACCACTCGCTGTGAGGCCCTACCGCTCACTGCGAGGCCCTACCACTCGCTTCGAGGCCCCAAAACTCGCTGCGATGCCCCAACACTCGGTCCGAGGCCGCAAAAATCCCGGGAATGCCCTAACACTCTCTGTGATGCCATAACACTCGCTGGGATGCCCTAACACTCCCTGGGATGCCCTAACACTCCCTGGGGTACCATAACTCTCGCTGCACTGCCCTAACTCTCGCTGGGATGCCATAACAACAATCCCTATGATTCCAAAACCACATTCACTATGATTCGAAAACCACACTCACTATGACGCCCTAACAACACTCTCTATGATGCCCTAACAACACTCAATATGAGGCAATAACAACACACACTGTGAGGAAAAAACCACACTCACTATGATGGCATAATATTTACTATGTTGCCATAACACTCACTATGATGGCATAACACTCACTATGATGGTATAGCAACACTCACTATGATGCCACAGCAAGAGTTACTATGAGCCCCTAACAACACTCAATATGAGCCCATAACAACACTTACTATGATGCCATAATACTTACTATGAGCTCAAGAAACTCACTATGATGCCATAAGAGTCACTAGGATGCCAAAACTCTCACTATGATGCTGTAACACTCACTATGATGCCATAACGCTCACTATGCTGCCATAATACTCACTACGATGCCATAACAACATTCACTATGGTGCCGTAAGGACACTCACTATGATTCCAAAAACCACACTCACTATGATGCCATAGGAACACTATGAGGCCAAAATCACACTCACTATAAAGCCCTAACACTCACTGTAATGCCATAACACTCATTGTGATGCCTTAACACTTGATGTGACGCTATAACTCTCGCTATGATGCCATAACACTCGTGTCGATGGGATGCCCTAACACTCGCTGCGAAGCACCAACACTCTCTGCAATGCCCTAACACTCCCTGGGTTGCCCTAACACTCCCTGTGATGCCCTAAAAACCCTCACTATAGTGCCCTAAGAACACTCAATATGAGGCAATAACAACACACACTCTGAGGAAAAAAAACACACTCACTATGATGCCATAACACTCACTAGGATGCCAAAACACTCACTTGGATGCCATAACACACACCAGGATGCCAAAACACTGACTAGGATGCCATAACACTCACTAGGATGCCATAGCAACACTCACCAGGATGCCATACCAAACTCGCTCCGATGCCCCAAAACTCGCTCCGATGCCCCAACACTCCCGGGATTGCCCTAACACTCTCTGGGATGCCCTAACACTTGCTGCGATGTCCTAACACTTGCTGGGATGCCCTAACACTCCCTGGGGTGCCCTCACACTCCCTGGGTTGCCCTAAGTCTCGCTGCAATGCCCTGACACTCGCTGCCAGGCCCTAAAAAGACTCACGATGATTCTAAAACCACACTCACTAAGATGCCATAGCAACACTCACTATGATGCCATAACAGTCACTATGATGCCATAATACTCACTAGGATGGCATAACACTCACTATGATGCCAAAAACCACACTCACTATGATGCCATAGCAAGACTCTGAGGCCAAAACCACACTCACTATGAGGCCCTAACACTCGCTGTGATGCCATAACACTCACTGTGATGCCATAACACTCGTCTCGATGGGATGTCATAACGCTCGTCTCGATGGGATGCCATAACACTAGCTGTGAGGCCCTACCACTCGCTTTGAGGCCCTACCACTCGCTGGGAGGCCCTTAACACCCTCTGCGAGGCACTAACAATCGCTGCTTTGCCCCAAGACACGCTCCAATGCCCCAACACTCGCTGTGTTGCCCCAGCACTCCCAGGAATGCCCTAACACTCCCTGGGGTGCCCTAACACTCGCTGCGATGCCCTAACTCTTGCTGCGATGCCCTAACTCTCACTGCGATGCCCTAACTCTCACTGCGATGCCCTAACAACACTCAATATGAGGCAATAACAACACACACTCTGAGGACAAAACCGCACTCACTATGATGGCATATTATTTACTATGTTGCCATCACATTCACTATGATGCCATAACACTCACTATGATGGCATAACACTCACTATGATGGCATAAGACTCACTACGATGGCATAGCAACACTGATAATGATGCCATAGCAACACTCACTATGAGCTCATAACAATTACTATGATGCCATAATACTTACTAAGAGCTCAAAAAACTCACTATGATGCCATAGCAACACTCACTATGATGCCATAGCAAGAGTCACTATGAGCCCCTAACAACACTCAATATGAGCCCATAACAAAACTCACTATGATGCCATAACAGTCACTATTATGCCATAACAGTCACTATGATGCCATAACACTCACTATGATACTTTAACACTCACTATTATGCCATAACAACAATCACTATGGTGCCATAAGGACACTCACTATGATTCCAAAAGCACACTCACTATGATGCTATAGCAACACTCACTATGAAGCCAAAATCACACTCACTATGAGGCCCTAACACTCACTGTGATGCCATAACACTTGCTGGGATGCCATAACACTCACTGCGATGCCATAATACTCGCAGGGATGCCATAACAATCGCTGGGATGCCATAACACTTGTTGGGATGCCGTAAGATTTGCTGTGATGCCATAACACTTGCTACGATGACATAACACTCACTCCGAGTCCCTTACACTCGCTATGATGCCCTAACATGCACTGTGATGCCCTAAAAGGCATTGTGGTGCCCTAACACGCACTGTGGTGCCCTAGCTCGCATTGTGATGCTCTAACACGCACTGTCATGCCCTAAAACCTACTGTGATGCCCTAACACTCACTGTGATGCCCTAACGCTCACTTTGATATCATAACTCTCACTGTGATGCAGTAAAACCCAATGTGACCACATAACACCAACTATGATGTCGCAACAACACTCAGTATAATGCCATAACAACACTCACTATGACACCAGAACCACACTCACTATGATGCTATAACAACACTCTATAAGAGGCCATAACAATACTCACTATGAGGCCAAAACCACACTCACTATGATGCCTCGCTATGAACAACACAAACTCTGAGGCCCAATCCACACTCACTATGATGGCATAATATTTACTATGTGGCCATAATACTCGCTGTGATGCCATAACACTCGCTGTGATGCCATAACACTCGCTATGATGACGTGACACTCACTCTGAGCCCCTTACACTCGCTATGATGCCCTAACATGCACTGTGGTGCCCTAAGTCGCATTGTGATTCTCTAACATGCACTGTGATGCCCTAACACAAACTGTCATGCCCTGAAACCTACTATGATACCCTAACACTCACTGTGATGCCCTAACACTAACTTTGATGACCTAACACTCACTGTGATACAGTAAAACCCAATGTGATCACATAGCACCAACTATGATGCCGTAACAACACTCAGTATAATGCCGTAACAACACTCACTACGACACCAGAACCACACTCTCTATGATGCTATAACAACACCCACTATGAGGCCAAAACCACACTCACTATGAGGACAAAACCGTACTCACTATGATGCCTCGCTATGAACAACACACACTCTGAGGCCCAATCCACACTCACTATGATGGCATAATATTTACTATGTTGCCATAACACTCGCTAGGATTCCGTAACACTCACTAGGATGCCCTAAAACGCACTGTCATGCCCTAACAGGCCTTGTCATGCCCTAACACTCGCTGTGATGCCCTAACACTCGCTGGGATTCCCTAACACTCGCTGGGATGCCCTAACACTCACTAGGATGCCACAGCAACACTCACTAGGATGCCACAGCAACACTCACGAGGATGCCACAGCAACACTCACGAGGATGCCACAGCAACACTCACTAGGATGCCATAGCAACACTCACTAGGATGCCAAAGCAACATTCACTATGATGCCATAACACTCACTATGATGCCATAATAACACTCACTATGGTGCCATAAGGACACTCACTATGGTGCCACAACTCACGTGCTGGGGTCTGGCCTATGCTTGTCAAGCTACAATTGATGCCACTATCAACCCAGCCTGCCCACCGTGAGCAGCCGGCCCCCCTATCCCGGCTAGCCACCCCTATATATTGTTTAGCATGACGTCAGATGGTATGGAATACTCCTTTGGCCAGTTTGGGTCAGCTGTCCTGGGTCTGTCCCCTCCCAGCTCTTGCTGCACCCCCGGCCTGCCCACTGGCAGGACAGAGCAGGAGTGAGGAGCTGAAAAGTCCTTGCCTTGGTACAAGCACTGCATTGCAACAACCAAAACATCAGCACGTTATCGGCATTCTTCTCATCCTAATCCAAAACACAGCACTCTACCAGCTACTAGGAGGAAAATTAACCCTGTCCTAACTGAAACCAGGACACCCGTCCCCCTTCTTACCTAGTTTAAAGACCTCTCAATGAGCCCTGCCAGCTCCTGGGCCAGGATCCGTTTTCCCCTTGGGGACAGTTGGGACTCATCTGCGGCCATCAGACTGGGTGCCGAGTAGAGCGCCCCATGGTCAAAGAACCCAAAATTTCTGTGTTGGCACCAGCCTCTAAGCCATGTGTTAATCATGTAGGTTTGCGTGTCCTCTCTGAACCCCTCCCTGCCACTGTAGGAATGGACGAAAAAATCACCTGTACTCCCGCTCCGTCCACTAACCGTCCCAGCCCCCTGAAGTCCCGTTTGATAGCCTTCAGGCTTCTCTCCTCAATGTTATCACTGCCAGCCTGGACTATCAGTAGTGGGTAGTAATCAGAGGGGCAAACCAGGCTGGGAAGCTTTCTGGCAACATCCCTGACCCTGGCCCCAGGGAGGCAGCAGACTTCCCTACGGGTAGGGTCAGGCCGACAGATAGGGCCCTCCGTTCCCCTGAGAAGGGAGTCACCCACAACGATCACCCTCCTTTCCTTTTTGGTGGAAGCAGTCTTGAGGTGTGGAGCAGAACTTCTTTGCCCTAGGCTTCCTGGTTAAACTTCCTTCCACACCCTCATCCACTGCTCCCCCAAGCTCCAGAGCCTCAAACCTGTTGCATAAGGGCACCTGGGAAGGTGGGGCAGGTGGGGGAGTGGGGCGTTTCCTGCATCGTCGAGCAGGAACCTGTCTCCATTCCTCTTGAACTCTTAGTTCCCCTCCCTCTGCCCGACAGCGACTGGGCAGGGTGTCCACCCCCATCTGGGGAGTCTCACTTCGGTGCCTCTCCTTCGGGCCTTGCAGGGAATTGCTCCATCAGTCTATCTCCCTCTCACACTCCCTGATGGCCCTCAACCTCTCCACCTCCTCCTTGAGCTCTGCCACCAGGCGGACCAGGTCATCCACCTGCTCGCACCTCACGCACACAGTATCACTGCCTCCCTCAGATGGCAGCAGGCTTTGGCACTCCCTGCACCCAGAGACCTGAACTGCCACATTTTGGAGAGGGCAGTCTGTCTGTGTGCCTACAGACTTTCTAGCGCGAGCTCGCTGCCTTGCGAGGACCATTGCGGCCCAGCTAGTGCTAGACAGCCATTAAGTGAGCTGTTCTTGTGGGCAGGGGCAGGAACGCCCTGCCCTCCCTGCTCGCCCTGCCTGCGGGAACTGCCGCATGAACTGCCGTGCCCTTCCTTTCTGCCTCGCCCCACCCTGTTTGCCCACCCTGGTCCCTGCGCTCCTGGTCACTCGCGCTCCCCAGGGGCTGCTTTTGAGCAGCCGGGGAGGGGGCACTGCTGGCTCCGCCTACACCTTGTCAGCGTCCCTCACAAGGGCTGCCAGGTTGTGGCGGCTCCCTCGGCTGCCTCGAGTGGCCTCGATGCCGGGAGAAGAGCCCTGCCTGTCCCGATCCTCCACTCCGCTGCAAAGCACATCTGCCCCGGAGCCGATCGCCTCGGCAAGATGGTGAAGATGCCAAAACTTATCCAAATTAATATTTAGCTACAGCTACATATATGGTAAAATATCCTAATTATCGGGGATGTAGATAAGAACCTAAGAATATCGTAATTATAGGGGAAGTAGATGAGAATCTTATGAGAAACAGATGTAAAAGGAAGATATTGTTCAAGGCCAACAGATGAGAGGAGGACGAACAACTCGTTAGAGAAGAATTAACAACTTGTTGGCAGGAAACAAGGCAAAGATAAACAAAAAACTTCTAAATGCTGTCCAACAGAGGGTCAAAGTCCAGAAAGGTAAAATGTTTAATCTCCTCTTCCTCATTGCCTTCATCCTAAAAGACCCCTGCCCAGGACCACCAGGCTCCATTGCGCAGGCACAACTGGAAGGAGCTAAGCGCCGCAAGTATGGAAATGAGTACTTGGAAGAGGTCCGCCTTTTCGGGGAAAATAGAGCTCATGTAATATGTAACAGTATTCATGTATAAAATTGTGAGAGATGACCGAGCAGGTGCGCACTTTTTGAGGTAAGCTATTCCCATTGTGCCCGGTACACTGCAATAAAGTATATCTACTTTACATCCCCATGTTTGTGGAGTCTTTTCCGCGCGTCACCCCAAAGCCTGATCTCCTCCCTTGTTTCCTCATTGGCTAAGTACTTGAGGTTCACAAGCTACTCAACGCTCCTCTATACCATATAGGTACACCTTTTCTTTTTTTCAACCCTTTAATTTCTCCTTTCTTATGTTTTGAGAACTTGTGATTGAGAGGAGGCTGAAAGAATTTTGATAAGATAGGCTAATGTGACTCGCGAAAAACTGACTCCACAATCAGTAAGGCTGTAAAGTAGGTATGTTTATTCAGCGCTGGGCAGCACAGGGGTAGTCCCACCAAAGTCGTGCGCAACAATTCGCTCACTTGCATTCTCTTTTATCCCCTAAAATATTACATATGCATTAAGTTTCACAACACACCTATGCATATTCATTTTCTAGCTCCACCTAGCCCTGTTTCATATGCTAATTATCAGTCTTTCTGCGCTTGTGTAGTACTCTCTGGTAGTCATCCGGATGGTCATCGGGATGAAGTAAGATGTCTTCATCAGAGTTGAACTTTTCACCTCATTTCCCTGTGCATGCTCTCTGAGCCCTTGGTCACAGTCTTGGCCGTAAGGTTGGTTTGGCCCAGTTCTCGGCGTCCAAGGGGCTCCTGTTATCTCGAGGCCTTGCATGTTTGACATCCTTTATCTTATCCTCTTATAAACAGTTGCCTTATCTCTGAGCCCTTGCTCACAGCCCGAACAATGAGGTTGGTTTGATTTGGTTCTTGGAGCCCCAGGGGCTCATCTGGTTCTTGGGGCCCCAGGGGCTCACCTGAAGGCTTAAGTGCAGCACAGGCACGATACATCACAGTTGTAGCACATATTAAGCAATGAGTGTTGTCTATATATTTATTCTTAATCTGTCACTCTCTAATCTCTAATCTCATATTTTACATGAGCATGTGAAAGGAAACCAAAAGGATTTCAGTAGATAAGATAAGCTAATGGGCATGTGAAAGGAAGCCAAAATAATTTTAGTAAATAAGACAGGTATGGGACATGTACTATATCTTCCGCTACCTATTGTGCAAAGAAACTGAGGCAGGAAATTCTGGGATTCCTTGTGAAAAACAGCTACAGGAAACACATTTCAAGAAACCCAATCTGCAGTTTGAGCAGAAGCTGAGAAGCTTATGAGTCTGCGCGGAGATGAGAGATCAACCAGCGGTGACGAGGAAGACTCACCAATCTTCATCCCCACGACCCCCAGCAACCACTACGAGAAAACACTGTACAAGCGTGGATAGGAGGAATCTATGAAAATGACTTCCTGGAACTAATTTTAATACAAAGCGGGGATAGGTCATGCATATGTATAAGCGTATTGACAAATACATATGTAACTCTTCACCACATATAACCAAAGCAAGTGCCGCATTGGGGTGCTCACAGCTTTGGTGAGACTACCCCCTGTGCTGCCCAGTGCTGAATAAACATACCTACTTTACAGTCTTACTGATTGTGGAGTTTGCTTTCTGCACGTCATGATCTTTGTTTTACTGTTCTCACACTGCTCATCCTGGTTTTCCTCAAGCTTCTGCCTTATTTTGGAACAGTGAGGCCTTCTACCGTCCACTTATCTACGTAGCCCTTCTCCTTATCATGACTACACAACTGCCTTGGAATACAGAAAATTAGTTCTCTACTGCAAAAACACAACTTAGTTTCTCACAATTCCTCCCTCTTTTTTCCTTACTCCTACTGTTGTTTTTGCACCTCTTCACATACCACACTCTTGACTTTTTCCAACATTAAGGCGCAATATTCTTCTTCGGATGTCACAGGGGATGATAGGTGTACAATGTCATTATTATTACAATACCAATGAATAGTTGTTTGAGCCAATTCTATTCAGGTAAACACGAAATTAGTTTTTCCCAAATGTTTCTATATCCCCAGGAAGTATCATCTTGAGCTACTCTATGTAGGATCTTGTTGTGTGTTTTTTTTGTTGTTGTTGTTGTTTGTTTGTTTTTTTGTTTAGTTGTTTCTTTGGTTGTTTTGTTTTTTCCAAATATTTTTGAGATCAGTCAAATTCATCCCATTTGATCTACATATATACAGCACAGCAACTAGCATTAATTACTGGGGGTGTGCTGGCCCGACCAGGGGCTGGGCAGGCACCTGAGGATGGTGACAGACTCCATGGCCTTCTGCCGAAATTCTGAGCACAAGCTGTCCATGGGCTCCTTTTCCAGCAGCGCCTGCAGAGCACAAGCAGGATGAGACCTTGCAGCCGCTGGGACCCAGGACCAGCAGAGCCAGCGCTGTCCCAGCCCTGGCCTCGCAGGGGGCTGGTGCTGGCGGACCTTGCCCCTTCCCCAGCCCACCGTGCATCCTCTCACCATGGTGTTCTCCACCAGCTTTTTTTTGCTGCAGAAGGCATGCAAGTCCAGCGACAAGCCCTTCTCATCGACAATTTTGCAGAGTGCGGATTTAGCTGAGGAACAGCATCTTCTGCTCCTCCTTGTCCTGGAAGCCACAAAGACACCAACAGAGCCACAATTCTCTGCTCAGCCAGGCTGGTCTTCTTCCCCGCCAGCTCGTCTTTGGGCACGTGGGGACAGACCGTTCCTGCGCCATTAAGATTTCCCTCTTGAAGAGTGCCCAGCCTTCCTGGACTCCCCTGTCCTTCAGAATCGCCTCCCAAGGGACTCTATCAACCAGTGTCCTCAGCAGCACAAAGTCAGCCCTCCGGAAGTCCAATACAGCGGTTTTACTGGTCCCCTTCCTGGCCTCGCCAAGAATAGAGAACTCCACCATTTCGGGAGCTGCCCAAGACAGCTCCCGACAATCACATCCTCCACCAGTCCTTCTCTGTTTGTGAAGAGAAGGTCTAGCGGGGCGCCACCCCTGGTAGGCTCACTAACCAGCTGCGTCAGGAAGTTATCTTCCACGCTCTCCAGAAACCTCCTAGACTGCTTTCTCTGGGCTGTGTTGTGCTTCCAGGATATGTCAGGGAAGTTGAAGTCCCCCACGAGAACAAGCGCTGACGATTTCGCACCTTCTGTCAGCTGCCTGTAGAACTCCTCATCCGTCTCCTCATCCTGGTTCGGCGGTCTATAACAGACCCCGACCAGGACGCTAGCCTTGTTGGCCTCTCCACCGATCCTAACCCAAATGGACTCGACCTTGTCATTCCCAGCTTCGAGTTTTACAACATCGAAAGACTCTCTAATATAGAGAGCCACACCACCACCCCTTCTGTGCTGCCTGTCCCTTCTGAAGAGTTTATAAACAGACATTGCAGCACTCCAGTCATGAGAGTGGTCCCACCACGTCTCCGTGATGGCAACCAAGTCGTAGCCTGCCTGCTGCACAATGGCTTCCAGCTCTTCCTGTTTGTTACCCATGCTGCGTGCATTGGTGTAGATGCACTTCAGCTGAGCCATTGCCTTATCTCCCGGCCTTGCTATTGTTCCCCCTGGCACAGCTCCAACAATCCTTGCTTCAGCCCCGTCCCCCTTCTTACCTAGTTTAAAGACCTCTCAATGAGCCCTGCCAGCTCCTGGGCCAGGATCCGTTTTCCCCTAAAAGATAGGGACCCGTCTGCAGCCATCAGGCTGGGTGTCGAGTAAAGCGCCCCATGGTCAAAAAAAACAAGATTTCTGCGTTGGCACCAGCCCCTGAGCCACGTGTTTAACAGGTGGGCTTTCCGTGTCCTCTCTGTACCCCTCCCTGCCACCGTAGGGATGGACGAAAACACCACCTGTACTCCCGCTCCATCCACTAACTGTCCCAGTCCCCTAAAGTCTCGTTTGATAGCCCTCAGGCTTCTCTCTTCAATGTCATCACTACCTGCCTGGACTATCAAAAGAGGATAATAGTCAGAGGGGCGAACCAGGTTGGGAAGCTTCTTGGCAACGTCCCTGACCCTGGCCCCAGGGAGGCAGCAGACTTCCCTACGGGTAGGGTCAGGCCGACAAATAGGGCCCTCTGTTCCCCTGAGGAGAGAGTCTCCCACAACAACAACCCTTCTGTCTTTCTTGGTGGAGGCAGTCCTGAGGCGTGGAGTCGACCTCCTCGCCCTAGGCATCCTCCTGGGTACTCTTGCTACCTCTTCCTCACCCACCGGTCTCTCAAGCTCCAGGGCCTCAAACCTGTTGTGTAAGGGCACCTGGGAAGGTGGGGCCGGAAGGGGAGGGCATCGCCTGCAATGTCAAGCAGAGACCTGTTTCCATTCCTCCTCAACTCCCAGATCCCCTCCCTCTGCCTGACGGCGACAGGGCAGGGGGTCCACCCCCGTTTGGGGTGTCTCACCCCAGTACCTCTCCTTGAGGCCCTGCAGGGAGTTGCTCCACCAGTCTATCTCCTGCTCACACTCCCCAATATCCCTCAACCTCTCCACCTCCTCCTTGAGCTCTGCCACCATGCGGACCAGGTCATCCACCTGCTCGCACCTCACACACCCAGTTTCTCTGCCTCCCATCGATGGCAGCAACAGGCTCAGACACTCCCTGCATCCGGTGACCTGAACTGCTGCATTTTTTAATGGGTAGTCGGTCTGGGTGTGTACCGACTTCCTGGAGAGCGCACCGTGCCTGGTGGAGACCATTATCGCCTAGCTAACGGCTGTCATTACAGGAGGTGTTACGTATGGGCGGGGGAGAGTACTCCGCCCTTCCTGCTCGCCCTGCCTGCGGGAACTGCCGTGCTAACTGCCGCGCCACTCCCTTCTGACACGCCACGCCCTGGTCGCCGCGCTCCTGGTCGCTCACGCTCCCTAGGGGCAGCTTTTGAACGGCTGGGGAGGGGGCGCTGCTGGCTCCGCCTACGCCTCATCAGCCTCCCTCACGAGGGCTGCTGGGTCCTGGCGGCTCCCTCAAGCAGGCTCGATGCCGGAAAAATTAGCCCTGCCTGGCCCGATCCCCCGCTCCGCTGCAGAACGCGTCTGCCTGGGAGCCAATTGCCTCGGCCGATCGCCGCTTCATCCTTCTCATCCTCCTCATCCTCCTAATCCTCATCTTTATCCTCATTCTCATCATCCTCTTCCTCATCCTCCTCATCCTCATCCTCCTCATTCTTATCTTCATCCTACTCATCCTCCTCATCATCCTCCTTGTCCTCTTCCTCATCTTTGTCCTCCTCTTCCTCCTCCTCATCCTTCTCCTCATCTTCCTCCTCCTCTTCACCTTCCTCCCGCCCCGCAGAACAACCCGCACATCGTCCGCCAGCAGGCCACCTGCCCCTTCAACGCCAGCCACTGGGTGCCGCATGCCGAGCTGCAGCGCCACATCATCTCCTGCCCCTACCGCCACCAGCTCGACGCCTTCCCAGGTACGCAGCACATTCCCCCCCCCTTACACCGGTCCCCTCCCACCCCAACCACCCACCCCCACATTCCCAAAGAGGTGTCCGTGGAGCAAAGTGGCGAGACAAAAAGACCCCGAGTCCCCCTCGGTGTGGCAGAGCCCCCCATGCCAGGAGGACTGGGAGGCAGGTGAGTGTCCCCAGAGCCCACCGGTGGCCCCTCAGCACCCCCCCACACCGGCCGCGTCCCCGTCCCCCCCCCCCCCCCCCCAAGAGCTGGATGAAGACACCGCCTCATTTATCCTCACCATCAAGACTGGCAAGCTGCTCCTCCCCAGCGACAGGTAGGGGACGTGTCTCCCCCCACCCCAGGGGTGCACCCCTCGGGCTGCTCCTCACCTCAACACCCCGCTCTTTCTTTCCCCCAGCTCTGCCCCAGCAGCACCCCGGAGCCAGAACCGAGGCACGGTGCCCCCCCAGGAGTGGACTTCGAGGGGCCGAGGACCACGGCGGGGGGGCCAGGGCAACATTCGTCGGCCACCTCCCAGGAACAGGGGCACCGTAGGGCTGGGGGGGCAGTGTCCGCTGGGGAAAAAGCGATTAAAAGCGATTAAAACACGTTTTAAATGCACATTGGAAATAACGCCGTCTCCGAGGGTGCCTGC
>CM021792.1:5575659-5586121 GCA_011076525.1 Nettapus auritus | reverse complement strand
CCCCCCCGAGCACTGCGGGGTCTGTCCATGTCACCATGCCCTCAGTTTGTCCCTGTGACCATACAGGGGCAGCCTGTATCCTGCTGCTGCCCCCCCCAACGTGTCCCCCCCACGTCCCCCCTTTTTCCCTGCCTGTGCCATGTCCCCCCCTCCCCAATGTGTCCCCAGGCCCCCACTGCCCCCCCCCCGAACCTGTTCCCAAGGTCCCCTCCCCTTAACTCATCCTCGGATGGGGACAGCATGGAAGAGGCCAACCAAAACCACCCTGCATGACCCAAAACGGCTCAAGGTAACCACAAAACCCACCTCACGCCCCCTCCCCTGCCACGTGGGGGCTGCTTCGCACCCCGCTGCACACCAAATCTCCCCGTTTCCCCCCAAAATCCACCAGAGGAGACTTCCTAGCCTGGTGCCGTCAGACACTGCCCAGCTTTTGGGCTTGGGGGGGGTGGATTTTATTGAATTGTAGCACGTCTTGCACAACATGGGCCCACTCCCCGGGGCTCACAGGATTTCCCCATCAGACAAAGAAAATGTGTGTCCCCACCCCAAATTCCCCCATTTGTCCCCAATTTGTGCCCCCACCCCAGATCCCCCCAGAACCCCAAGTGCCCCATTCCCCCCAAAATGTGCCCCGCATCCCAAATGCCCCCATTTTTCCCTAAATTTCCATTCCCCCCAGACCCCAAAACTCCCCATTTCTCCCCCAAAAATGTACCCTCCCTCTGCCCCAAGTCCCCCAATTTCCCCCCAAATTTTGCCCCCCAGGACCCCAAAACACCCATTTTTATCCCCAAAATGTGCACCCCACCTCAAATTCCCCCATTTCTCCCCCAACTCCCCCCCCCCGCACCCCAAAACCCGCATTTTTCCCTCAAATTGTGCACCCCCCCGACCCCAAATTCCCCCATTTTCCCTCCACTTGTTCCCCCCAGGACCCCGAATCCCCCATTTTTCCCCAAATTATTTCATTATTTTCATTATTTCATACTGAATTCTTTCATTCAACACACATACCTAGTGCAAGGTCAGTAGTAATTCCAAGCTAAAAAGTGGACATTCATTTTAGTAACATCCAGCTTGCACTCGAGAAGTGTCTTTTACACAAGCAAGACTAGCTCATCATTCAGATGAATGTTCTGAAGGTCAGAACAGGAAGGAAGCAGTACTAGCTACCTACAGTTGACTGCCTTACAGTGAGGTGTGAACACATTAAGAAACCCAAAGTGCTTTCCTAGGTGCAGCGAGAACAATAAATCACTGGAACAACTTTACCAATGATGTGGTAGAATCCCAGTCACTGGAGGTTTTCAAGATGCAATTGGACCTGTAAGCTCCTTTTTCCCACGAGAGGTTGGGCCTGATAATATTTTGAGGACACTTCCAACCTTGGCTGTTCTATGATTCTATAAATAATTTATTTTTATTTTTTTTTTATAAAGGCAGCAAGGCTTAGCCCACCCCTGCATGTATCGGCCCCTTTAAGCTGCAGCTCCACACTCATAGCGGTTTTACTTTGCATTCAACTGAAGTTTCACGATCTACCAATTGTTACTAACAATCTTAATCAGAATGTTTCAGCTTGCAGTTGGCAAAAGAGCAAGATGTCTAATTGGGCTTCTTTCTGGGATTTCTTACCTTCACAAAACAGGACGCTTCATCTATGGAATTCAGAAATGGTATGGCCCAAGACTTGTCAGTACAACTCTGATGTGTGCAGATGACACAGAAGTCAAAACTAAAGGCTTAGAGCAGGGTGAGATAGAACATATTGTTCACAACCTTGCCCAGTCAGGTCTTGAATGTCTACCAGTACGGAAACTCCACAAACTTTCTGGGCAACTCACTCCAGTGTTTTATTTCCCTTATAGAAAAAAATTTCCTTCATTTCAACAAACATTCCCGTATTTCAATTTACATCCTCTGCGTCTTAACCATTTGCCAGGCACCACCAAGCACAGTCTGGTTCAACCTTCTTTATTCACTTCCATCTGGAATTAGATACATTGATAAGGCCCCTGCTGAGTCTTCTCTCCAAGCACCCTCAGTCTCTCTCCTTGTATAACAGATGTTCCAACCCTTTCATCACCTGCATGGCCATTCACTCCACTCACTCCACTGTATCAATACCTTCCTTATACCGGGAAGCGCAGAAGGAGGCCCAGGACCACACATCATCTCACCATCATTGAGAAAAGGAAAAGGATTGACCTGCTAATGACTGCCTTCCTGATGAAACCCTGTATGCCACTGGCCTTCTTTCCACAAGGATGGATTGCTGCTTTATGTTCAACTTGACATCCTACATGACCCTTTGACTTTCTCCACCAAGCTGCTCTCCAGCCACTACGCACACAACCCAGACTGTTGAATGGGATTACTTGTCTCTAACATTCCTCTTTGCTGAACTTCATGCGGTTCCTCTCAACCCATTTCTCCAGTCTGTTTTAATGGCAGCAAGCCCACCTGCTCCATCATTCTCCTAGTCCTGCATCATCTTCAGACTTGCTGAGGGGTGCGCTCTTGCATCCTCCAGGTCATTCATGAAGATGTTAAGCAGTACTGGCCCTAGTGTAAACCCCTAGGGCCTGCCACTAGGGACTTGCACCAGCTGGGCTTTGTCACTGATCACAACCCCGTGCCTGGCAGTTCAGCCACCTTCCAGTCCATTGCATTTACCAGTCATTTAGCTCATCTACACCGTATCAGATTGTCTTTGATTGTGTTAGGGGAGACAAACACATTAGCATGGCTTTTCACAAGCTGAAGAACATGCAGTTCTCTCCACTCATCCACCAAGCCAGACATCTTGTTGGAGAAAGAAGTCTGTCAGGTAGACGAAGCATGATCTCCGCTTCAGAAATCCATGCTGACTACTCCCAGTCACCATATCCTCCATCAAATTGGAAATGCTTTCCAGGAATATTTGCTCCAGCATTTTCCCTAGGATCAAGGTAAAACCGACTAGCTTATAGTTTCCTGAATTCTTCTGCTTATCCTTCCTGAACACAGGAGTCACGTTTGCTTGACTCCAGTCTTTAGGAACCTCCCCTTATCACCAAAGCCTGTCAAAGATTTTCAAGAATGTTTTGCAATGACATTGCCTGGTTCCTTCAGCACTTGTGACTGTATCTCATCAGGCCCCACAGATTTTTATATATTCAGTTTGTTTAAATGTTTCCTAACTTGGTTCTCTTCCCCTAAGGGGAAGTTCTCCTTGCTCCATGTTTTCCCATAGGTCTCAGAAGCTTAGCACTCCTGAAGCCTGGTCTTAGCAGTAAAGGCTGAGGCAAAGAAGGCATTGACTGCTTCAGCAGTATCAGGTCCACTACCCACATTTTCCCAGATCTTTATTTTGCTACTAATGTACCCGTGGAAGCACTTATTGCTTCCCTCTCCAATAGACTCCAGATAGGCTTGGACATTCCTAATCTCATCCCTGCATATTCAGATAATGTGTAGAATGCTCCCAGACTACCCAACCCTCCTTCTGCTTCTTGCATGTTTCTTTTTCATATCCAAGTTTCATATTCATCCACATGTGCCTCCTGCCACCTCTCTTTGATTTGCTCCACGTGGACATTTCCTCCAGATGGTAGTGACATTGCTTTTCAGCTTGGAGGAGGTGATCCTTGAAGGAAAAAAAATGCATTAACCAGAGCTTCTGAAGCCTTCTTCTCTTCAGAACTGTATTCCTTGGCCTTCCTTCAGGTAGATCCCTGAGCAAGTCTGCTCTCCGAAGTCTAGGGTCGTGGTCCTGCTTTTTGCCTTGTTACATCCTTTCACAACCCATGGTTGCTGAAGATGAGGTTGACCCTGACCTTCACATCCTTAGACTGCAGAAAAAGGACTTGGATCTGATTCCATGTTACTGACACTGTTACTGGAAGGAGAGGATATCATCACGGGCGCTTTTCAGGAGAGTAGCACCCCTAATAGCAGTTCACGGTCACAAGCGAGTAGCATAAAATTCTTCACATTTGCATCCTGAGCTATTTTAACTTCACTTCTGTTGTGGTTTAACCCGGCTGGCAGCTAAACACCACACAGCTGTTCGCTCACCCTCCCCCCTCCCTCTCTGGGATGGGGGAGAGAAACGGAAAAGTGAAACAAGAGTTGAGATAGAGACAGTTTATTAAGATAGGAAACAATAATAATAATAATAATAATAATAATAATGTGTATGAAACAAGTGATGCACAATGCAATTGCTCACCACCCGCTGACTGATGCCCAGTCTATCCCGAGCAGCCGGACCCCCCACCCCGGCTAGCCACCCCTATATATTGTTTAGCATGACGTCAGATGGTATGGAATACTCCTTTGGCCAGTTTGGGTCAGCTGTCCTGGGTCTGTCCCCTCCCAGCTCTTGCTGCACCCCCGGCCTGCCCACTGGCAGGACAGAGCAGGAGTGAGGAGCTGAAAAGTCCTTGGCTTGGTACAAGCACTGCTCTGCAACAACCAAAGCATGTTATCAGCATTCTTCCCATCCTAATCCAAAACACAGCATTCCACCAGCTACTAGGAGGAAAACTGTCCTAACTGAAACCAGGACAACTTCTCAAATGAAAGCTACAAGTTGAAATAAACCTATTGCTGGACAAAAATATAGATGACATAAAACTGAAGCTTCAGGCTCCTTCACCAGCTCTCGCAGAAATAGATGGAGCTTTGTGTCACAATTTTTGGTTCTGAACTCCACCAACATGGTGAGTTTCCTCACTTGAGCCATTCACAGAGGCAAAAGGATCGGAACAGAGGGAGCATGTGCCCTACTATTAACGCTTCACTACCACTGGCAGTACTTGTTTTGTTAGACACCCAGTTGGGGTTTAATTATGATTAGAAGCCGTGATGTTGAAAGATAATTCATTCTTGATCTACAGTGGTTATCTTGCTGAACTTCATAATTTTCCACTAAGTACTCATAGCCTTAAAAACACAACTTTACATTCCTATTCAGTTATTTCTTTGACTCAACAGATTGGAAATCAAATGACAAGAACTTCAAGTTTCACAGTCACTTTGAGACAACAATACTTTCTAACGTCCATAACATACTCTCCTTTGACTTCTGACTACCCTCTAAATTTTATTCATATAATGACACTAACTTGCTTATGTTGCACTTTGCAACATGCCTCTTGACCAAATACTACATTATGCTAGAGCAGACCCACTGTGTTGTTTGTTTTTTTTTTTTTATAACCTCATTTTTTTATTCCTTCCTCCTAACACATACACATGTACACAGCTATGCTCATTTGTATTAGCAATTTTGCAGTTAACTAGGTTCTCATTCCAAGTAAATTGACACAGAAGAAAGAACTGGAAAGAAACTCATGCTAAATTATATCCCAGCATTACTTGAGGCATATTTTCTAAACCTGAAAATTCATTCCACTGTGTTTTTCTTTCAAACCGTGCTCAGGATCAGTGCCTTACTTTGGATACCTCACAAAGAGCATAGATGAAAACAATGCAATTTAACTATACTGTGAGTTTTACTTTCATCTTACTTCATCGTTATTTCTGCTCTTTCATCTACCAGTAAGGGTACTGGCCATTAAAAAACTTTATTCAGAAGCAGTGTGCCAGAATAGATACTAAAGAGTGACCTCGGCACAATTGCTCTGAATACTGCTCTCCATTAAATAGCTAATTTGAATACTATACTCTTGAACTTAAAAGCTCAAGCTGTGTTATAAATAATATTATATTGTTAGGTAAACATCCTCTTGTATATTGTTTTTTTACCTTTTTCGTAGGCAGGTGTATTTTCTTCGAGCAGCCTGCTAAGCTGGAATCCATTCAAGTGCAAGAAACCTATTTGTTCCCTCATCGTCTTGCCTCCTACAACCAGCAATATAAGGTTCCCAACACTGGTTCTTGCAATTGATAAACCAAGACCCACTGCCACTGTACTAGCCAAATCACTTTGTTGCACAAGGTCAGGTTGTGTTAGAAGACCTAGAACCAAAAAGATGAAAATAATAGTAATTAAAAAAAAAAAAAAAAAAAAGGAAAAAGAATTTCAGTGACAGGCCCCTTCTATTTCTGTAGCAAGAGAGGCATCTTTTTATTTTAAAAATTATGTTCACTGCCCTTCGATCAACTACTTCAAGTGATCTACAGAGTGTTATTCTTTGTTGAAAAACTAAAACTTACTCATTTTTCAGCAAGTACCACTCTTCAATGTAAGCAATGACTGTAAACATAATGTGAACGTTATACAAGTACAAATACTGGAAGAGATTGTCCAGGATACAACCTGAAGAATATCAAGTTGTAGTTTACATCCCAAGAGGGTTTGATAACTTATATTAGAAAGAACAGAAAATACTACAGGAGGCTGATTTTATGCATGAATGAAGAATGAGAATCTAAAATAATGCTTGCAGCATTCTAGAAGCTTTTTGATATAATTAAATCTTTAGCTGTTGTCATACCAGGCTGCTAGGCAAACAGAATCAGAGGTCAGGTAAAGGAATGTTGAGGCCCAAATCCTGGAGCTCCACACAGGCAAACCCTGGGATTTTAAAAGGTTCTGTGCAGGATCCCATTACCTGACTGCAGTTTTCAGGATTAGCCTTCAGTTTCACAGACTTCTATCTATCCATGTGAGATACTTCACTAACATAAGCAAACATTTCAGAGTGCAATGACAATTGTTGCTTCCTGTGCCTTACTAGTTACATAACAGTTTTTCTGCTCCATGTTTACTTAGCTCTCTTTGCAAATCTAGGCATTAAGTGTTTTGATTTAAGTAAGTGGAAAAAAAAAAAAAAAAAAAAAAAAAAAAAAAAAGATATACAGCATTTATTATTCTCAAGGCTCCCTTTAAGAGCATTAGAACTTCATCTCTCATTTCTCATCTAGTCCTAATTAATCCCATCCTTGTTTAGAATGCCAGCTAGAATCCCTAACTACTCTCTACATGAGTGCCTGTACATCAGCAATTTTCAGATTTCATCTTTAAAGGCAAGTTTTTAATTGGTCAAAAAAGCCCAAATACCAACCACATTTAGTCAACTACCAACTACTTTAGTCAACCATTGGTGACATCTCTGTAGGAGGCTACGCAAGCAATGTTCTGACCACATATTAAATACAAAAACGCACAGGATTACCATTTTGAGGTCTACCATTTTAATGACAATACGTTTTGTTTCCAGTAGGATCATAAGGAGCGATCACTACAATTTTGACTGCTATAGCAATAAGAAGCAACCTGCTGAGTATTTACATGGTTACCATTACAAATCACAGACTTGATCCTCCCCCCCAAAAAAAAAAAAAAGTTGACTAGATACGTTTCATTATATTTTAAGAAATTACATGTTCAGATTAACCACCACAGAAACTAATACAATTGACTAAGAGTTTTCATTTACAGAATCAACACTCTTGTGGCCTGGTTGTCAACACATACCGGTGACATTTATAAACTAAAATTTACCTGAGAGCTCCGGTAAACTCTCGACTTTGTTTTGGTTTTATATTTGAGGCATTCAAGGACTCCTCAAGCAATCCTTTCTATTCCAGCTGGATAGTTTCACAAGTGATAGACAGATAAGTGTACTTTCTCTGTGCTGCGGGAACATCCAGCAAAATAAGCAAGGCAAGGTTCAGCAAGCAGGAAATCAGATGGAAATCGGCAAGAGGCACAATGAAAGGCAGGGCAAGTATTATGTTGAAGAAAACATTCACTGCTATATCTACATATCACTGATTCACTCAGTCAAGGAGTTTATTTAAGCCAGATGCTAGACTAAAGGTTGTGCTAGACACACCAATCCCTTCTTTCCTCTTCCTTTAAGCTATATTATACAAGTAGAAAATGAGCTTCAGAAGCAGACAACCTCACGTTAGTGATTTAAAATGGTCTGGCCAATACAGTAAATGTACTTGTGCTCCATGTTCTCTCCTTAGATGCTTATTAATCAATGGGCTGGTTTTCTCTGTTTCATCTCTCTTCCTTTCATAAGAGAGATCCTTCCTCTTTCCTGTTATGCTCAGCATAAGAAATTGGCATTTATTCTTCACTCCAGGACATCTGAGAGGCAAGAATGGAGGCCAGGGAAATATTCTGACCAAGACAGACCAAGCTTAAAACTTACTTCAAACAACATTTCAGTTCTCATCTAATCCATTTACCAGTATCCCATGCTCCTGACAACAAGAGATCTCATTAGCTCTGAACACTCAAGTAGGACAGTTCTGTAAACGGTTGGAATCTGAGAACTACCTAGTTCTGCCTGTGGCTACACAGTCTAAGCCGCAGTTTCAGCATGATACAGATGCAACTCCAGCTAAACACAGAGGTCACACAGAACATGTGGTATCTTGCCAGATACATGTACAATGAACCGTGAGCTAAATTCCAGCACCGCCAGGGTGATAGCACACTACAACCACAGTACTTTTCAGGAAAAAATCTAGAGCTCATCTAAATTAAAAACAAAAACGTGTTCAAAAAAGTTCAGTTAACCAAGGGTTTTTTTGATCCTTACCACTTCTCTTTTCAAAAGCAGAGCTGATAAACAGCAGTGATGTGTGCACTTCACCTTCTGAAGTACTGCCGTGACTACCTGTTTCAGACATCCCATGATCCCCACAAACAACCAGCAAACTCGGCAGAGAAGCCTCTCCTTACTGCAAACCACAGAAATCTAAGTTACTGTAAGAAGAGTATGTATATATGTAATGCCCTGTTATCTTTATCCATTTCATGCATAGATAGTTGTTGAAATGAATTCCGTTTTCCAGACTGGCTCACAACACACAGAGCAGATCACCAGAGATGCCCGCAGCTAAGTGTTATGGGGCAATACTTGTTTTTAAAACTTAAGGCATATATATGTGTCATTATATAACAAACACTACAAAGAAGCTTTCTAAAAGAAGAAAAACAAAAACACAACCCATTTACTGAGTCAGAAGAACCTGGCTGAGAGATTAAACAAAGGTTCTCAGACTTTGTGAAAAAAACAGGAGCACAGGAGCAGTAGCACTGACAGAGAAATTTGTTTTCCCCAGCTGAAGTGTCTTCAGCTTTACTGAGATTTTAATATAAATTTAAAAATATTGATATTAAAATATTAGTTTGATAAGCCTATTTTATACATCTTACAATGGGTTAATATGTTAATATTAATGTTAATAATATATTAATTAATAATATTAATATGTTAATATTAATATTAATAATATTAATATGTTAATATTAATGGGTTAATAATGGGTCATCTTAGCAATGGGTTAAAGAAGATTGGAGCAGGGTCAAAGAAAATAAACTACATTACTAAGACAAACAGAAAACTAATTGCACATTTCCATTTTAGATTGTAAGTTTTAAACTCAAATATGGTCTAAAGAAAGGTTAGAAGAAAGTTAAATCTGTATTTCTTCTCCAATCTTTCAAGTTTCTTTGGAGCAGAAAACTGATGTGACTGATGTCAAATCATGTCTATAGTTCTGAAGACAGATGAACAGAAGCATAAGTGAGGCCTGTCCAACAGCTCTGAGGTAACAAGTCGAAGACCACAGAAAATAAATATCGTCATTCCATAACAAAGTCGTTAGTGATTACCAGTACCTGGTATATACTATACTAATATACAAAAGCACCTTCATTCTTTCCATATTCCAGAACTAATAGAAAGCCTTGCATATGTTGGCAAAAGAGTAACATACAAGCAAACAGTGCCAAAACCACCACACTACACGAGATTATAACCCCCACAATCAAGAATTTAACCTCTTCTTTAATCTGAGGCTATCCTCTTGTCTGAAAAGATGAGGGAAATTTTAAGTGTAGCTATTCCGAAAAGCAGTTGCCTCAAACAAACTTTCACTTGGAATTAGGCTATGGTACTTCAACATCCCAGGTATTTAGATAAGTGACATCCCGTGTCTCCAACTCTAAAACGAGATGCACATTTGGTAATGTAATGTGCTATGTTCAGCATACGGAGAACCTCCCATATCTGAGAATTAAGCATACCTTCAAATCATAAAAATGAGTGACATAGCTATGTATACCTATTATTCCTTCCGGTGAATTTCATTACTGGAAAGTCACACCAACCACTGCAATTCTTCATGATCTGTAAGAGAATTTTGGCTTGTGTTCCTTCCCTCTTTCTGCACATCAAGGGGCAGTTATTTCCCACAGCTCTCTCCCACTGTAGTGGGTTTACATGGCAAGGTTTTGGTAGCAGGGGGGCCATAGGGGTAGCTTCTGTGAGAAGGATCTAGAAGCTGCCCCACGTTTGGTAAGGGCCCCACTGCTGACCAGAGCTGAGCCAATAAGCGATGTTGTTTTGCGCCTCTGTGAGAGCATATTTAAGACAGGGAAAAAAACCGCTGCGCCACTCAGCAGCTGGGAGGGTGAGAGGAGTGAGAAGCAGCCTTGCAGGCACCAAGGTCAGTGAAGAAGGAGGGGGAGAGGTGCTCCAGG
>CM021792.1:5520321-5570659 GCA_011076525.1 Nettapus auritus | reverse complement strand
AACACCATTCATTCAGCTAAACACCAACAAGACTGTTTAGATGGCCTAAGTAAAACCAACGTAGCACAATTCTAAGAATGGTAGCACAGTCAAAACGGAAGTTCAGCATTTTCTGGGAAAATGCAATGAAGTCCCCCTATCAAGAGCTACCAGATGATTCACTCTTCACTGCTTCACTCTCTCACTGGCCTTCCAAAAGCTCTGTATCTTGGCTTATCCATGAACAAAATGCCACTCAGATCCACCACTGACAAGCCCGGATGATCAAATATGTTGATGACACAGCCAAAATCCATCATTTAGTTACCTTGAGCTTGGCACAATTCTCTTTTTCAAGTCTGCAAAAACATCCCGATGATAATACAAATTTACATCCTGCTAGGCTTCCTGTCATAGGTCACAAGAACACAAAGAGAAACACCAACAAAAACGCTCTTGGATAGAGCACAACTGGAAAATCTGGTGGCTGTGAGGCTGCCTTCCCAAGATTACAAAGGAAAAGATTGCATCAGTCATTTAAACCAGCACGACAGTCCCAACTGCCCTTATCTAATTCTCAGAGATCTTCCTACTACAGCGTTACCAAAAAAGGAACAAAGCAAGGCAAAGCGTCATAAGTGGAAGCTATCACCAATCTCTCTACTTTCCTTTGATGCCTCGCCTTTTCTTCAGGAAGAACATCTGGGTCACGGCAAATCAGAATTCCATCACTTGCACCACTACAGTAAATTCAGTTCCATCCATACATTGAGCAAACCCACTCTTTATGCCAGTCTGAGCATATGAAACACACCAGCCTTTCCAGTTTTCTCACATGAAAAACCCTCAAGGGAAACAAGCTACGGACCTTAATCCGAGGCATAGTCACGGTGGGTGGCTTCGCTTCAGCAATGAAACTGGAGGACGTTCCTTCTTCAATAACTTGTGTAGTGGAAGGCATGAAGTGTTTACCTTTGGATCCAAAGGCAAAATCATCTCTCAAAGCATCTATCAGGACAATGACAACTTCTTTGAAAAGTGGTGCTGGAATTTTGGTCCAGTTAGAAACCGTTCCTACAGAACAACAATGCACAAAAAAAGGTATATACAGTTAGCAAAAATTTTAACATTTGAAAGACACAAAATGAAGAACAACTTCACCACAAAAGTGTGTGCCACTGAGTTCTTTGTTAACTCTACATTTAGAACCAAGAAGTTGCAAAGAATGGCGTTAGAATTAATTGGAGGAATTTGAGTTTTCAGGCCATCCAGCATAGGAATGATATAAAAACAGAAGTTAAAAATAATAATAATAATAATCCATATTAGGAAAACAAACAAACAAACAAACAAAAAACACAAATGAATGGAGTTCAATTGTGAGAACCAAGGAAGAACTCCAGAACAAAGTTCAAAGGAGTAAGAAGGGATAGCTTCAACCTTCTCTGGTTAATTTAGTAAGACTGACCTAGGAATCTCCAGCAAACAACTTTTGTTAGAAAAGACAGGCAGCGTTCACTTGGGCTAATACCCAATCCAGGAGAAAACACGCTGGGACAAAAATGGAAGCAGAGTACATCCTATCCATAGATCTCTATCCAGACAACACCACAGTGGATCAACTTCTTAGTACATCAACTTCTTGAGTACATTTATTTTTTTACACTATCCTAGAGTAAAACGTGTTCTTGAATAAGTGGCTGACAAAAATTGGGATAGACATACATAATGGTGTCTAACAAAAGAACCTCAAAAAACAAGCTCAGAAGCTTTATTTTTGGTTACATAGATAAGCATCAATAAACTGACATTCACAAACTCACCAGCGACAGAGATTTCTGCAGGTCATGAAATTGGAGATGGGGGCACAGCGGGGGAAGGGGGAAAGCTCAGCAACAAAAATACTAACTCCCAGCAACCATGATTAAAAATACAATGATGCTTTTTTGAGGACTTGAATAATCAAACTGGCAGGTTTGCCGTGGCTCTGAGTGAAAAACAAGAAGGCTCACGAACACACGTCCTCCACTTATACGACAGCAGCACTGATACTCCACAGAATTAACCCCCCCTCCTACAGTGTTACTCATCCGCATGTCAACGTGTAAAGGAAGTCATAGTCAACTACAAGCCGCCCAAAGTTTCTTATTGTATGACAGCTACAGCAATGGTACGTGGCATGCTTATCTATCCCTAGCAAGGTTATTTAGAAAAGTTCCTTTACATGAAGCTGAATTTCTGTCAGCAGTGAACAAAACTACAGGTTCTACCAAAAACGTATTAAAATGATGCACTGCAAGGACTCACTCTTATCCAAGCAACTCGAGAATTTGATCAGTTGTCTCAAAGAGAAGCGAGCATGGATCCAACGGCAGTCAGGGCTCACAAAGTGAAATCTGCAGGAAACACAGAAGCACTGGAGAAGTGTTCTCTTTTGAACAGATCTGAAGGAAAGTAAAAGCTTTCTGTATCATGGCCTACTGAATTGTAAAGGTAGGGGGTTGCTGACAAGCCAGACTAAGAGATCACTGCATGCAAACTCTAACTCAAGGACTATAGGTATGAAATATCTTTATACCAGCTCAGTTTTACAGTGTTCCTGCCTGCCTGACACTGGGACTCCGGGATCTGGTTTACACAACCACCTTCTCTGTATACTCCTTTGTGCGAGTCGGGCGAACCTGTCCCAACACGCGTAACATCACCCACCTGCAAGAATTAACTACAACACGCAGCAGCAGCTGCAGCACGGCAGGGAGAGCCCTGTGCAACAAGGTGAACCGTAAGCAGATGTCCTGAACAAGAGTTGCACATGGCCAAAGCATGCCTCAGCTCAGGCGGCCCCTGAACGCCAAGGCCCATCCCACAGGTTCCACACGCTGGAGAACACCTAACTCTGACAAGCGCACCTTTCTGTGCTGGGCGTTATTCTCACACCAGCTGTAACTGGGCATACAAGACAGATCAACGTCAGCACTGACTCTACATGACTGAAAAATCGAAAGCTTCTTAATTTTGAGTCAGGAACACAGCGGGACCTGAAAAGAACATGTTTGCCAATCAACAAGAACAGATGCTGTGCATTTGGCGATGCGGCTAGGCTGGATGGAAACCCTTTTCAGCACAGCTCCCTCCTCACTGCTGAAGTGCCCGAGTCTCACTAAGGTGGCACGGAGGTACTGAAATACTGCAGGGAGCACCACCGAAGCAGTATTCTTCTTCTCACCAGAGAATTGCCCACACCAGCACCTGCTCCCACTGCCGCTTCATGCAAACAGATCACATTTGGAGAACAGCAGTGTAAGGGCAGCACTGGGGGTAGGGGAACGAGGGTTCCGAAACCAGAGAGCACTTCCAAATCCCAACACCTGACGGGCAAGGCTTCTCGGGGCTGGGAGCGGATGACTGCATGGAGAAAAAGAAGAAAAATGACAACTACAGGGAAACCAGAGGCTTCCCTGGTCCCGGCAGGGCGGGCTCAGCGGGGCTCTCCCCGCGGGTGTCGCCGCACGGCCGGGCGCGCACGGTGACGGGGAAGAAGCTGCGCAGGAAGATGGTGACGCCCAGGGCCTGTGGCAGCAGGCAGCCAGCCGCCAGCACCTCCAAGCACGGCCGCTCTCCCCGGCCCCGGCTCGTTCCCCTCGACCCCCGGCCTGCTCCCACTGCCCTGCTCCGGGCACGGCTCCCTGCTTCCGCTCGCCCCGCCCACGCCTCGCCCGTGGCCAATCGGAAGCCGCCGCACCTGCATGCCATGCCCTGCTATTGGCTGCTGGCCAGGCCGTGCCCCCCCGAGGGGCGCTGCGCGGGAATGGGGGAAATGGCCGCCACTGGGGCGGCAGAGGGGTCAGACAGCGTAGCGTGAGGCGGGATGAGGCGGTGCAGCCCGCTGTGGCGAGGCCACGGTGCCAAGCGATGTGGCACCTGTGAGCTGCCCGACCGTGGGGCCTGGTGGCGGCAGGTGACGCCATCCTGACCTGGGGCTGAGCCTAAGGGAAGGAGCCAAGGTGGCGGTGTCGCAGCTTGGCCAGAGTTCTATTAGCGACATGACATGACGTGAAACATAACAAACAGAACATAACGTAACCAAAACCCATAACATGCAGATGTTTGCTCCAGAAAGAAACAGCAATGGGATGACACATGGAAAAGACTCCACGACCATAGGGTTGTAAAGTAGGTATACTTTATTGCGGTGCACCAGGCACACTGGGAATAGCTTCCCCAAAAAGTGCGCACCTGCCCGGTCGTCTCTCACAATTTTATACATGAATACTGTCACATATTACATGAGCTCTAATACATATTCATTATTTTCCCCGAAAAGGCGAACCTCTTCCAAGTACTCATTTCCATACTTGCAGCCCTTAGCTCCTTCCGGTTGCGCCTGCGCAATGGAGCCTGGTGGTCCTGGGCAGGGGTCTTTTAGGATGAAGGCAACGAGGAAGAGGAGGTTAAACTTTTTACCTTTCTGGACTTTGACCCCCTGTTGGACAGCGTTTAGAAGTTTTTTGTTTATCTTTGCCTTGTTTCCTGCCAACAAGTTGTTAATTCTTCTCTAACGAGTTGTTCGTCCTCTTCCCATCCGTTGGCCTTGAACAATATCGCCCTTTTACATCTGCTTCTCATAAGATTCTCATCTACATCCCTTATAATTAGGATATTCTTAGGTTCTTATCTACATCTGTGATCTCCGATAATTAGGCTATTTTACCATACATGTAACTGTAGCTAAATACTAATTTGAATAAGTTTCAGTGTCTTCCCCATCTCAATTCCCCCCTTTTCTTCCAAATTAAGTAAATTCTTTTACTTACTGCTTATTCCCAGTCTCCTCTCTATACCTATTTGTAAGCACATATTCCTCTGAAACATTGTAATATTAGACAAGTATTCCAAAAAATAACAGGGCTACACACATAGTAAACAATTGTTTTAACCATGTCCAATTTGGTAAACAACTGGTTAATTTCTCCCATAATTCAGTAAAGCCAAGTGAGGTGTCATCCTGTGATACCTCATGCAATAAATGAGTATGTTTCCATATCTCTTCTAAATCAGTTTCTACTCTTTGATATTGATCAATATATGTACAGCAACTTTGATTTATCACAGTGCACACTACCCCTTCCTTTGCTGTTAATAAATCTAATGCCATTCAGTTTTGTAAAACCACCTTATTGAGAGATGAGACTTCCACCTGTAGTGCTTTTATCGCATCTGCGGTGAAATTCTCTATCTGTTCTAATTCGGCTGAAATATTTACTATTGCCTTTTCCAGTTCACTTACTCCTAAACTAGGAATTAACCATCTAACAAAACTATGGTATCCTGTAGGCCTTTCTACCAAAGGATTTAGTGGGACTGCTCGAGTTATGCATTTCCATGGGGACCTTAAGATCCCCCTAGGTACTGCAGGCCCTTTATAAAAAGAACTGGGAGGTGCCAAATATCCCCCTATACAGTGACCCTTCCAATTAGGTGGTAAATTCTTCCTTGCCCTCCCATCACCACATAGCCACCAATACCCTATTCCTAATTTGCACCCACTCTCCGAAGATCCATCCACCCCAGACTCCTAATCGGGGTCATACACTACTTGGATAGTAATATTACAAAATGGCCTTAAATTGGCCAGATTATATCCACCTACATTTACAATTTTTGAGCAATCAGGTTCTTGACCAAAACTAAGCCCCAAATCACGCAAGATCTTTTGTTCGCTGCTATCATTGTCCCCCATACATCGACTTTTAACAGTAACATTTCCCCAGGCTTGTAAAACAAATTTCAGTCCCTCAGGGAGGGTATAATTTACCCGTTCCATTCCCCAGCATTTAGCGGACCACGTCTGATTATTATATAATGTATTAGTCCAATTTCCTGAGGGTATCCCATATAGCGGGATTTCCATATTGTACTCGGAAGTGCAGTACATATCCAACAGTCAGATAAATTTAAGGATTGGGCCACTCTTTCAGTTATGTTTACATACGAGTTTTCCTTCCATGCTTGAGCCAATACAATAATTGCAAGCAATGTCCAAAATCTATACATGCTGCCTTTTCAATTTCAACTTATTTGGTCCCGTCGTCTCAAGTGTCCATGGACCGTGCATTGACTTCTTGATTCTCGTGTGGTGAATCCAGGCAGGCTGTTCTTTAATTTTCACTGCAGTGTGTGACGTAAGGAGCACCTGAAAGGGTCCTTCCCATTGGGGTTCCAGAGTCTTTTCTGCAAGAGACTTCACATATACAGAATCTCCAGGTTGTACATTGTGTATAGGCCCATCCAAACCCCTACACCGGGTTCCAGCTACATGTTTTCCAATTTTGTTTAATTGTTTCCCTAATGCCACCATATAAGATGTCATAATTTTGTCTCCTGCTTGTGTGGACATCCCCTTCTGTATTCCATAGGGTCGTCCATACAGGATCTCAAAAGGGCTCAGTCCTTCCTTTGCTCTTGGCCTTGTTCGTATGCCTAAGAGAGCCAAAGGAAGAGATTGAGGCCAGGCCAGATTAGGCTCCTGTCCCAGTTTTACAGTCTGTTGTTTGATCAAGTGGTTCATCTTTTCTACCTGGCCACTCACCTGAGGGCAATATGGGGTATGAAGTTACCAATCTATACCCAGATGGCGGCTAATTTGTTGCACTATTCTTGAAATAAAATGTGGTCCCCTATCAGAGGATATAGTAGCTGGTACCCCAAAACGTGGTATTATTTCCTGTATCAGTATTCTTACCACCTCCCAAGCCTTGGCTGTTCTGGTAGGAAACGCTTCTGGTCAACCTGAAAAGGTATCAGTTAATACCAACATGTATCGGTACCCCCCTTTTCTTGGGAGTTCCGAAAAATCAATCTGCCATTGTTGTCCTGGCCCATTACCCTTTCCAGTTTGGCCCATCTCTAATTTTGGTGTATTTTTGGGATTAGTCTGAAGGCAAAGGTCACACTGCTGAGTCACTTGTCTCACAGTGGTATATAGATTCCTTGCTACAATTTCTCTGATCAAATGTTTATATAAGGCTTCTGCACCCCAATGCCTCTTTCTATGTTCCTCTTTTATCAAGGGCCATGTCTTATTAAGAGGGAATAATTATTTTCCCTTGGGGGGTAACAGCCCACCCTTCCTCATTATAGAAACCTTCTAGATCAGTAATCAGTTTCTGATCTTCCTTAGTATATTTAGGCTTAACTTCTATGGAGATTTGTCCATCGGGGATCAGGGCCCCTTCTAGTTTTACCTCCTTTTTGGCAGCCTGTTTTGCCTCTCTGTCCGCCAGCTCATTCCTTTTTCCAGTTCTGAGTTTACCTTTTGGTGTGCTCTGATGTGCATGATTGCCACTTTCTCAGGGAGCTGAACTGCTTCCAGCAACTTCAAGATTTCCTTTGCATGCTTGATGTTTTTGCCCTGCAAATTCAATAATCCCCTCTCCTTCCAGATCGCTCCATGTGCATGTACAACCCCAAAGGCATATTTCGAGTCTGTATAAATGTTATGGTTTTGCCTTGGGCCAATTCCAAGGCACGTCTCAGAGCAATTATTTCTGCCTTTGTGCAGAGGTGTTCACAGGTAAAGGCCCAGACTCTTTGCAGGTGGTAACTGCAGTTTGTAACTGCATAACCAGCATGTCGTTTTCCACTGATGATGTAGCTTCTTCCATCTGTGAACCAGTTTTCCGTGTTTTCCATAGGATTGTTTTCAAACCCGGTTGACACGAATATATTGCTTCGATGGTCTCCAGACAGTCGTGATGCTCTGGTTCCACTGTGTTCCCACTAAGGAAAGAAGCTGGATTGACAATGTTAGTGACTACAATTTCCACATCATCCTGTTCCACCACTGTAGCCTGATAATTCAAAAATCTTTGTGGGGAGTGCCAATGTCCACCTTTTGCTTCCAGTACTGCAGATACTGTATTGGACACTAACACAGTCATCTTCTTGCCCAAAGTGAATTTCCAGGCCTCCTGGATGTTTAGTACCACGGCCGCAACCGCTCGCAAGCATCCAGGCCATCCCCTTGCAGTTGTGTCCAGTTGTTTGGAAAAATAAGCGACTGCTCTACGGTATGGGCCCAAGTCTTGTGCTAATATTCCCAAGGCAATCCCCTGCTTCTCGTGGGAAAAAAGGAAAAATGGCTTACTCACATCTGGGAGTCCCAAGGCTGGAGCTGACATCAGAGCCTTCTTCAGTAGCTTGAAAGATTGTATTGCTTCCTTGTTCCATTGGAGGCATTTCTGTTCAGTAGTTGTGAGTGCATACAGGGGTTTAACAAGCAGTCCATAGTTATAAATCCATAGGCGGCACCACCCGGTCATACCCAAAAAGGTCCGTAGTTCCTTCACCGTCTGTGGCCTTGGAGTTTGGCATATTGCCTCTTTTCGAGCCTGTCCCAGGGTCCTCTCCCCAGCGCTGATTTCATATCCCAGATAGGTTACCTGTTGTTGCACTACTTGGGCCTTTTTCTTAGATACCCTGTACCCTTGGAGTCCGAGAAAATTTAGCAGATTCACAGTCCAAGTCAGGCAGGTGTCCCTTGTTCTAGTAGCAATCAGAATATCATCAACATATTGCAGTAATTTCCCTTCTGCTGGTGGGGTCTCCCAGGATTCAAGATCTTTTGCTAATTGATTCCCAAATATTGTGGGACTATTCTTGAATCCTTGGGGTAACACCGTCCAGGTGAGTTGGGTCCTATGCCCACTCTTGGGATTTTCCCATTCAAATGCAAATATTTTCTGGCTGGCTTCATGGAGAGAGAGGCAAAAGAAGGCAACCTTTAAATCTAAAACTGTAAACCAGGCCAGTTCTGGTGTTAATACAGTTAATAGAGTATATGGGTTCGCTACCACTGGGTAGAGATCCTCGGTTATCTTATTTACTGCCCGTAGATCCTGGACCACCCTATATGATCCATCCGGCTTGCAGACAGGTAATATAGGGGTATTAAAATCGGATTCACATTCCCTCAACAATCCTAATGTCAGAAAATTTTCTATTATTGGTGGAATTCCTTCCCTATCTTCCTGCTTTAGAGGGTACTGTTTGACCCCTACTGGCTGTTTTCCCTCCTTGAGTCTAATCTCAATGGGACGGGCATTTTTAGCTCTCCCAGGTACATCGGTAGCCCATACC
This sequence comes from Nettapus auritus, assembly GCA_011076525.1. Classification (NCBI taxonomy): domain Eukaryota; kingdom Metazoa; phylum Chordata; class Aves; order Anseriformes; family Anatidae; genus Nettapus; species Nettapus auritus. Next base: position 5,561,542 of record CM021792.1, on the reverse strand, counting down.
CCTGGGTATACCTGGTTTACGACATCTTCATTAACTTTTCCTTCCACTGGAAGGTTGACTAAGGCTAAACTCACAATCTGTATATATTGTTGATCATTTACCTCCAGAGTAATTTCCCCTTTTTCAAATTTTATTACTGCTCCTAATTGCTCTAATAAATATCTACCTAAGAGTGCCCATGGGGAATTGGGCATATATAAAAATCTGTGTATGCACCATTGTTTCCCTAACTTGTACTTCAAAGGTTCACAAAAATAGGCCTTTTCAGGTTGACCAGTTGCACCTTTTACCCTAATATAATCATTCCCTGAAGGCATTAATGCTTGATTTAGAACTGAATATGTTGTCCCTGTATCCACAAGAAATTTCACTTTCCTCTGTTCCTCCCCTAGCTTCATTATAACCAGTGGAGGATCCGCTAGGGTAGATTCCCCAGGTCCCCATCAATCTTCTTTCACATGAGCTACCACTTTCCTTCTTCGGTTCTCTCTCCCCACCTCTCTACCTTCCCGTCTCTCTGGACATTCACCCTTCCAGTGCCCAAACCTTTTGCACAATGCGCATTGATCCTTTTCCAACCGAGGTGGTCCCCACCTGGGTATCCTTTCTCCCGTGACAACTGCCACTATTCTCTTCTGCCCTTGCTTATAATCCACCCTATTACTGAACACTCTCCACACTTCATCCAATAGCACTTCCAAATTCCTGCTCTCTGTGGTGTGCAGCTTCTGGAGCTTACGCCTGATATCTCCTGTTGACTGCCCCAAAAACAAAGATACTAGCTGTTGTATTCCCACCTCCGACCCAGGATCCAGTGGTGTGTTACGGTGCATTACATCCCTCAATTGATCCAGGAACTCAGATGGTGACTCAGAGGGTCCTTGCTTAATTGCATACAGAACTGACCAATTTATAGTCTTAGGAATGGCCCTCTCCATTCCTTTTGAAATCCACCCGATAGGCCTGTAACCTCTCCATATGGACCGACCTATTTGGGTCCCATTTTGGATCTTGAAGGGGGAGATACTCCTTAACATTCCCTCCTACAACTTTATAATGTTCCTCAGCCAGATCCCCTGCAGTTTTCAGAATCAGCTGTTTCTCTGTTTCCATCATGTATTCCAATAACAGCTGAATATCATTCCAGTCAGGGCTATATTGTCTCACAATAAACTGGAAATGTTTAGTTACCCCTATTGGATCGTTCCGGTACTCTTTGGCAACCCTCTTCCAGGCCTCTAAATCAGTGGTGGAGAAAGGTACCCTGATCAGCATTGTTCCTCCGTCAGGTCCTACTGCCTCTTGAAGAGGTGCCTGTAAAACAGACTTCTTCCTAGTACGGGAGGATACAGGACTATCTGGAGGAGTCACAGTCTCATCTGAGTCATCACCCTGTTCCTGTGGTTGAGGGGGAGGCTTAAATATATCCATCAGGTCTTGTTCTGGTACCTGATGGACTTTACTTATCTTAGTACACCTTTGCCCGATGCTGCACGCTGAACAACACCTTCTCAATTTGCCTTTAAGTCCCTTATTGCTTCCTCTCTCGAGGGCTAACACCATGGGGTCCTGTGGAGGTACAATTCCACAGTCCCTCTGCCACTCCAGGTGGATTTCGGAGAGTGAAAAACATGTCTGCTTATGCAGCTTCATCCCATTTACTTTCTTGTCTGAGAAACAATATTAACTGTAACACTGTATTATAGTTAATAATTCCAGAGAGGACACGCAAAGCCCACATGATAAACACATGGCTTAGAGGCTGGTGCCAACGCAGAAGTTTTGGGTTCTTTGACCATGGGGCGCTTTACTCGACACCCGGCCTGATGGCCGCAGATGAGTCCCAACTGTCCCCAAGGGGAAAACGGATCCTGGCCCAGGAGCTGGCAGGGCTCATTGAGAGGTCTTTAAACTAGGTAAGAAGGGGGACGGGGCTGAAGCAAGGATTGTTGGAGCTGTGCCAGGGGTAACAGTGGCTAGGCTGGGGGAGAAGGCAAAGGCTCAGCTGAAGTGCATCTACAGTAATGCAAGCAGCATGGGCAACAAGCAGGAGGAGCTGGAAGCCATTGTGCAGCAGGCAGGCTACGACTTGGTTGCCATCACGGAGACGTGGTGGGACCACTCTCATGACTGGAGTGCTGCAATGTCTGGCTATAGGCTCTTCAGAAGGGACAGGCAGCATGGAAGGGGTGGTGGAGTGGCTCTCTACATTAGAGAATGTTTTGATGTCGTTGAACTTGAGGCTGGCAATGACAAGGTGGAGTCGCTATGGGTTAGGATCAGTGGAGAGGCCAACAAGGCAAGCATCCTGATGGGGGTCTGTTATAGACTGCCAAACCAGGATGAGGGGGTGGACGAGGAGTTCTACAGACAGCTGACAGAGGTTGCGAAATCATCAGCGCTTGTTCTTGTGGGGGACTTTAACTTCCCAGACATATCCTGGGAGCACAACACAGCCCAGAGAAAGCAGTCCAGGAGGTTTCTGGAGTGCATGGAAGATAAATTCCTGACCCAGCTGGTTGGTGAGCCTACCAGGGGAGGTGCCCCGCTAGACCTTCTGTTCACTAACAGAGAAGGACTGGTGGGAGATGTGGTGGTCGGGGGCTGTCTTGGGCAGAGTGACAACGAAATGGTGGAGTTCTCGATACTTGGCAAAGTTAGGAAGGGGACCAGTAAAACCTCTGTCTTGGACTTCCGGAGGAATGACTTCGAGCTGTTCAGCACACTGGTTGGCAGAGTCCCTTGGGAGGTGGTTCTGAAGGACAGGGGAGCCCAGGAAGGCTGGGCGCTCTTCAAGAAAGAAATCCTAATGGCTCAGGAGTGGTCTGTCCCCACATGCCCAAAGACGAGCCGGCACAGAAGAAGACCGGCCTGGCTGAATAGAGAGTTGTGGCTTGAGCTTAGGAGAAAAAAGAGGGTTTATAATCTTTGGAAAAGAGGGCGGGCCAGTCAAGGGGACTACAAGGATGTTGCGAGGCGGTGCAGGGACAAAATTAGAAAGGCCAAAGCTCATCTGGACCTCAATCTGGCTACTGCTGTTAAAGACAACAAAAAACATTTTTATAAATACATCAATACAAAAAGGAGGACTATGGAGAATCTCCACCCTTTACTGGATGCGGGGGGAAACTTAGTTACCAGAGATGAGGATAAAGCCAAGGTGCTTAACGCCTTCTTTGCCTCAGTCTTTAGCAGCAAAACCAGTTGCTCTCTGGACGCCCAGTACCCTGAGCTGGGGAAGGGGATGGGGAGCAGAATGTGGCCCCCACAATCCATGAGGAGATGCTACAGCATTTGGATGTACGCAAGTCGATGGGGCTGGATGGGATCCACCCGAGGGTACTGAGAGAACTGGCAGAAGAGCTGGCCAAGCCGCTTTCCATCATTTATCAGCAGTTCTGGCTATCGGGGGAGGTCCCACTTGACTGGTGGATAGCAAACATGACGCCCATCTACAAGAAGGGCCAGAGGGTAGACCTGGGGAACTATAGGCCTGTTAGTTTAACATCAGTGCCAGGGAAGCTCATGGAGCAGATTATCCTGGGCGTCATCATGAGGCAGTTGCAGTGCAAGCAGGCGATCAGGCCTAGTCAGCATGGGTTTATGAAGGGCAGGTCCTGCTTGACGGACCTGATCTCCTTCTATGACAAGGTGACACGCTTAGTGGATGAGGGAAAGGCTGTGGATGTGGTCTACCTTGACTTCAGTAAGGCATGTGACACCGTTCCCCGCAGCATTCTCCTCAGGAAACTGGCTGCCCATGGCTTGGACTGGCACATGCTTCGTTGGGTTAAGAACTGGCTGGATGGCTGGGCCCAGAGAGTCTTAGTGAATGGAGTCAAATCCAGTTAGAGGCCGGTCACTAGTGGAGTCCCCCAGGGCTCGGTACTGGGGCCAGTCCTCTTTTACATCTTCATCGATGATCTGGATGAGGGGATCGAGTGCACCCTCAGTAAGTTTGCAGACGACACCAAGTTAGGTGCGTGTGTTGATCTGCTCGAGGGTAGGAAGGCTCTGCAGGAAGATCTGGATAGACTGGACCGATGGGCTGAGGCCAACTGTGTGAAGTTCAACAAGGCCAAGTGCCAGGTCCTGCATGTTGGGCACAACAACCGCAAACAGAGCTACAGGCTGGGAGATGTGTGGTTAGAAAGCTGCCTGTCAGAGAAGGACCTGGGAGTATTGGTTGACAGTCGGCTGAATATGAGCCAGCAGTGTGCTCAGGTGGCCAAGAAGGCCAACAGCATTCTGGCTTGCATAAGAAACAGCGTGGCCAGCAGGTCCAGGGATGTGATTGTCCCCCTGTACTCGGCTCTGGTGAGGCCGCACCTTGAGTACAGTGTTCAGTTTTGGGCCCCTCACTACAAGAAGGACATGGAGGTGCTTGAGCAAGTCCAGAGAAGGGCGATGAAGCTGGTGAAAGGTCTGGAGAACAAGTCTTACGAGGAGCGGCTGAGGGAGCTGGGACTATTTAGCCTGGAGAAGAGGAGGCTCAGGGGCGACCTTATTGCACTGTACAGTGCTGAAAGGAGGCTGTAGCGAGATGGCAGTTGGTCTGTTCTCCCACGTGCCTGGTGACAGGACAAGGGGGAATGGGCTAAAGTTGCGCCAGGGAGGTTTAGGTTGGATATTAGGAAGAACTTTACTGAACGGGTTGTTAGTCACTGGAATAGGCTGCCCAGGGAAGTGGTTGAGTCACCATCCCTGGAAGTCTTTAAAAGACGTTTAGATGTAGAGCTTAGGGATATGGTTTAGGGGACGATTTGTTAGTGTTAGGTCAGAGGTTGGACTCGGTGATCTCGGAGGTCTCTTCCAACCTAGACTTTTCTGTGATTCTGTGATTCTGTGATTTAGGGGCCACTTCTCTCCATCATCCAATTTATAAAGTGGCCACCACTGATTACAGTATTTGATAAGAGTTTGTTTACTCTCTGTCCCCCCTCGCCCCACTATATCCCTCCAGTGTGTTAGTATACATCCTAAGGGGCTTTTCTGCAGGATTTCTTTGCTCTGACTTTGTCCCATTCTAATCTATAGCAATTAATATTCCACCGTCCTCTCAGGAGCTGCTTACTAGTTTATCCCAATCCCTCCTAAATCCACAATATATGCAAATAAAATCAGGCCACTGTAAATCAACTGCCTGTAAATGATTACACCAAGGACATCTAAGCCTGAAAGAGCGATATACATCTGTGCAAATTTTGTTTCTTTTGGCATACACTCCAACAGCAGTTCTTATATTACACTATATACATATCTTTGCACGTGTTTAAAAGAATGCTTTAACAACAAATGCCCGGGACTTTACAAACACAACATACAATTATTATTCCAATTAGAATTATTCCCCCAGCAGCTGCAAACGCTATACCAGTTATCATTAAAGCTTGTTAACCCTCCTCCTGTCTCTTCCGCAATCTTTTAGGAGGTTCCTCGTGGTCCCTAGAACCAGGGTATAGCAGCTTTTATTCAAATCCCTTTTAGCCGCTCTACCGACCACCAAAACCCTTTTTTGGCCACTCTACTGGCCACCTCCCAGGATGCCCTCGGTGTTCTTGTCGCACGATAGACATCTATACACGGCTTATCGACCTCCCCGGCCAATTGCCTTACCTTTATCAAAGTATACCGTTTGTCCGCAACCACAGGATCTTCCTCTATCCCTGCAGTGAGCGGCTGGGAGTGGAGCTCCTCCGAGAGGAAAAAAAGAGCTCAGGGCGCGCCTAGGAGGTCCGCTCCACAGTCGATCCTGCAGCGGAACAGAGTCCTCCTGCCTGGCTCGCCAAACTGACGCGCAGAAAAGACTCCACAACCATAGGGTTGTAAAGTAGGTATACTTTATTGCGGTGTACCGGGCACACTGGGAATGGCTTCCCCAAAAAGTGCGCACCTGCCCGGTTGTCTCTCACAATTTTATACATGAATACTGTCACATATTACATGAGCTCTAATACATATTCATTATTTTCCCCGAAAAGGCGGACCTCTTCCAAGTACTCATTTCCATACTTGCAGCCCTTAGCTCCTTCCGGTTGCGCCTGCGCAATGGAGCCTGGTAGTCGTGGGCAGGGGTCTTTTAGGATGAAGGCAACGAGGAAGAGGAGGTTAAACTTTTTACCTTTCTGGACTTTGACCCCCTGTTGGACAGCGTTTAGAAGTTTTTTGTTTATCTTTGCCTTGTTTCCTGCCAACAAGTTGTTAATTCTTCTCTAACGAGTTGTTCGTCCTCTTCCCATCCGTTGGCCTTGAACAATATCGCCCTTTTACATCTGCTTCTCATAAGATTCTCATCTACATCCCTTATAATTAGGATATTCTTAGGTTCTTATCTACATCTGTGATCTCCGATAATTAGGCTATTTTACCATACATGTAACTGTAGCTAAATACTAATTTGAATAAGTTTCAGTGTCTTCCCCATCTCAGGGAGGCCTTTCCTCTAGAGTCACAGAATCATTAGGGTTGGATAAGCCCTCCAAGATCATCTGGTCCAACCACCCCCCTACCACCAATGTCACCCACTAAACCCTGTCCCTAAGTACCACGTCCAACCTTTCCTTGAACACCCCCAGGGACGGTGACTCCACCACCTCCCTGGGCAACCCGTCCCAATGCCTGACTGCTCTTTCTGAGAAGAAATGTCTCCTCCTTTCCAACCTGAACCTCCCCTGGCACAACCTGAGGCCATTCAATCTGGTCCTATCACTAGTCATCTGAAAGAGGCTAACCCCCATGACAGGCTAGGAAGGACATTTGGAAGTCAGCTCGGGGTGTTGTTGGGCAAGCAGAACCAGAATCTTCTTTCCCCCCTTCTTGGAAAGGAAATACTGTAGCAGACAGGTCCTGACAGATGAAGTAAGAAAAAATAGTAGAAAAGAAGGCTTTAGAAGTTAATTTTCTGGAAAAGTAAATCAAGACATTCTGCAAAGTGAAGAAGAGTTGATACTTGTCTTGCTATGCTCACTGATAAAGGGAGATAGCTGCAAAACTCAGAATTTCATTCTCTCAAGTAATATTACTTCTCTATCTAAGGAGTTTCTGTAGGCCTGTAGTGGGTTTACGTGGCAAGGTTTTGGTAGCAGGGTGCCATAGGGGTGGCTTCTCTGAGAAGGATCTAGAAGCTGCCCCATGTTTGGTAAGGGCTCCACTGCTGACCAGAGCTGAACCAATAAGCGATGTTGTTTTGCGCCTCTGTGAGAGCATATTTAAGACAGGGAAAAAAACGCTGCGCCACTCAGCAGCTGGGAGGGTGAGAGGAGTGAGAAACAGCCTTGCAGGCACCAAGGTCAGTGAAGAAGGAGGGGGAGAGGTGCTCCAGGTGCTGGAGCAGAAGTCCCCTGTGGCCTTTGGTGAGGACCATGGTGAAGCAGGATGTCCCCCTGCAGCCCATGGAGTACCATGGTGGAGCAGGGTTCCACGCTGCAGCCCGTGGAGGAGACCACGGTGGAACAGGTGGACCTGCCCCGATGGAGACTGCAGCCTGTGGAAGACTCCTGCCGGAGCAGATTCTGGGCCAGACCTGTAGGCCGTGGAGAGGAGACCACACAGGAGCAGGTGACCCGGCAGGAGCTGCTGCCTGTGGGGGACCCAGGTTGGAGCAGTTTGCTCCCGAGGGCTGGACAAATAGTAACATCTGCATTGCGGTCTGCATCATGTAAAGACAAGCCAAATACATTATACCATGCTTTCAAAATATTTTCCTACTTAGGTTGGTTGTGCTTGTTCTCCGACTGCTTCTAACATTTCCAGATGCTAAGATGATGCAAAGCCATTATGCTAAAAACTTTTTTTTTAAAAAAAAAAAAAAGTGTTTTTGTATTTACAGTTGTCAGCTTGTTTCCAGAAGCACAGCCTTCAAAGTCCCATGTGCACTAATACTCAGTAAATAACAGCAGCTGACAAGGGACAGTGCAATGAAATTCAGAGAGGACCTGCAAGGCTTTAAATAAGTAGGAAAAGGCAAAAGGAAACTTCTGGCTTTTACTCTAGTCCATTGTATGTGTGCTTCAAGCTCTATAATGTTTTTATGCATTGCAGCTCAAAGTCATGTAATTTCTATAACCAGAAGAGCATTATTTCTTACTTTTAATGGCATTTTCACCTTTCCTCTAAAACCTGAACCAGTGAGTGAAACTGTTCAAAGAGAAGATTGGAAAGGTTAATCCGACTAACAAATAGAAGACATGTTAATATAGGCAATGTTTATAAGTCTCAAAACAGCAAGTAAGAAATGTCATTTTTTGTTTTCTTAGCAAACATTACAGGACTTTCCATTTTAAGACTAAGGTGGAAATTCCACAAGCACTGCAAGCATTATTCCCCCTTATAACCTGCAGGAGTTCCTGCAACAAATTAAAGAATTCCAGGAGTTTCTGGCGTGGAAATGGACATGATCTAAATGGGCCTGATGACTGTGATGTTATTGGCTTTGGCCTGTGGACAATGGTTGAGACAAAGACTGGCTGTGATGTTGAAGTAACCTCTCCTGCTGGATGCAGTCCCATCTGTACCAGGATCCAGTTGTAAAAGTGCTGCGTGGAGACGTATACTCCAGGTCGATGCATTCTACCACAGCCTGTCCTCCAGCTGGTCACACCAATGAGCCAGAAGTAGTCAGCAGTGTTGTCTTTGCACACGAGAGGACCACCACTGTCACCCTGCAGTGGAGGAGAGAAGCCTAAGGTGTTACTAGGTGTCCGCTGTCAGCAGCAGAGCTGGCTCCTCTCTCCCAGCTCCTCCCAGAGCTGTATTCACAGCACAGAAAAGCTCTGCTTGGGTTCTGGAGCATACAATGGCTTTTCTGGGAGCAGGTCATGGGCATGGAAGGCAGGTCTCTCTCTCTCTCTCATCTCTTGTGTAACAATCCCGGCTGTGGGAAGAGGGGTGTTCCAGGTGTGGGTCTACTGGGCACCAAGAACATTGCATGGGCTCTCTGGGCAGAGTCTCGGGAATGTGGGACAAGAGGAGCCTGGGCAAGGACCTGCAGATGGGAAAGGGAAGGTGAGCTCCAGAAGTAGTGGGGACCCAGAGCTAGAAGGGTGGCTGGCATGGGCTGGTATTCATTGGGCAGGTACGTCAGGGCTACCCACATGGCAGTGTGTTGACTTGTAGCATGCTCCTACCTGGCAGGTGTCGATGCCACTGTGATAAATGATTGAGTCTCAAATAGGATTCCAATTAAAGTTAACAATTTATTAGAAGAATAAAGGCAAGCAAGCAGCACTGGGTGCACCAGGAGCCTCTGCTCAACCAAGACACACACCCCACAGTCCCCACTCTGGGCTTATATCCCCTCTATTAATGCATATTCATTAGAGGGCGTGTCCTCCTTCGAGCATGCTCCCTTCATCTTCTGGAATCTTCTGGAATCTTCTCGACCCCAGACCATATACATGCTTCCCCCCCCCCCCAGTCTTCTGCCTAGCAATAGCACTGGTCCAAGCTGTTCCTGTCAGATGACCATTGCAGAACACAAGAACTATATACAAACATTAACCACCGAATAAAAGAACCATATACATATATTGACCACCAAACACAATAACTATATACATACATTAACCAACTCCATTTCCCCACTCTTGTGGTTATACAAAGATGTATAAGGCAATCACATTTTATCATGTGGCCCTAGCATTGCTCTACATTGACACGAATCAAATGAACATATCTCACAATCCCCCATTTCCTTTTTCATGGTATTGATTCGTGTTTTCCTTTCCAATTGAGTCAATACTTGCTGAATTGGTTCCAATTTTGGATCTTTTTTTTGTTTTCAGTATCATCAGGGAATGGGTCTTCCCTTAAACAGGTACCACAGATATTCGCATTCCTTGTATAACCGAGTGTATTGATCTGGTAAAACAGGGTATTAAACATGGAATTATTAACAATTCTCCACATAATCCCAATACAGCTATTCCAATCCTAGTGAGCCCACCACCACCCAGAAAGGTCCCCCATACTTCTCTTAAATTGATTGCATTCCAAGTTTGAACTGGGACATACGCAATTTTCTTCATTTCTTTTACAAGTTCATTCACAGCTTTTCCTTCATCATCAATCTCTAAACAACAATTACTAAGGTTAAATTTCTGCAGACTTCCTGTGCCAGCAAATAATCCAAAGCTAAGCAATTTTGATACAAAGCCGTTCTTATGTTGGTATTTTGTTTTGCAATTAACCCAAGTGCATCTCCGGTTTTATTTACAACTACTTCTACTACAGCTTGTAACCTAATTATTCTATTAAGCATATATATTGGGGTTCTATAGCCCCAGGATCCATCCTCTGCCCACGTAGCTGGATCATAATAGGCAATGATTCTCTCAGGAGGCCATTCGTTATCTTTCCAATTCCCAATTTGTAGATTTCATTTATGGCACCTTTCTCTTAGCACATCAGCTTTGGTATACACTGGGATTCCTAATCGCTCTCCCCGATTTATGGGTAACAGGAAAAAACTGGGTCGTATTGTCCCTAATACACAGGATCCTGTCCAACTTTCTGGCAAATATGCATAAGCTAGTTTGTCACCAATCCAGTAATACTCCTCAGGAGTTGGCCAGCCATTTGGTATGTTTGTTCCATTAGTCCAATTTCTAAATTGATTATTTATTTCCAGTGGGCTTCCCCACTTATCCCAGCTATTTTGAGTTTCATTCCATAGGTAACCTCCTTCACACTCCAGGTTACCTACTGGTCTTCCTTCGCTTTTTAGATTTTGCCAACAACTCCTTCCAATTATATTTGTTTGGAGCACCCACTGTTGTTTCCTATTACCCTTTCCCATTGTTTTCCACACTTGGGGATCGCTTATGTTGCTTTCTGTAGCTTCCCATGGCCGTCGTTCACCCTGATTTGTTCCACCACAAACATAGCAATTAGTTATGTTCAATGATTTAGCAATATTTTCGGCCAGATTTACAAATAGGTTCTTAGCAACTGTGGGGATTTCATATTTTACTCCTGTTTCCATTTTGTGATAGAATGAATTGAATAACAGCCTGTGTTGCACTGTCTCCCTTGCCCTTTCCTTTATTTCAATTTTGATAATTACACCTGGGTCTTTTCCCTTTCCGTATATTTTAAGTCCCATTTCTGCACCCAATTTCCAGTTTTCTAAATTATAAAGGGTTATATTTACAGGGGTAAAAGTCTGATCTGTACAACTGGGGGAAGCTTTTCCATTTTCAGTCTTGGCTTCTAATCCTATTCCCGCACATTGCGGAGGCCATCCCCAACTGGGATTCGTGCTCCAAAAAGCACAACCCCAATTTGAGGCCCCACAGTAATGATAACTTCTGTCCCATAAATCATAACACATAGAAGCCACTTTCCCCCCCTTTCTAGGACAAAGGTATTTGGGCTGGTTACTATAGTATCTCCTCCAACTCAAGCTTCCACAAGTAGTATATGGGTCTTTATCTATGATATCACAGGCATCAAAGGCTATCGACACTGAGGTACTTGAAGTGGTTACAACTTCACTAATTCCAATTAGTTCACCTCCTTTCAAATCTATCCTCATTTCTACCCAGTATTGATAAGGGAGTTCTTTTGGATCATAGCATACGGTCCTGTCACCTTCCCTGCACAGAGCATATTGAGTTAGATTAAAAATGCAGCTTCCTATTTTTTTGCCCTTTACATTCATAGATTGTATGATACACCAACGTTTGGGAGCTCACCCATCCTTTTCTAGTAGTTGTTACACATTGACTGCAGTTGTTTGTCGTAGCTTGGGCCAAGACATTGACCCCAAATAGGACGAGAAGAGGTCCGCTAAGGGTCATGGTGATCGGCAGTCACAGCCCAAAGGGGTTGCAGCCCTTGGGGCAGACTTTTCCAGCCGCAGCACCAGTTCCCTATCCAGCCTTGCCCTCTTCCCTATGTGTGTCCTTTTAGAATTAGCTCCTTTAACTACAAGCTATGTACAAAAACTCGATGTATACTGTGATGTATACTGTATACTGTATAACACTTAACTGATCCCTGTTATTTACAAATCCCCTCCCTTAATAAATATCCATTTAAGGCTTTCCCTGTTTACCAATTTTACAGGAGTAATTATAATAAAATTCCCACAGCAACTTAGCTTATACTCTGTGACTAAAGTTCCTTCAAGTCCGTCTGAAGGACTTGAAGCCCCCTATTCCCACCCCTGATTTGAAGATCGAAGTCAGAAATTTCTTCTTAGTGACGAAGTATTCTTTATTGACAACGCTGGATGCACAGGGCATCTCTCCACCTAACGTGCATACCTACCATGACAAACTATCTCATATTTGTACAATGAAATAATGAATATTTAATTAACGCCTATACATATTCATTACCTAAACCCACATACTCTCACTTCGTATGCTAATTAGCTTATCAGTCCTTTGCACTTGCGCAGATTCTTCCAAGAATTGTGGGCAGGGGTCTTTGGGAGGAAGGCCGTAGGTCTTCCTCATGGCATCCTTTTCACCCTTCACCCAGAATGCAGCGATTTGGCAAGCTTGCAGTGTTCCCATCAGTCCAAGCCAATTTATGTCCTTGGTGTCCATCTGTTTCCTGCCCGGGACGTGATGGTCTGGCAAGCTTTCGTTACTTAGTTTTCACACACCCCTCTCCTCCTGGCCCCCAACAGGACACCCTACAGACTCAGACAACCTCCTCCCCAACCAACAGATAACATTGAGTAAATATTCTACTCCAATCTCAGTACGCAGACAATGATTCATTCTATTGTCTAGCTAGCTAAGCATTCCTCTACATTCAACTATTTGCTTGCCTGTTTCATTTCCCCCCTTTTCTTGAAAATCTTAGTAAATTTTTTTTACTTAAATACAAACATTTTTCCTCCCAATCTCTAGAAATATGTATCCTTCAAATCCTTGCCATGTACTTTTGTCAAGGAAGCTAATACCGCCATTCGTTGTAACAATTTCCAGTTCCAAAAGAGCATTAAAAAAGACAATATTAAACTTATACCAACTAATATCAATAAAACAATAATAGGGTGAGATAAGGTGTTCAAAATCCCAGTTGCAGTTGGCGACCATCCAAAGAGGGCATCCCACCAGTTGTGATTTGTGTCTTGTTTTATTCTCTGCAAAACTCTCTGCAAAACTATTTGCTTGCCTGTTTCAACCCTCCCCCATGCCACTCAGAGCAGGGAAGAGGTGGAAGAGAGTGGATAGGGGAAGGTGCCCCCAGCTTGTTGCTTTGTTTCTCACCACTCCAGCCTGTCAGCAATAGGTAATAAATTTTATTAATCTTCTTATTCTGTCTGTTTTGCCTTTAATGATAATTGCAGAGTGATCCCCATTGAGGTACACTTTTTCATTTATTAGGGATCTGGCTTTCCAAGAAGCCCCGACTCCCCTATTCTGAATTTATAACAGCAATCTCTCCTCCTTCTTCCACTCTGGATACTCCTATTTGAAGTGGCCAGCCTGGCCACACTTAAAACATCTTCTCAAATCCTGTCCCTGCTAGGATTTAGGCTGCAGCATAGGTAGCTTTCCCTGTCTGCTATTCCTCCACCTCTTGAGATAGGGAATTAGGAGAATCTTATCAAGTAGAGATAGAGCGCTGACAGCATTAAACTAGGATGCTACTTAGTGCCCTTGCTAACTATGGTGCATTGTGCAAATTAACTAAAGCAAGAAGCCTTGGGCCCTTTACCTAGGTCAGTCTCCTCATAAGAGTGTGAGCCTATCTTAAGAAACTGGTAGAAACTGGACCTGCGGATGGACAAGAGCCAAGGAGCAACTGAGTCTGCACAGAGATAAGAGGTCAACTGACGGCGATGAGGAAGAGTCATCAGTCTTCAGCCCCATGACCCCCAACTGACGTGCGGAAACAGACTCCACAATCTGATAGATTGTAAAGTAGGTATGTTTATTCAGCGCTGGGCACACAGGGGATCGCTCCTCCTATTGTGTGCACCTGTTACAGCGCCGCTATCTCAATCTTATAGAGTAAATGATTACATATTCATAGTATTTCGCAATACGCCTATACATATGCATTACCTATCCCCGCTTCGTATTTAAATTAGCATTTCCATAATCTCCTCCCAGCTGAGTCTGCGCAGTGTCTTCTGGTGGTGGTCGTTGGGGTCTTTGGGGATGAAGTCATGCTCCTCTTCCTCCTGTCCGATTGTAACCTCAGAACTTCGCGCAAGCTCAGTTGTTTGCTGGCCCTTATCCAAACCGCAGACCTAGTTCTAGCTGGTTTTGTGTTGATAAGACCCAAAACCGTACATCCCAGCACCTCCTGTTATACATAGTATCTGCAAGGCAAGGACTCCTTATCTCAACTATTTCTTATTTATTACACTGTTCATTATTAACCCATCACCCTTTCTTGTGTTCTGCATCAATTCCCCCCTTTTCTCTAGAATTAGTAAATTCCTTTACTATTTCGTCTTAGCTCAAAGTATTTATCAGTTTCCAATTTCCTCCATAACTGATTCTTTTTCCATTCACTATAAGAGTCTTCGGTTCCCTTAAAACACCACAGGCTACAGCAAACTGAAACACATATTATTAACAGCAGCGGAATGGTGATCAAAACTATCGCAATCAACTGCCTCAGCCAAGCCAAGTTAGGGAGCCACGAGGTTAATTTGTCCCATACCTCGGAAAACCCCCAGGATGTATCATCCTTACTTATTTCGTGCAGTCCAAGAGGTATTTTCCCACAAATCAGACAGTGGTACATCCTTTGGTAAAGGAATCCCTATCAAGGACATCCCTTTGTTTCCATTTTCCGGCATATGGGTACATATCCAACAATCAGTTTTGTTTAAGGCTTGGGTAATATTCTGGATTCCTTGAATATACCAGTTCTCTCGCCAAGTTACAGCACTTGTCACCTGCAAAAGTAAAAGGATTGCTATATCTAGCCATTTCCACATCTTATCTTGTAAGCTTAAGCTTTAATGGTCCTTGGATTTCAGATGTCCAAGGCTTTTGTGGTGCTTTCTTCACTCGTGTGTGATGAATCCAAGCGTTCTGTTCTTTGATTTTGACTGCCGTAAAAGAAGTGAGGAGTACTTGGTATGGTCCCTCCCACTGTGGTTCCAGATTCTTGTCTGTAAAAGATTTTACATATACATAATCTCCGGGTTGTATACCATGAATAGGTCCATCCAGACCTCTCCCTCGGGTACTAACTACTTGTTTTCTGATTTTATTGAGTTGTTTCCCCAATGCCACCATGTAGGAGCTTATTACTTCATCCCCAATTTGTGTAGATATTCCTTTCTGTACCCCGTAGGGTTGTCCATATAAAATTTCAAAGGGGCTTAGCCCTTCCTTCGCTCTTGGCCTTGTCCGTATACGCAAAAGGGCCAAGGGGAGGGATTGAGGCCATGTCAAATTTGCTTCTTGCCCCAGCTTTACAATTTGCTGTTTAATTAGGTGGTTCATCTTTTCCACTTGACCGCTCGACTGGGGGCGGTACGGGGTATGAAGCTGCCAATCTATACCTAAATGGCGGCTAATTTGCTGTACTATTTTTGAAATAAAATGCGGTCCTCTATCTGAGGATATAGTCACAGGGACCCCAAACCGTGGTATTATTTCTTGTACCAATACTTTGGTTACCTCCCGAGCCTTAGCTGTCCTGGTAGGAAATGCTTCTGGCCAACCTGAAAAAGTATCAGTTAGTACCAATAAATATCGATACCCCCCTTTTCTTGGTAATTCCGTAAAATCTACCTGCCATTGTTGCCCAGGCCCATTGCCCTTCCCAATTTGGCCCATTTCTAGTTTGGGGGTGTTCTTGGGATTAGTCCGGAGGCAAATATCACATTGTCGGGTTACCTGTCTTACCGTAGTGTACATGTTCCTGGCTACGATCTCTTTTATCAAATGACTATACAAAGCTTCTGCTCCCCAATGTCTCTTCCTATGTTCCTCCTGTACTAAATGCCATAGTAAATGAGAGGGGATGACTATCTTTCCCTGTGGGGTATAAGCCCACCCTTCTTCATTATATGTCCCTTCTAGATCTGCAATAAGCTTCTGATCCTCCCTAGTATATTCTGGTTTATTTTCCAGGGAAATTTGCCTATCAGGAATGAGTGCGAGTGCTCCTTCCGTCTTTATCTCTATTTTGGCAACCCGTTTTGCCTCTCTATCCGCCAGCTCATTTCCTTTTTCCAATTCAGAGTTCGCCTTTTGGTGTGCTTTAATGTGCATAATTGCCACCTTCTCAGGAAGTTGGACAACCTCCAATAATTTTAAAATTTCCTCCGCATGTTTAATGTTTCTTCCCTGGGAATTTAATAGTCCCCTTTCTTTCCAGATTGCTCCATGTGCATGCACAACTCCAAAAGCGTATTTAGAGTCCGTGTATATATTTACGGTTTTACCCTGGGCTAATTCCAAGGCCCGAGTTAAAGCGATTATTTCCGCCTTTTGTGCAGAAGTATTTGCAGGCAAAGGTCCTGATTCTATTACCTCTCGGCTGGTGGTAATAGCATACCCCGCGTATCGATTACCATTCAGGACATAGCTGCTTCTGTCGGTGAACCAGTTTTCTCCATCCTTCATGGGGCTTTCCTTTAGGTCAGGGCGGCTTGAGTATACTGCTTCAATCGTTTCCAAGCAATCATGTTGTACTGACTCTCCCGTGTTGCCACTAAGGAAGGAAGCTGGATTAACAATATTAGTGACTATTATTTGTACATCATCCTGCTCTACCAATGCGGCTTGGTACTTCAGAAATCTCTGGGGAGAGAGCCAATGCCCTCCCTTTGCTTCCAAGACTGCCGATACCGCATGGGATACATAGGCAGTCATTTTCTGGCCCAGAGTGAACTTCCGAGCTTCCTGTATATTCAGTATCAAGGCGGCAACGGCTCGCAAACATCCAGGCCACCCTTTTGCAGTCGCATCTAATTGTTTCGAGAGGTAAGCGACAGCTCGCCGGTATGGGCCTAAGTCTTGTGCCAGTATTCCCAGGGCGATGCCCTGCTTCTCATGGGAAAAGAGAAGAAATGGTTTACTCACATCTGGGAGTCCTAGAGCCGGGGCCGACATCAAAGCCTTCTTCAATAGGTCAAAGGCTCGTTCAGCCTCTTTACTCTATTCAAGATGTGTCTGTACGGTGGTTGTCAGCGCATACAGGGGCTTAACAAGCAGTCCATAATTATAAATCCATAGCCTGCACCACCCCGTCATTCCCAAGAAAGTCCTTAGTTCCTTTACTGTCTGGGGTTTCGGGGTTTGGCATATGGCCTCCTTGCGGGACTGCCCCAAAGTCCTTTGCCCCGCAGTGATCTCATAGCCCAGATAGTTCACTTTGCGCTGTACTACTTGGGCTTTTTTCTTGGAGACCCGATACCCCTGTAGTCCCAAGAAATTTAGCAAGCTCACCGTCCACGTCGCACAGTCTTTCTCTGTTTCAGTAGCAATCAGGATGTCGTCGACATACTGCAGTAATTTTCCTTTTTCGGATGGGGTTTCCCAAGATTCCAAGTCCTTTGCAAGCTGGTTGCCAAAAATAGTAGGGCTATTCTTGAATCCTTGTGGCAGCACCGTCCAGGTGAGCTGGGTCCTTCAACCGCTTTTAGGATTTTCCCATTCAAATGCAAACAATTTTTGGCTGGCTTTATGGAGAGGAAGGCAAAAGAAGGCGTCCTTCAAATCCAAGACAGTAAACCAAATCAGTTCAGGTGTTAATACAGTTAACAGGGTATATGGGTTTGCTACCACTGGGTGGAGATCTTCAACTATTTTGTTCGCTGCCCGTAGATCTTGAACCACCCTATACGACCCATCAGGTTTTCAAACGGGCAGTATAGGGGTATTAAACTCAGATTCACATTCCTCTAACATCCCTAGTTGTAGAAATTTTTCTATCACTGGCCGGATCCCTTCCCTGTCTTCCCTTTTTAAAGGATACTGCTTAATTCTTACCGGGCGTTGGCCTTCCTTGATCTTAACCTCAACCGGCAGGGCGTTCTTCGCCTTCCCGGATACATCGGTAGCCCAAACACCTGGATATACTTGATTTAGAATTTCTTCGCTAACTTCTCCTTCTGTCGAAAAACTGGTCAGAGTTAAACTCAATACTTGAATATATTGCTGATCTTTTACCTCCAGAGTAACCTCCCCTTTTTCAAAAGTGATTTTCGCTTCCAGTTGTTCCAACAGATCTCTTCCCAAAAGAGCTTTTGGGGAGTTAGGCATATAAAGAAATTTATGTATTCCCCATTGCTTTCCCAATTTATACTCTAAGGGTTTAAAAAAATATGCCTTTTCAGATTGTCCAGTCGCTCCCTTTACCATTACATAATCGTCCCCTAGTGGTATTAGAGCTTGATTTAAAACAGAGTATGTTGCCCCTGTGTCTACCAGAAATTCTACCTCTTCTTGTTCCTTCCCCAGCATAAGCCTAACCAGCAGATCCACCAGGGTAGATCCCCCAGATCCCCGTCAATCCTCTATTACTTCCTCTATTTTCACCGTCTTCAAAGCCTTCCCATTTCCTCTCCTGTTCTTTGGACATTCTCTTTTTCAATGTCCGAACCCCTTACACAACGCACACTGATCTCGTCCCAGTCGCGATGCCCCTCGTCGCCCATGATCCTGAGTCAGGGCGGCTACCAACTTTCTTTGTCCCTGGCGACTTTCCTCTTCCCTATTGCTAAACACTTGCCAAGCCTCCTCTAATAATGTCTCCAGATCTCTACTTTCCTTGGGTCGTAATTTTTGAAGTTTTCGTCTTATGTCTCCAGCAGATTGACCCAGGAATAAGTTTACCAGTTGTTGTATTCCCACCTCAGATCCCGGATCTAACGGTGTGTTCCGTCCTCACCAACATCGTACTACCTTCCGATAGTCATTCTTTGTTGAGTATGTGCAGATACCGGGCTATCGGGGGGGCCTATTGTTTCTTCCGAGTCGGCATCCCAATCCCGTGTACCCCCCCGTACAGGAGGTTTAAACAGATCATTATCATCTTGTTCTGAGGCTTGGTGCACCTTATCTACTTTTGTACATCTTTGTCCAATACTACATGACGAACAACATCTCTTTAACCTACCCCTATTTTCCTTACTCTCCCGTTCAAGTGCAAGCACCATAGGGTCTTGTGGGGGTATTAGCCCACAGTCCCTCTGCCATTCTGGATGATTTCGCAAAGAAAAAAAACATATCTGCATACGACACTTCATCCCATTTCCCTTCCCTTCTCAAAAACAACATAAGCTGTAACAAAGTGTTATAATCCAATGTTCCATTAAGCGGCCATTTGGCACCATCGTCTAACTTATACAACGGCCACCACTGATTACAATATTTCATAAGGGTTCTTTTACTTTCCGTACCTCCGCTCCCGACGATATCCCGCCAATGGGCGAGTATACAGGCGAGAGGGCTCTTTTTTAGTACCCCTCCTTGAGTGTTACCCATCCTGTTTATAACAGCGTTTGTTTAGTTAACTCTCAGGCTTTCGTACTTGACACGATTTATGACACAGAAGTCGCTCACAGCCTCGCAGCACAAAAGCAGCTCATAGCTTCACAGCACAGAGATCACTCACAGTCTCGCAGCACAGAAATTACTCACAACTTCACGGTCATCCGCACACTTAACACTTACAACACTTCTGCCATAAAGCACAATAAAACAAGTAGAGATTTTAAGTTACCCTTACCCGTGGCCACCCCGTTTGGCCAACAGGTTCCTAACTGGAGCCCTAAAACCCAAACAGTCCCAGACTGTTAAACCTAACGACCGCTCTATCGGTCGGTGGCAAAATTGCCGCCTCGGGCTCACCCAACCTGCGAATTCGCGTCCTTACCTATCCCGGGACTATGCTGCACGCCAGACGTCTCTGCGCGATTTACCAGCTGCCCGTTCCGCGGAAATCCGAAAACATACCATTTAATCCGCTCCTTCAGGAGGTCTTTGTCTGTTCCCGTGGTGAGCGACTGGTGACGGAGGCTCCTCCGAGGAAAGAACACCCGGGGCGCGCCTAGGAGAGTCCGCCGTCCAGTCGGTCCCACAGCCGAGCAGATCACCTCCTGCCTGGCTCGCCAAAACTGACGTGCGGAAACAGACTCCACAATCTGATAGATTGTAAAGTAGGTATGTTTATTCAGCGCTGGGCACACAGGGGATCGCTCCTCCTATTGTGTGCACCTGTTACAGCGCCGCTATCTCAATCTTATAGAGTAAATGATTACATATTCATAGTATTTCGCAATACGCCTATACATATGCATTACCTATCCCCGCTTCGTATTTAAATTAGCATTTCCATAATCTCCTCCCAGCTGAGTCTGCGCAGTGTCTTCTGGTGGTGGTCGTTGGGGTCTTTGGGGATGAAGTCATGCTCCTCTTCCTCCTGTCTGATTGTAACCTCAGAACTTCGCGCAAGCTCAGTTGTTTGCTGGCCCTTATCCAAACCGCAGACCTAGTTCTAGCTGGTTTTGTGTTGATAAGACCCAAAACCGTACATCCCAGCACCTCCTGTTATACATAGTATCTGCAAGGCAAGGACTCCTTATCTCAACTATTTCTTATTTATTACACTGTTCATTATTAACCCATCACCCTTTCTTGTGTTCTGCATCACAACAACCACCACCAGAATACACTGCAGAAGTGCAGATGGGAAGAGTTTATGGAAATGACTCCTTGGAACTAATTTTAATATGAAGCGGGGACAGGTTATGAATATGTATAGGCGTACTGTGAAACTTCATGCATATGTAATACTTTACTGCATATAACCAAGGCAAGTTGCCATGTCAGGGGCACACAACTTTGGCGGGACTACCCCCTGTGCTGCCCAGCGCTGAATAAACATACCTACTTTACAATCTTACTGATTGGGTGGGGGGAGGGGGGGGGGTTCGCTCTTTCCCATTCTTGCATAGCTGCCTGGCAAAACATTCCCCTGCTAAACATTCTTCTCCAGTAAATAACATACTCAGGATTGACATTTTCCCCCAGGAATATAAATTAGGCCTTAGAAACAGATTTGACTGTTCTGCTGGGCCCTCAATTAAAGACTTAACTTCCTTCTTAAAACTCCTAACCTCTCTGCTGGTAAGGGGGGAGTGGCACTGGCCCAAAGCTGGTCCTGCATGGCCCCAAGGCCCCAGTGGAACCCCCGCCCGCCTCCACTCCTGTTGCTCCGCGCTCCCAGCACGACTTCTCCAGGGACAGTGTCAATTGCAGTCCCTGTCTCCCCTCCTGGAGCACCTGTCACTGCCTCCAGTGCAATATTAGGATTATAGGATTATTGTTTACATATAAATTGAAAGCCTGAATTTTCACCACACCCATATTTTGGCCAAAATACTGAAGTTCTTTTTATTAGCTTTTTTGGCCAGACAACTACACAATACCACTTTCTTTCTCTTTGATTTGTATTATCACTTCATTTTCTTCCCCTAGGGTATGATTCATTTATCTGTGCCGTGTAAAAGATTTGTGCATAGTGTAAGGCTAGATATTTAGCTCCATCTTTTGTCAGTGGAGAGAGGGTGAGAAAGGCATCACCACAGTGACATCCAGTCCTGACAGGTGAAATCATCTTTCTTTCTCTTTTCATCAACTGTAGAGGGAATATAGAACTAAAATTTAGACTCCATATTTAATTTTTAGATTAATAAAACTAGGTGAAATGAATCTCATCCATAGTGTTGAGGTTCATTGTTTGGAGATAAGTCTAATTCTTTTGAGTTGAGAACCTTATTTTCTTATCTGTGGTGCATCGTAACTGCAACGATGGCAAACACCTCAGAACAGTCTATGCAGTAATTAGCACTTTGCTTAGTATTGCTTCATTCAGGAACCTCAGTCACTTTAAAGTGAAGAACAGATATGTAATGCACATGTGGGAGACCAGATTTTCACTTGGGTAGCAGTGTAGTTTACAACTCTTATGACAGAAGAGATTTCAGGACAGAGAAGGGTACATATTTTTGCTTAAGGGTTAGTCTCTTTTTAATTGAATATCCATGGATTCTTAAGGAATAATACAAAACAAAAAATAATACATATTTAACAGCAATCTATGTCTTCTAGCATAAACCATCTAATTACAAACATTTTAGAAAAATGACAGTTCACACATTTTTACGTGTAGGGCTTAAAAAGGCCCACTACAAAGGAAAAAAAAAAAAAAAAAAAAAAAAAAAAGATACATTATCTTATATTGCCATGGTGACTTTTTAAAATTCACTTTATCAGTAGCATGCTGTATTTTTGACTGTCAGTGAATATGAAATTACAAAAGAGAAAACATGTGCTTTTGTTTTACAGCAATTCTGCCTCTTTTTTTCATCAGCTGCCAGGCCAATCTGAGTTAAATGCCACCCGCATTTTATTAACTCTTTCTTTTTTTAATTCCTAGATATTTTAAATAAAGGATGTGTTGCTTTTAAAACCTTTACCACTTAGGTTTTCTCATACACGTGTATATATATCTGTAAGTAAATAATCTTTGGAAAAGTAGATGGAAAAATTGCAATGAGGTATACTCTATCCACTCACATTTCCACAGTACTGTACATAAGAAATTATACTAATTATCCAACTTGAATATAGAGAGCAGCATCTCAGTTTTATTTCCTATGTCTTCCTTGTGAATCAAAATGAAAATTATTGGTCAGTTCCAAAACTGGGTGATTCCTAAATATGCGAAAACAAAGTGGTTTGACTGTATAAATTTGATAGTTGCTGCATAATGCATTGAAAAGTGCTCACATTTCAGAAGGCTAGACTGACCCGTTACTACTTTAAAGAGGGTATTTCCTAGTCTGTTATTAATATAGGAAGGAATCTGATTTTTCTTTCTGTAGGCTGATGTTGGGAGGATGTTGAAATTGTTATTAATTAGACTGTGAATAAGAATACAACAATTTTTGTGAATATGCCGTCATAGGGATAAAATCATTTTTTCTGCAGCTAAAATGTTGCTATACATGGATTCACTATTAGAACTAAGTAAATCTCATGAAAGGTAAAGTCCAAGACAAGAAAAACATTGTTGATAATACCTGCTGTTTGATATTATACAGTGCAATCATTAGTCAAAATATTTATCCTTCAGAGATGTTTTTATGAGACAGAAACAATGCCTGGTCTACATTTGGAACATTGACTAGTACAGCAATGTTGTAATTTATTTCATTTTATTTTTTTAGACATATGAATATATACTGGCAAAAGTCCTAATGTAAATGCACTTTCACTAGCAAAATTTTTTGCTGGTACAGCATATTTTCTTTGAAGATCTTTTATAAAATGCATCTGATGTTGTTTGAAGCCCATGCTAGTCTATCAGCCTCAAACTTAGATCTCTTGCTGCATGATCAGTAAAGGGACAATGCCAACATGATCACTGTGTTTCTTTCAAAGAATTTGCAGCTACTTTGATTTCAAGTAGCATCTAAAATCACTGTCTGAAATAAGTTAATGATGCTTTTCTTTGTTGCTATAAAAACACACTTTTTACTTTTAGCTATATTTTATCTGTTATAGGTTCAAAGTTCTTTTCTATGTTGAAAAAACTTATAGATATCCATCCAGGAATAAAAATAATACACACTCATAAAGGTTTGTTAAAAATTAAAACATAGTGCATACTATTTAGAGTGCTGTATCAGAAAGTGCACTTTTTGAAGAATTGTTTCAAAGAAGTTACAAATTGACTTTTGTATTCAAACTCCTACCTTCGTATCTTATAATGAAATTGCTGATATGTATATTTTCACAAGTGAACTGTTAACCTTGGCCTGAAGGAATTACTTGAAAAAATAGGAAGTTACATCTCCAGGTCTTATCATTCTGTAGTTTGTTTGTTTGTTAAAACGTAGACACAGTGTCTTTTCTTTGGAAAATAATAAAAATGTAAAAAACAACAACAACAACAACAAAAACATTCTTCTGGTACGGTTACTGCTCAGGATCAAGAAGTAGTCTGTTTCTTCAGGTCCCAATGCTAAATCTAATCTGAGTTTTTTTATTCTCCGTGTCCATGTGTTTCATAACAGCAGTATTTTCTATTATGTTGTGAACATTTTTCACTGAAGTGTTCAGAAACTACAGATGCAAAAAAGATTTTGAGTTGTACTTTGAAACACTATTAAATGTCCTACTAATTTTGTTCACTATATAATTGTAGATTCCCTTTTCAGTGTCCAATTGCATTGCATTCTTTTTTTTTTTTTTTTTGGAAAGCATAGCAATTGCATTTTGTCTATGCAATAATGCATAGACAATTATCTAATGCATAAAAACAGTCTCAAAAGGAAAATCTAGCTTTAAGTATTACCAATAGGAGATAGTGAATTCACGTACTCTGTACTACAAAGAGATCTGTGATTATTTATAGTCTGAGCTAAAATTCATTTGATCAGAAGAGGCCTTTCTTCATTTCAGTGGGTTTGTTGAGTCCATCTGACAGACTGTGTGTTAAAAAGGCTGCCCAACTTTGCAGATCAAGTTAACTTATGAAGATTTCAAAATTTCTGACTCCTACTTCTCTTGACATGTATGTCTGCTGTCTGGAAGGCTTACTACAGAATGTTTATTTGATGGGCATAAAACATAAAATCCAAAAATGCTGTTTTTTCCTTGTAGTATAGAATTTGCGTTGCCAATAATGGGCTCATAATAAAATTTCTAGAAAGCCTTGGCAGTTGACGCTTGTTTGGTGCTTATTATAAATTTGCCAGTGTAACAGAATATCAAGTTTTCATCTTCAGCATCAAGGATTAATGTTATGGGTGCAGTTCTCTCTTTTTCACGTAAAGGCCTGTTTGGTAAATGCATCTATGACTGAAGAATATGGGAAAAAAATACATTAAATGAGAAGTTAGCAAAAATATTTGGTGCTTTTCTGTAGCATTAAGGAAAATAAAGATCTCATCTGCAACAATATTATGCACTGAGAAGAAAAAAGATTTTTTATGAATACAAAGAAGACATCACTATGTTGAAGAAAATCTTGCTTTGCCAGAATTATCCTCTGGGGTATTTCACAGCAGAGTGAAGTTAATTTTAAATATCCATGGATTAAGGTTGCCAGCCTGAAATATTCTTTAAGTGGTGAAATCTGCAGATAATTCTTCATCATCTTCATTTGTCTACAAGGGGTAGATGTGACAGTTTATGTATGCTGGCTTTGATGAAATCAGGAGTTTCCAAATAATTTTGCCAGTTAGTTGTTTCCTAAATTTTCTTCTCTCTTTGGTCAAAGAATCCTCATGGGTCCAAACAACAATTTTCAGAGTCCCAATATCACATCTGTGTCTCTTGGATAACTGAGAAGCTGAACCCAGATACAACGTCCTGCAGCATTCTCCACCCAGGTTTTTCCCAGGCATGTATATTAATAGATGAGACCCTCAACAGGGAAATTTCAAATGTTTAGCAGCTTGTCTCTGCAATAGGAGGTATTAATAGTGAATGATTGTCCAATGTTATGAAATCAATATAAAGACAAGGCATGAAAGACTTTCCTGTCCATAAGGCTCCTTCTTAAAACCAGACCTTTTAGTGTGTGTGCATTGACTTTAGAAGATGCTCATAAAAAGGTTCTGCCATACCACATGGGACCCTTTTTAAAATTACCAGTGCCTTGCAAACTGAGACAGAACAAATAAGAAAAATCATGGCATTTACTCATAGGAAAGGTTCACTATGAGTTAATCAGAGTAACTGGCAATAGATGAACTGAGGAGATCAAGGCTGGAAGAAATGTGTAGACCAGGGCACTTGGGATTTACGTGAAGAAACATACAGTGAATAGAGGAAGGAAGAAAATGTACTTTTTTCATTTCCTGCATTAGTTATTTCTTGGGGCAATAGCTGTTGTAACACCTGTGTAGAGGAAACTGGGTGTAGAGCTTAAAGAAAAATGTCTCAGTGCTGGCCAGCAGCAAGTTAGGGGAAGGGTTTATAATTTAAACAAAAAATGTTTCTTTTTCATGCTGATAGCTAATGGGCTACAGGATGCCTTAACTTACTAAAAGGAAATATGTTACCTATTTGCACTACTTAGAGCTCTCCATAGACCATTGTTGAACACACTGGAACCTGACCTGAAAAGGGCTATTCTCTGCTTTTTTATTTGTTCTTTCTTCTTGTTGTTTAAAGTAAAATGTTTCCAAAAATTTGAAGAACTTGGTGTCTTGGAGATGGGGGCAGCACACTCCGTGATCTTACAGAACTCAGAATAAGATGCTGACAAGATCTTATACCAAAAGGTGATTTACATGGGTGACTGCCAGACTGCATCATTTTCTACTCCATTTGTTCAACTCCCCTTCGATTTATGACATACTGCGAAGGAACAGAAATACAGAGTTATTTTTAGAAAGCAAATTGCAGTAAATATTTTCTTATTCCCATAATATCTAAAAATATGAGTATGTTTGGATGTAATCCTCTACCAAATACTATCAGGGCCAAAGATAAAGTCATTCATAGCTTTAATAGGCACTCATCTTCTCTAAGGACTTTTTCCTGAGTGTATAGGACCATGAAGAAGTTACTGTAGGGTAATCAAAGGCAGTTCTGCAGTAACTTCCCATGCACACATGTTTACCATGTAGCAAATGCCAGGTTATTTACTCCTTTTATTGAGGGGCAAGTTTCCTCAAGTGGCTGCATAGTACCTGCAGTTCTGACAAGTCAGTGCTTTGGGACAAGCTGCAGTCTGTGGTTGTGGTTGCAACTGCAACCACATTGCAGTGGGGGTGAAGGTGTTAACAGCTTCCCGATTTGTACACCTTTTCTGCAAAATGGATGATGCCTCTGTTGTGTTTGGTGAATGGCACTGGGCTAAAGAGGTCTTCTGTTTATCTCAGTCTTGCCTTTCCTGTTAGAGCATTACAAATGCAATGGAATCCATCCCATAGCAAAGACAAACAAAAGAGTGAGGTACTAGTCAAACCTGCTTTCTTGATCCTCTGCAGGGGGCACAGTCCTGCTTGGAAGAGAACCATCAAAACAGTAAGTGAATCTGCACCACAAATTTATCATCCTGTCTTTTGGCCCTGAGGTCCCATGGGGTTCTGTGGAACAATTCAAATTGCTCAAATGGACCTTGGCAAATCTGGTCAAAGCTCCTTCTGCTCTGTGAAGAGAACAGCAGAAATATCCACTGCTCCCTCTCAGGAGCTAGTTAGACAGAATAAAGAAGACAGGCTATGTCAGAACGAGAGTCGAAATCAAGCCAAATTATCCTGGCAAGGGATTTTGACAGTGTCTTCCAAACCTTCCTAGCATTTTCCTTTCAATCTAATGTTACAGTCTTGTATCTTGCCTTTATGTACACCCAAGGTGTGCTTGACAGCAGTATTTGGTCCTCTGCATTGCCCTGGTGTGCAAATGCAAAAACTGAATGTCAGGAAAATGTTCTACAGCACCACTGGCTCTGTTCCATGACCCAGTGGGTTTGCCAGCTTTAAGGAGGTTAAAAGCAGAGTCAGGAATCCATTCACATAAATAAAGGTCAATAACTAAGTTACAAAACAAAAGTAGGGCTCACTGTGATCACAAAAGTGATGGCACGGTGAAATCTTAGTGAAAAGAGAGGGTTTACCAATTCCCAAGCACTTCAGAAATGCCCTATTGGGTCCAAACATCTCCTGAGAGTGGAGAGCCTGGCTCACCAGAAGGTGCTGCCAAGCAGTAGCACCATTCTTGTGACAAAAGACTGTTCCAGGTATTTTGTAAGTGAAGGATATGAAATATATCCTAATATGTTTCTTACACGAAAGAAGAGTTACCTTTCCTTTTCAGCCATGTCTTGTTTGTCTTCTGCCCTGTAAACACAAATTACATTTGAAGTCTATCATCTAGGGTTTAGTAGTGTGACAGAGTGGAGTATCTAAGGCCTTTGTAGGGAGATAGCTGGAACTAGATAGTTTTATGTCTGATCAGAAATGTCTGTATTAGCTTCTTCACAGAGTCATCTAGGTTGGAAGAGACCTCCAAGATCACTGAGTCCAACCTCTGACCTAATGCTAACAAGTCCTCCACTAAACCATATCCCTAAGCTCTACATCTAAACGTCTTTTAAAGACATCCAGGGATGGTGACTCAACCACTTCCCTGGGCAGCCTATTCCAATGCCTAACAACACTTGGTAAAGATGTTCTTCCTAATATCCAACCTAAACCTCCCCTGACACAACTTTAGCCCATTCCCCCTCGTCCTGCCACCAGGCACGTGGGAGAATAGACCAACCCCCACCTCGCTGCAGCCTCCTTTAAGGTACCTGTAGAGAGCTATAAGGTCACCCCTGAGCCTCCTCTTCTCCAGGGTGAACAATCCCAGCTCCCTCAGCCACTCATAAGACTTGTTCTCCAGGCCCCTCACCAGCTTTGTTGCTCTTCTCTGGACTCACTCAAGCACCTTGATGTCCTTGTAGCGAGAGGCCCAAAACTGAACACAGTACTAGAGGTGCGGCCTCAACAGAGCCGAGTACAAGGGGACAATCACTTTCCTAGACCTACTGTCCACACTGTTTCTTATACAAGCCAGGATGCTGTTGGCCTTCTTGGCCACCTGAGCACACTGCTGGCTCATATTCAGCCGATTGTCAACCAATACTCCCCGGTCCTTCTCTGACAGGCAGCTGTCTAACCACTCATCTCCCAGCCTGTACCTATGTTTGGGGTTGTTGTGCCCCAGGTGCAGGACCCGGCACTTGGCCTTGTTGAACTTCATGCAGTTGGCCTCAACCCATCGGTCCAGTCTATCCAGATCCTCCTGCAGAGCCTTCCTACCCTCTAGCAGATTGACACGTGCACCTAACTTGGTGCAAACTTACTGAGGGTGCACTCGATCCCCCCATCCAGATCATCGATAAAAATATTAAAGAGAACTGGCCCCAGTACTGAGCCCTGGGGGACTCTACTAGTGACCGGCCTCCAACTGGATTTGACTCCATTCACCACAACTATTTGGGCCCAGCTACCCAGCCAGTTTCTAACCCAACAAAGTGTAAGTCATGGCAGTCAAGTGAAGTTCCTAGTAACTGGAAAAAGGGAAACATCACAGATATTTTTAAAAGGGTAGAAAGGAGAGCCTGGGAACTACAGGCTGGTGATACTCACCTCCATGCCTGAGAAAGATCATGGAATGAATCCTCCTTGAAACTATGCTAAGGCACAGGAAGATGACTCAAGACAGCCAACATAGCTTCACCAAGGGGAAATTGTGCCAGACCAATCTAGTGGCCTTCTATGTTGGAATGACTACATCAGTGGACAAGGGAAGAACTGATGTCATCTACCCGGACTTCTGTAAGGCTTTTGACATATTTCCATGAAACATTCTTGTCTCTGAAGTGGAGAAAGATGGAATTGAAAGGTAGACAACTTGGTGGATTAGGAATTGGCTGGATTGCAGCATCCAAAGAGTTGTGGTCAATGACTCCACGTGCAGGTGAAGATCAGAGACAAGTGGTGTATGTCAGGAGTCTGTATCAGAACTGGTGTTGGTTAATAATGACATAAAGAGTGGAATCAAGTCACCCTCAGCAAGTTTGTGGATGACTGAGTGGAGGAACTAACACAAGAGAAGGAAGGGATGTCATCTAGAGAGACCTGGGCAGGCTTGAGAAATGTGGCCCACATGAACCTCATGCACATCAACAAGGCCATGTTCAAGCTGCTGCGCCTGGGACAGGGCAGTCACAAACATCAGCACGGACTGGAGGATGAATGGCTGGAGAGCATGTAGTGACAGGACAAGGGGTAGTGGTTTTAAATTAAAAGAGGGTGGGTTTAAATTAGATATGAAGAAAAAATTCCTCCGTCTGAGGGCAGTGAGGCCCTGGCACAGGCTTCCCAGAGGTGCTGTGGGTGTCCCATCCCTGGCAGTGCCCAAGGCAGGCTGGATGGGGTTGGGGGACTGGGTGGGCTTTGAGGTCCCTTCCAACCCAAACTATTTGATGATTCTCTGAGCCCATGACATGGACTCATGGAGTTAAGAGGAACAATTCTATAGATAAATAACCTTTTAATAGCTTTTAATAACCTTTTTAATAACCTTTTAATAGCTTTTAAAAGCTCCTATAGCTTTTTGTTATTTTGAGAAAATCAATAGAAAATAAATGTAGACTGTGTGGAATAGGCTAGGAGGAACACGGGATTGACTGGTTATAATGCATAAATAACCATGTGAGAAAGCAAAAAGGCAAAAATATCCTGACAAAATGAACCAACCCACCTTCCACCCAAGAAATTAATTTTACCTTTCTTTTCTGGCCTTGATCCTCTCTTCTTCATATCTGCAATGAACAGGAAACGTTATTTAAATGTTACCCAGCCAAGACTGTTCTCTTTCAGTAAAATGCAGTGTTTGCTCCAAAGATGACAGAAACTGCAAGTTAGCAGTTTGCAGGCTTTTGCTTGGCACAAGCGAATGAGTCAGATATGGTTTGCCCCAGGCTCTGTATTTTCTGTACATGGCTTTTGATTCAATACAATATTCTGCTACACAGGATTTTTGTCCTGGGCCTGCTGAGATCTATATGTGCTCCAGGGTCCCTGTGATACTTACTGTAAGACACAGTCTGGAATCTGTACATGCTCCATTGGAATAAGCTGCTCCAATTCCTCCAAGCTGTGAACATACTGGATCTTACTGATGAACTTCACACTGGCAAAGAAAGGGAAAGAGTGTGTGCTTGAGGCCTTGCTTTGATTTCCTCTCCATAGGAAGTCAACTTTTCCTGACGGGAACAGGGAGTTTTGCATCTCTGTATCCTCTGCAGTCTTAGTGCACTTATATCCTTCCAGTTCTGATGACTAAAAACTATGGTGAGATACCACATCACTGTACCTCTCAATATCTGCAGCGGGCTTTACAGGAGGGGCCCAGGACCACCATTCCTACACTTCCCAGTAAATTTGGTCTCTTTTAGTGTTCTTTATACACTGCCCACTGGGACAAAGTCTGCTCTGTATCCAGATCACCATAGTGTCTCCTAAAACCATCTTTAGAGTTGCCCTTGTAAGTATCAGACACGGGACAAATGATGAAGTTTCACTGTGGTCCCTACTATTTAAAAGATCTGATTAAAGAGGTTAAATTTCCATTCCAAAGCCAGGTGAGTATGGGAACATGTTATATTTACCTGATGAAAGGCCTTGATATAGCCAGCACTGTCCGGATGAACCATGAAGGATGCACAATTATCAAGGCTTTGAGGTTTTTACGCAGCCTGTGGAAAAGTCATGGGACAGAAAGTCAAATTTGAATGATCTTTTCTTAAGCTCACCTGTAATCTGTCAGGACTCTGAGGGCACACTTAGGCTTTAATAATGCTCAGCAGCCACACCCTGGGGTCTCCAGCCAAAAGCCCTGACCTATTTAAGCTCAGAGCTGGGCAGTTGCAGGAGTACTGCTTCCCTTGCTTGCATGCTGTATTAGTCAGATGTCTGTGAAGGGAGCATGTCAGGGAGAAGAGGAGATGAAGTCAGGAAGTTGTGTCAGAGGAAGAAATTATAGAATCTGGAACTAGTGGGAAAGGCTGTGAGAAAGCAGTGGAAGAAATGTGGAAAGAGGATAGAGAAAAAAAGAAGAGGTGACACCAACAGGATTCTCACCTTCTGTCTATCATCTGATAGCATTTCTTTAGCCAGCCAAGGCCTGGCATCCTCCTCCGGGGTGTTGCTCCATTTAGGTACACAATCATGTAGTCCTCAGCCACCAGCAACTCCAGACTACTGATCACATATCTGTTGAGTGATCACAAGCAATGGGGACATGAGACTCAGAAAAAGTACCTTGAAGTTTCTTGAGGTGTCTTTGTATGATTCCCAAAGTACTCCAGGTCTTTTCTTTGTACACCTTATAATATGTTTCAAGCTCTCTTGGCATCTCTGCATGATGCAGGGGGTGTTTCTCAGGGTTTGCCTGCACTTGTTAGCTTAGAGTACATTGATGGACCAATTCCTGCACCATTTTCCTGCCTAGTAATAGCATCTGCAGGCTGTTCAGCATTGCACACATATGGTCTATCCTGGTTGTGAGTGCACTGCTGGCATAATTAACGCTAAATATTTGAATGCTTTGGCTTATTAGACTTGTTTGTGAATGCTGTGGACAGTGATGTTTGCTCCAGTTTACAGTTGCACGCTAGAGATATTTGGCCTGGATTCAAACTCTTTCCAGCTGAGGTTCCTGATGCAATGAATACCTGGAAACTAGTTTCCCAGGACCCAAGTTACCTTCCTTGCCCTCCTCTCCCTCATAGACCTTGACCAGCCACTTACAAGAAGAGGTTCTCCATTATGTAGTGGTAATCAGCCAAGTTACTGTCTGGGAGATAGCAGGCAGCAAAGACAATGATGGCATTGAGACCTTCTCCATAATATCCTGGGAAAGAAAGACAGGCAACATCAGTAACTCTTTCCAGGGGGAGACACAAGAGTTCATGGAAAAACATCAGCAAAGATGCATTGCTAAATGTGGTTCTGTACTGCTTTTTGTGCCCCTGTTCAGCTCTAGGTAAGTATTTGTCCCTTTTTACGTACCTTTTTCACAACTGGATTTGCTTTTTATCCTGGTTTTGCCAGTAACATGTACGTGGGGTTCAGAGAAGAAATACATGTGTGTCAAAGCACAGAGCTAAGAGTTTTGCCCTGGGTCTTTGCCTATGATCAAATTTCAGAAATGGTCACCAACTGTGGGCATCTTAGCCTTTAGATATGCCTCCAAAGACAGCTCAGACGCTAATTTATGGAGGGATTAAGCAGCTGCAGTCACTTCAGCATTAGCAATGTAGCTGCAGCATTAACCTGCAGCTGTAGAAGAGGCTCAAGGTGTATTCGTGCCCACTCAGAGCCAGTCTTATTATTGTGTTTGTTTATTGAAATCTTGCTATTTTGGCTATCTCTTTTTTAGCATAAGCAGCGTGGTTTTTGTGCTTATCTGCCACGTAGAAGTATGAAAGGAATAGTAAATTTTCTCTAAAGACAGCCAAAACAGTCGGGGCATCCCCTCCAGTTTAACAAAGATACTGCAAGAAATCCTTCTGGCTAGGATTAAGCCTCACCTCCGTGTGTCACCACTCTCATGTAAGGTTTGATCATCTGGAGGTCAATGCGGTGCTCCTGCTCTCCGATGATGACTGTCCTCCAGAGCCGTCCATTGGTAGCACTCCCATCTTCTGTCCCACCATCCCCAAAGAGATCTGCACTGTCACCAGGCATGTTCTTGGCTGTGGCTACAGGAGTGTCATCTGGAAAAGGGACAAACATTTCTGCCACAAATAACATGTATGAAGAGGCTCTGCAATAGCTTTAGTGTTCAGCAACATCCACAGACAGGATGATCTCTTTCATGTGCTGTTTTGATTTGTGTATGTTTATGGATCTTAATTTCTTTCAATTGCCAAATTGTAATAGAAATAAGTTTAACATCTCATGCCTGCAGTCACAGGTAGTTCACAGGACTTTTTGCTGGATCTTCCTTCAGATCCATTTATACTGACTGAAGATACACTACCTGTATCAGGGAATCTCTTCTGATCTGCTACCAGAGCTGCTTGAATGAGTCCTTCTTAGCCCAATTCAGTCAAAATCATCCAGGTTAGCAAAGACGAGGTTATTCAAGTTGTTTAAACCAATACGGTTTGGTTTGAGCATTCACATGACAGCTCTACCTGCAGAGCTGAGTAGGTAGCACCTTCCAGCCTGGGGCTGTGGCCCAGGTACTGCTGGAAGAGAATGTATGTACACAGCCTTATGCTTTATCCTGAATTGTGGTTAGACTGGTGTTTGATTGAACTATTTCTGCCCACACTGTCCACTGGTGGAAATGCTGAGAGCACTCCTGGACTGTTGCTGTGGCAGATGTTGTGTGGAAGATGGGCTGTGGTTGTATGTGCTGTGCTTCACTGCTGAGGAAGTCAGTCCACAGCTGCTGATGGTAAGTGTTATCAAAAGTGGTTAAAATTAGGGGAAAAAAAAAAAAAAGAAAAAAAAAAGCCCTAGCCCCTGTAGAAGTTCGCCCAAAGTTATCCTTTTACCTTCCCATTCCAGTTCATTCCCGTTTCCCAGGAATTCAAGGGAATCTGTTTCATCAGGAGTTTCAATGTCATCCACATTAATATCCAAGTCATCTGGTGTGTCCAAGAAGTCATCGGAGAGAATGGAGCCTTCACTCTGGTCCAGGGAAATGTTGATTTCAGGTGCAACAAGTGTCTTCCGTTTACGATGTGACCCATTAAAGTTTAAAGTATTTGGGGGAGCTGGAGTTAAAAGGAAAATAACTGACAGATTGTCCTTGTACTGTATCCTTAGTGCAAGAGATGGTGGTTTCCTTATTCTTATTTCAGGATATGGTCTTGGAAGCTAAGGGTGGTGGGCAGTACATAACACATGCAGGTATGGCTGGATAAAAGTGCCTACACTGCTGAGATCCCTATTTCCTCCCCCAGCCTCTTGTAAAAGATTAGAAAATTCAGATCTCTGTGGCTTCCCCTTCCACACGGGAGTATTTGTGGAGACTCCAAGGGAACTGAGTTTTGCCCTAACTGCATGCTGCCACTCCCTTAGGCTCATTTTCCTTTGAACTCCTGATAAGGCAGGCTGGTACTTACAGGATGTATTCTCATCTTCTGTAGGGCTGCCCAGTGACTCCATTCCTGTCTCTTCTGGGAGAGGTCTGCAGGCAAGCCAAGATGTGGAGGTAAAAGATGGGAAACAAGTGATATTTAGAAGAAAGTCACTGCACGACAGACATGAGAGAAATGAAGATGTCAGGGAAAAGCATACAACTCCATGTGTGTGCTTCCCTTTTCCTTTTATCTGTGAGCATCAGCCTGGTGATAAAAAAAAAAAACTCCTTTTCTCCATATTATCCCCATTTTGGTCTCCATCAGAAGGTTGAGAGGCAGTGCTCTAGGGCTCCTCATCACAAGTACCGGTGAACATCTGCAGCTGGTACTTTGATACTGAACCCTGCACAGTGTAGTGGGCTGTACAATCTGAATTTGGCTGTTTATAAGCACAGAGGGGAATGCTCTGATCCCAGCAGCAGGTGAGCTAGCAGCAGATGCTTAGCACAGGAGCATTTGCCACTGTCCACCAATGTGTTCTGAACAGTGCATCCTGCCTTCAGCCACAGGCCATGGCTGAAGTAGAGCAAATGTTTTTTATAAGAACCCTTCACAATCACCTCTCGTGAAAGGCAGTTGCCTCTTTAGTCTGTCGTGACTTTGCTCTTTTAGTTGTTTTCTTGGTGTTCAAGGCAAGACTTCTAAACCTTAGGTGTGATCACAGAATCATCCCCCCTCAGTCCCGACTTGGCAAAAGATGACAGTGATAGCCAAACCCTGCTGAGGTCTGGAAGCAGGTTCATTCTGAGCTAAGATCCAGGTACGAGCACTCAAACCAGTATCTTGGATCCAAAGGCTGACCCACTGCTCTCTTCCTTAGGCTCCATGTCAGAAGCCAGGATTTTCATCTTCATCCCCTTGGTATAAATCACCATGCCAGTTGCTGGAGGCTTAGAAATGTCAACTGAATTAAAAGTTTGGCTTTCCTTTACAGATGTTAATGCCAGATCTCATTATGTGGCTGTTGCCCTTTGCAAACTGGTAAAGTTGCTCCCAACTCATAGGGGTAAGTGAAGTAAGAATCTGCCCGGTTCTGTTGTGAGTAATCCTAGCTGGCAGTACTGATCAGCATACTGCCCACCCTGAGCTGGACACTTCTCCCATTAATTTGAGCTATAATTTATGCCTTTCCCTGGCATTAGCTAGGGGAGGCAGTTTGAAACTTTTCACACACCATGACCAAATCCCACCAACACCATGACATGTTCATGATGTCAACAGACTGTTTAACAAAGAAAAAAAAAAAAAAAAAAGATTTCTAAGACATCTTTGTTTTACCTGCCCATTGCTGAAAGCTCCCCCACATGAAAGCTCCCCCCACCACAACAGGGAAACAGGCCAGGCATTCAGGTATAAAATCCTGGGTTCTGGATGGCCCTGGGGTGAAACATGGAGGAAAACCCACCAGTTTTAAGGCAGTAAAGTAAGAATTGGGATGGGACCACAGGGTTACTTTCCAGCAGCTGCTGGTGTTAGTCTGACCATGACAGGGAGAGAGCTGATAAGGACTGGTATCTCTGAATCGGCAGAAGGATGCTGTTTGGCTTTTCCCTACAAAGGCTTCTCTTTGTGCTGCCCTAACACCAGAGCTACCAGCCAAATTAAATCACATAAATATTTAGATTAAGGGATAATCCTTTCTGAGCAGGTTGTTGTATATTTATGAGAGCTAGAGACCTGATCAAAGGTTCTTGGTCCCTGTTTGTTTGGGCAGACCCCTGTATTCCTGAGCAGTCAGACCCAAGGGCCCTCTGCCCCCCCTCCAGCCTCTCCTCCTCCCTTTTGCTTTCACCTTGAACAGAGCCTATCTGTTTTTTTGTCTGGCTACGAGCTGGTGCCTGGCACAACTTGGTGATACAGCATCAAAAGGAGGGGGTGTAAGGCCCAGCTGTACCCAAGTCAGTGCTGCAGTGAGGCACTCTGCGCTTTGATTTCAGGATTTATTAAAGAGAAGCAATTCAAAAGTCTGAGGCAAAGAAAAGGTCTTTCTTACCTTCCCAAAGGAAGCTTGAATCACTACCTCCCAGTCTCCCGTGTAAATCTTCCTTCTCACACGCAGCTAGACCTAGATGCCAAATTTTCTGAATGAAGCCGCTTTTCTAAGGGTTAGGTGCCACCATTTTTCTCTCTGCCAGTAGTGTGATGCTCAGCTTCCCTGTATCTCAGGCCTCAACCAGCCCAAGCCTTCTCTGACTGTGATCTGATGGATGTGTGACGGAGTGAGCATGCTCCTGCACCCACCCTGCTGCAACGCTACAGCATCATTGCAGGACGACACTTGCACAAACAGCAGAGACAGACTGTCAGCAAGAGACTCAGCCTTCAGGGAGGGGGGGGGAGGGGGGTGGCTTTCCTCTCTGCTTCCTTGCTGCTTGATCTCTCGAGGCGATGTCTCAGTGTGTTGGCATTACACCCTTGCAGCAGAAAAAGTCAGAAGCTTGCTCACTCTGCAAAGGAGCTTCTTGGGGAGGGATGGGAATGTTCCCTTGTGTTGTTAATAAGGAGATGAATTCAGTTCCCCAGCCTTTGTCTGGGATATGTATTTTTTTTGTAGCAAGATTGGTTAATCACAACTAAGCAAAAAGCTATGCAGCAAATCATCTGGTAGAGAGCTACTGTCCCACATGCAGCAGCCTCTGCCCTGTTATTTCAATGCTTCAAGGGGGGAATTAATTGATTTTTTTTTTTTTTATGCCAGGAAAACACAGCTGGTACTAGTGGATATTTGGGTTGTATTTCACTTGCATCATTCCTTTTTTAATCCCCCTGCAGCAGTCTAGCAGCAGGCTGTGAAGCTTGTTGTCTGGGCTTTGGCCTTGTCCCTGCCACTGACTTGCTGCCCAGCCATGGTCACATTACTTTGCCTCTCCGTGGGCTTTGTTTGCCAGTCAGGAGTGGTGATGCCCATGTTATGTGGTTCCGTGGGCTCTGCAGAGCCCCCTTGAAGGTTTGCCTGTTGCTAGGGTACGTTTGCTGGTTGCACGGCAAGTGTGAAACAGCCTGACTCCTGCTTCAGCATACTGCATGGGTGTCCAGGTGCTAGCGCAGCTTTATCCCCGGATTTTCTAGGGAGCATTGGGTGTATAATTTCTTTCTATACCTCACTTTCCATTCCACTCAATTAAAAGCTTGTCAGCGCAACACTCTAAGGGAGCTTTATGTTGGCAGAGGTCTGTCAGCCCAAAGCTTTGCCTAGCCCTGCTTTCAGAGGAAAGAAAAATCTGTCCTAGAAACCCTAGGATTGGCTGAGCACTCGTCTGGGGCCAGTGGAAGGACAAGTGATGTCGTAGGAGCCGGGTGCTGGGCTGGCAGACAGAGGTGCTTAGATTAGCACTGCAGCTGGGCCTGGGGTAAATAGAGCTAAGCTCATCCACTGGTGCCAAGGACACAGGAGACCCTTTCTAGCATGGCAAGGGTTTGTGTGTGCCTACCCACACAGCACACTGAGCCACTGTCCTGCAAACACAGGGACCCTGTGGGTTGCTGGGGGAATTCAGCTGCAGCTGGGATGGGGTGAAACAGCCCTGAAAAGCACCTCAACTGCCTAGGCCCCTGCACACCTGGGACTGGCTGTGCTGGCTGCATCAAGGCTTGGTGTTGGCTGCGCTGTGTGCCTCAGCAAGCTGGTGCTGGGCAGTGGGCTTTAGTGCATGATGTGTGGGGCAATGCTTGAGTGGCTGCAGGGAGTTAAGTGCTCACTGATCTTACAAAGATTTTTGTCAGCTCTCTGTGCAGTTAATAAGGTGTCTGTGAAGGTGAAAGCTGGCCCCATGGAAGGGTCAGATTCTGCCACTCAGCGTGTCAGTGCCAGTGGTCATTGTATCCCATTGACTTTGGTTCCTCTGGCAAAGCATTATTACTTTCTTTGGGGAGACACTGCTTGATGCAGAGACTGAGATCCAATAGTCAGTCCTTCCGTCCACCCATCCCTATAGGCATGTTAATCTCTCTCTGTCCTCTGCACCCTGTTCCTTACCCTCCTTGACATGCTTACAGAGTGCTGCCAGAAACCACCCAAACTTTTCTAATCATTGAAAGTAGCCTTGCTACAGAAGCCCTGCTTTTTGGCCAGAGTCGTTTTGCTGGAGTCAAGGCTTCTGTTGCCTTTGGGGCTGGTAGGAGGGACCAGCATGCTCCATGCTCTGCTGGTTTCTTACAGAAGGAAATAAAGCTTTCCCTGTTGTGTCTTGATTATATATATATATATTTTTCAGGGAACGAACCTGGGGAAGTCCTCATCTTGCCATTCCTCCTTCACATCCACATTCTCCATCCGCAGAGTGGCTTCTGTGGTTCCCATTGTGTTCAGAGATGGTCTGGATGCACAGTGTTTTCCTCGAGGAAGGGCTCAGGCTGGAAAATGGAAGGCACTGAGCATCACTACAGGGGAGCATCTAATCCGAGCAGGTTCAGAGGAGGTACGCCAATACCAATCTCAACAGAGAAGCAGCGAGATGGCTGCTTGTTGTGCAAAATGGATAAGACAAGAACATGGAGGTGTGTGGCTTCTTGACACATTTTGGAAAAAGAAAAGAGGAGGTGAGGCTGGCTTTGAATCAAAGCAACAGGTATATCTCTGCATTGTTGTGGTCTTAGCTCTTGTCCCTGTAAATAAATACCTTCTGGGCTGACACCCTCCTGTTTTCCCTTACTACCTTTCTTGCAATAGTAATCTCAACATTAACATGCACCTCTGCTGAGGGAGATTAAATGTGGCTTAAAGGGAAGAGAAGAGCTCCTCCCAGGCTGTTTTCAGGTTGGTGTGCCAGTAGCACCATTTTCCATTTTGCTGGCTTGAACAGAAGCTAATGGCTCAGGTTTTGCAAAGAAATTCCTGAGTGCTGCTGCCTGATCTGTGCTCCATCCCCATGCTTGTCCCTGTACCAAGAGAGAAATGGGAGAGGGTGAGGAGGCCTTCACAGGGTTGATGAATGTCCTTTCACACCCCTGAAAAGTTCGCTCTCTACCTTGCTCTGAGGTTTAAAAAAAAAAAAAAAAAAAAGGCAGCAAAAAACCTGGAGCACCTCAGATGGAGGCAAGGCAGATGTGCTGTTCCCAGGCTGGGCTTTCACCTGGTATGAACAGGAGAAATTCAGATCCAAGGGCCTTGTTCTCACATATACTAACACCCTGGTAGCGCCATGGGCCCTTAAGACCACAAATATTGTTGCCTTCAGTAGAAGATTCCTACACTGCCAGACAGCAAAAATCAGACTTTTCTACCTATTTCCCAGGGACTGCATCTGTGTTTGGTGTGTAAGTGCAACCCCTTATAAAGTCCAGCTGAGAGAACGGGACTGGTCCTTGCAGAACCAGCTCCAGTTGGCAAGAGCAGAAATGCTTCTCTCAGCTGGCTGCTGCTGCAGATGAGCTCAGCAGCACATGAGCCCAAATGGGACAAGGGCAGGCCTTATCTTAGAAAGAACATGCTCAGGTGAAATCAGAGCCAATGGTGGGCACAGCAGTAATCCATCTCCTGCAGTACAGTACTGAATGTTTTTCCTCAGCTCAGCCCTTGTGCTGTAAATGTATCCAGGCATGGGCTGGGCAGTAACATATATTTTTAGAGTAATAGGCCTGGAGTGATTTCCCAAGTTGTATGTGGCTACTCTGTTTGTCCCCTGTGTCAGGAAAATCATCATCTAGCTGAATTTGACCCGTTGCTATAAGGCTCTTCTAGAGAGCCAGTGCTTTTTCTGCTTCCCTGCAGGCTTGTATTTAAAGAGGGTGTCACTGGTGATGAACTGGGGAGAAGTAAATCTGCCAGTGTGTATCTGCTTTGAAGGAATTAAATTGAGTAGAGGCCTGAGTAAATCAGGCATCCATCTTTATTACAGGCACTAACAGAGATAGGAATCAGAGCAAAGAGCTGTCTGTGAGGGTTGCAGGTCTTTCTTGCTGACAAGCACCTCTGAGCCTTTCCTCACAGCATGCACGTTTTGTATTCTGGCCTTAACCACTGTGCGTGGCTGCATGCAATGCCCATGACATGTCATACATGTCCCCATTTTTATATCCCAACTTGCAGGCAAGGGAGATACCTTGGGGATCAGAGGGACTCCACCTTCCCTCCCTGCTCCCCATAGCTGTCATCTGCTTTCCGCTAGCCCTTGAAAGCATCATGGAGGGAGAAAGAGAAAGGGAAGAAATTGAAACGAATCCCAGGGTGGAGCCTGATGTTTCTTAAAATCAGACATAGCCTGGCAGTATGGAAGCCCAGATGACACTGTACTCACCGATGCTTGTGGCTAATGAGGAACAAAGAAGATCCTGCCCGTATCCCAGCTGCGCATTCCTCCCAGTGCAGACGGGCTGCTCAGGAGGTTCACTGCCTGGATCTGGATGCAGACGTGTGGTGCTTTCTCAGTGGAAGACTGTGTGGATGCATCTAGGTCTGCCTTTCTCGCAGGAGATGTTGCTTTGTGATGTGGATTTCATTGGGAGGGAATTGGGAGCTGTTATTTGTATTCTTCCATGGCGACCGCTTCCTCAGCTGCCTCTCTCCCTTCCTATTTCACTGTTTTCCTCTTGCAGCTGGCTAAGCGTCAGCTCTCTTAAGTCAGCTAATTGCACTGCTTTTGTGTGTGAGGAGGATGGTGACGGCGGGGGG
>CM021792.1:5493696-5510713 GCA_011076525.1 Nettapus auritus | reverse complement strand
TTATTTTATTTTATTTTATTTTATTTTATTTTATTTTATTTTATTTTTTATTTAGCTGAACTGGGGCTGGCCCTGGCTTGGGGATTGGATTGTTTAGTGTCAAAGTAGCTGTGATTCAAAGCATCCTGGGCTTTCGCTGCATTCACACCTGTTTGGCTGGGATGGATCTTCTTCAATTGAGTGTGGAAGGCTGCAGTTTTTTGAAGTTCCTTGCTGTTTTTAGTTTCTCTGGAATTAATCCGTCCCTTCTAGACTGTGTTCATTTCCCAAAGCCTTGCAGGAGGGGCAAACAGCATCTGATGACCCAGGCAGCTGCTCAGAGGTTGCGTGGTCTGGAGAACAGAGGCAGCAATGCTGTCTGACCTTGCTGACAGGCAGGGAAGTCCTCCAGAACCGGAGAGAACAATGTTAACCGACATTGCTGGATCTCAACCCCACAATCTTGTTGTCAAAGGAGTCTGTGGATGCTAAAATTTTATACAGATTTAAGAGGACACTGGGCAATTGCATGGAAGAGAAATTGCTGAGAAATTATTAAGTATGTCTGGCTCAAGAGTTCCTCTGATTTGGAAACAGCTGAAGACTGGGAGGGGACTTGCAGTAATACCATATGTGCTTGTCTTATTCTCATATTTCTCCGGGCACCTTCTTACAGTCACTGCTAAAGAGAAGCTACGAGGCAAATTGAGCCCTTGGCCTGACCTGGTGGGGCTGTTTGTGAGAAGACCTTGTCTCTTGACTCTTGTTTACAGGGTCATTTTTGGCTGTTTAGGCAATGCTTTGAATTACCTCTTCAAGGAGCTGATGTTGGACTCTGCTCCTGGCCAAGTTGTGAACCAGTGAAGCCATTTCTTAGAGGTGCTCTAGATTAACTTAGAGCCTAAGCTGTTTCCATCTCAGCACAGCATGAGAAGTATGGCTTGGTCCTGTTAAGGTACAGGAGGGATAAAGGGAGATGGATGGCCGAGGTGACCCTTCCTCCTGCTCTAATTCATTTATCTTCAAGGCTTCTCTTACGCTCCTTCAAACTCTGTCCCTCCCTTTCCTTGTATAAGGCCCTCACCATTCTGCTTCTCTCCTTCCTTTGTTCCCCTGCAACCTCCTTCTAGCTTCATTCTGCCCCATTCTTGTCCTTTGATTGTATGTGTGAAATAGATCCCAGCCTGCCAGCAAGGCTACAAAAAACTACAGTTTGCCAGTAACTGGAGTTGTTGAGGAGGGGAAATTGAAGCAAACAAGTAAATGGGCCATGAAAACCAACATCACTCAAGAATGCAGCATTTCAAATCTGGCAATGGGCTAATATCTGTAGTGACAGCTCCAGGGAGGCTTTTCTCCTCTGCTTTAAAATAGAAGATTGTTTTATTTATTTATTTGTGTGAGTGTGAGTGTGTTCTGCAGTAAGTCCAACAATCAGAACTGCTTAGCAGCAGAGGGATGTTGTGTCAGTGGCAGAGAAAACTGATCATTTCTTTTCCAGGATGTAAGTTGACTCAAATTGATGGGTTGGTGGGATTCATGCAGAGGTTTTTAATGTGCTTAGAATTACCCCCCCAGCCTTGCTCACTCAAAAGAAGCTGCAAGTGATGGACTTTCAGGGTGAGCTTCATGGCATATTGTCTGCTGAGAAAGGCTTTGTACCTGCCTGGTTCTTGGATCCATCCCCTCTTCAAAGCAGGTGAACTCTCTTACCAGACATCTCGCAGTGAAAAGGAATGGCAGAATGGGGCATACTTGGATTTTGTATGGGTTAGCATTAAGGTAAAACACACAGCATGGTGTCTCTTGTGACACACATCTTGGGTGTCTTGTTAGGAGGTTTAGCTGGACATAAAAGCATAACCTTTTCCATCAGGAAGGCAATGACTTCTGTTTGTGGGTCCAAGTGCTAGTTCTGATGCAGTTCTGTAATAGCCAAGCTTAGTTGGGCCTGTCCTGGAACCTGTGAGAGGCTGTTCCCTTGCCACAGACATTGAGGGAGCTGCCTTCTAATTTCAGGTTATATTTTACTGTGAACAAATTCATTTCACCATGTAGGGATATGTTCTTGTGCTAATGTTTGCCCTTAGCTTTGTCAGCTTTTGTCCCTTCCTAGCAAGGAACTGATGGGAATGAACACATTTGGATAGGGGGATCC
The DNA here is from genome assembly GCA_011076525.1 of Nettapus auritus. NCBI lineage: Eukaryota > Metazoa > Chordata > Aves > Anseriformes > Anatidae > Nettapus > Nettapus auritus. Next base: position 5,508,576 of record CM021792.1, on the reverse strand, counting down.
AGGGAATACACCCTGGATGAAATCAAGGGGGCATGGCTTCCTGCATATTATTATCTAATAATAAATATTTATTATTACTGTTATTCACAAATGAGTGCCTCAGTACAGCAAATCTTCAAGTGGTGACAGGAGCATAATAAATTTTGCTACCAGTTCATGCCCTGTTCAGTGGAGAACATTTTTTGCTTTTGGATTCCCAAGCTGTTGACAGCTGACATCTAAGTACAGGCTTCCCCAGTGAAACACCCTGTGACCTTGACATTCACGTGTGAAGGGTTAATAAGGGCTTTGCTTTGCCTCCACATTCACATCTGCTGATTAATTCCAGCCAGGTGTCTATGGTTCAGGTCTTAAAACAACAATTGCTGAAGTGTCTGGGAACACTTATTTAGGCTTCACTCTGCAATTCCAAGTATGGATAAATATTTGCACCTCTGTGGCTGCAAGACACCTCTGAGATATGAAGGCAATTACTGTAGGAGTTCTTTACAAGACAAAAAGACTGATTTGCTGGGGAGCAGTGGTGGTTCAGAGGCAGACAGGACTTGTGGGCTCTGTTTGCAGCTCTCTCTGGGTGGTCTTGAGGAAGGTCATGGGGCAGTTGGGTTTGGGTGCTGGAGGGGCTGTCATCCTACAGCACCTCTAAGGGAATTCAAACATGCTTCCACCTCTCACTGATTTTTGGCTTTACATTTTCTGGGCCATGGTTCCCCCCAGTGATCTATTTTACATGGAAGAATGAGGAGGAGAAATGCAGACATAGAATCCACAAGCATGTGCAAAGCCCTGAGACACTCTGAGGAAAGACCCTGTATGGCTTAACGATCCTGGAAAATACATTTAATTTTGGTGATTTCCTGTTTCCATCTAGGAGTAGTTCAATAGCTGTAGTATTCTGCCTCTTTCCATTGAAGAAAACAGTGGTTTTCAGCTATATCTTTGTGGGGATCCAATCCTGCAACTTTTAATTTCTGGCTTTCAACAGCATGCTATCCTGTGATGGGTTCAAGGATTAAAAAAAAAAAAAAAAAAAATAGTGTCTGCCTGCTGGTGAGGGCAATTCTGCTTATCTGCATCTCACTGGATATCTGGGAACCTCAAATTACATGCTCTTCTAAATATGTTTATGATGGCCCTGCTGTTGCACCTCTAACCATTTTTGACATCTCTTTTTTCTGGGTTTGGGTTTGGTGAGGCTGCACCTTGAGTACTGTGTTCAGGTTTGGGCCCCTCACTACAAGATAGACATCGAGGCCCTGGAGTGTGTCCAGAGAAGGGCAACAAAACTGGTGAGGGGTCTGGAGCACAAGTTTTATGAGGAGCAGCTGAGGGAGCTGGGATTGTTTGGTCTGGAGAAGAGGAGCCTCAGTGGAGACCTCATTGCACTCTACAACTTCCTAAAGGGAGTTTGTGATGAGGAAGGATTAGTTATCTCTCAGATAACTAATGATAGGACTCAAGGAAATGGCCACAAGTTGCACCTGGGGAGATTTACATTAGATATGAGGAAAAACTTTTTCTCTCAAAGAGTGGTCAGGCACTGGAATGGCCTGCCAGAGAGGTGATAGAGTCACCATCCCTCGCAGTGTTCAAAAAGCACCTGGAAAAGGTGCTATGAAATATGACTTAGTAGCTTAGTGGGTAGTAGTGGTGATAGGAGGATGGTTGGACTAGATGATCTTGTAGGTCCTTTCCAACCCTGTGTTTCTATGACACAAAGGAACCACATTATGACAATTCTATGACATAAAGGAAATCGCATTGTGACTTGTGGGCTTAAGCCATTTGGGCTTTATCAATGTCTTGCTCTGGCCAGCAATCCATGTAACCCTCCTGAACTGGAGTGTAAATTAAAACTCACCTCCAACATTGTCATTGACTGAATTCAGAGACATATATGGGCTCCAGGATCTTTATTATTTGGCCAAGTAAATGGCTTAAGAGAGCTCTTTCCTCCAGTGTTTGATGGAGTTGCTTTGTACCTTTCTATCCATACTGCTGCGGAGTCTGTGATGTATTAAATTTATTGTAATAACATCACAAGCATTTCCACATTCAAGTGATCATAATAATGCTCATAAAGTACACTCCGGCATGAAGTATTTATGAATTATTCTACTTAAGGTGGAAAAAGAAAAGGAAAAAAAAAAAAAAAAAAAAAAAAAAAAAGAAGAAGAAAAGACCTGGGCTGAATTAATAGCTCTGAAAGAACCATAAATTTAGAGCAAACATATTGCAGAGGGTTATTTTGTGTGTGCAATAAATGGAACGTTTATGGCTTTGGTACATAAATTTGGTTTGAATATTTTTGAAGCGAAGACCTTTGAAATAACTTATAACTTTTTTCCTTTCATTTTAATGTTGCCGTAAAGAGAAACACCAGGCATTTTGGTGCTATGTACAAGGGCAAGCGAAGAGCTAGGTGATAGCACAGTTAACTCAGGCTCTTGTCTTCAGTGATGACCTGAAGCAGGTGAGGAGGATGAAGGTGAACAAGAGGCTGCTGCTGGGGCCCTAAGGGAGATGGTCAGCCCTGGGAGGCTAGCTTCCTCTGAGCCACACTGGGGTTTGGTGGCCACATGTCTCCCATTCACTGCTGTGGCAATAAATATACATGGTTCCAAATCCTTGCTAGTAATCACCTTGTCTGGAGGCAGTTCTGGAAGCCGTTCACATGCTGCAATGAGACAGACAGCTGTGAGATTAATCTTCCCTCATTTCCCAACTTGATGGTGATGCTTTTACAGGGAGATGAAGGGGAGAGAGCCTTGGGAAGGGGGGAGGTGGGAGGGGGGGGGGGTGCATGCAAGGATTAAGCATTCCAGCCACACAGCAGGATTAATGCCAGGCCTGTGTTTATCCTGAACTGGAAAGAAAGCAGATTCTGCCCTTGAGCAAAGTGGGGCTAAAGCATTTGCCACATCTCTGGAGAGATGATCACAAGTGATGGGGAAGCCTTTACACCTTCAATCAACTCCTTCCTGCAGAAGAGGTGGGAGAGTGGACCTGGTTTAGGACATGTCTCTCTGGGATGCCATGGACAGTTCTTGGCAGAGGAGAGCAGAGACAACCTGCTCCATCCTGCCCATTCCTGAGTCCCTGGAGCCTGCAAGCAGGATGGAAGGAGCTGGAGCTGCCAGGAAACATATCTAATTCAAGCAGCAAGAATGCAGACACCATCACTCCTTTTTTTTTTTTTTTTTTTTTGTTGTTGTTGTTGATTGGTTGGTTGGTTTGGTTTGGTTTGGGTTTTTCTGTTTTGTTTTGTTTTGTTTTGCTCCTGTGCTACTTATCACGATCAGGCATTGTGACCTGAAGCAAAGCCCCAGCTCGTAAATCCTCACTGCTGCCCGGACCCAGAGGGTTTTCTTCCCTCTGTCAAACTGAGTAATCAAAACCCCTCAAACACATTTTTAACTGGGTAAGTGAAGGCTGTAACTTTCCTTCTGGGACATCTGCCATGGGCTTGTGCAGGCAGTAGGGAGACGCTGGCTCCCATTCCCTGGTATGAGTGACACCAACCAGCAGCCGTGACTTCTTCAGCCTGGAAGCACTTAGGACTCTGGGTGTCTGCTGGAACCGTGGCACCCACATGGGAGTGATTTGGGGAGATGCCTGCAAAGCAGTGCATTTCTGGCAGTGCTCCCTCAGGGCCAGAGCTGGTGAAGTTGGTGACTCCATAGCAGCTGTGGGGTACTGGTGTGCTGTCCTCTAACTGTTAAAGCATCACAGGTGAGGAGCAAGTAATGACTGAATAGTTGTGAGACTGTGCTAGAAATCATGGGATTTCAACTGAATCTGCTAGAATAAATTACCTGGGTGTGGAGGCAACTTGTCTCCTTGCTTTGAACTCATGAGTTGTACAAGCTGTAAGTTCAAAAGTAAAGGACCACAATGTGGACATTCCCCTGCCCTTGCTCCATCCTGTCACCCCCTGCCCAGCCAGCCCATTCTCCTCACCGCTCCCTGGTCCCCACAACAGCTTCTTGGTCTCTTGCTGGGGCAGAGCCGGGGTCCTGCCAGGACCTTCCCTCAAGGCAAGATGGAAGAGAGACATCCTGTGCTGAGAGAGGGGGGAAATGCTCTTGTCTTGGTCTGCAGCAGAAGGATATTGCCAGAAATCCTGCAACACTTGGTTTCTATCTCTGCCAAGATGGTTATCATTTATTGTACTAACTCTAGCTGTACCTGACATCCACAGAAATGTCTAATCCTGTTTTGGAGTTAGCTACATTCTTGGCCTCTCTACCTCCTCTTTTCTGTGCGAACTTTCCCTTCCTTTCACTCAGAGTGGGGTGAGGCACTGGAACAGGCTGCCCAGAGAAGTTGTGGATGCCCCCTCCCTGGAGGTGTTCAAGGCCAGGTTGGATGGGGCCCTGGCAAATGTGATCTAGTGGGTGGCATCTAGTGGGGGAGTGGAACTAGATGATCTTTAAGGTCCCTTCCGACCCAAGCCATTCCATGATTCTATGATTCCAGATGACTGGGCTGTGCTAGAAATGCACGTTCCAATCAAAAACCTGTAGAGAGGTTTCTTGGCTGGCTGGGTAGGAGATTTTGCAATGGGAGCCTGTTATGGGGCTGGTGCAGCTTTTTGAGTCCTGGTGCTGACAGCACAGGATGTATGTGAATGTGCCTTCCCTCAGCTGCTGGCTGAGCTCCTGTGGGCTGAGGTGAGTGATGATGAATGCCTGTTTTTCTGAAGATACTGGCACAATGCTGGACTTGCAGGTAGAGGTTCATCTCTGACTTACAATACTGAGGAAATAGGGAGAAACAGAGAAACTGATTAAAGGGGTGGATGTAGTTTTGATGGAGAGGCTGTTATCCCCCTCATGGGCTGGTTTTCTTTGATGTTGGAAAAGTGTCAAGACCTGAGGATGTCCCGGTCACTGATTCTCCTTGTCTCCCTGCTGAGAGCCAGAGGGGGCCAGACTCATGGACACACACTGCAAAGGGGTGCCAACAGCAGCAAGTCTGACATCTTCAGCATCTATAACAGGACAGAAAGCAACCCTAACTTTAAAGAAATTAAGAGACTGAGAGAAGAGATCCTTGTTAATTAGCATTTTACTAGTCTAAGTGCTGAAAAACCTCCAAGCTATGGCTGTTTTGTGTGCAGGATCTGCAGGTTCCCATTAAGCCTGTGTGGTTTCTCACTGTAACAGTGGTGCCTGATGGACTTCCCTGCTGAGAGGCAGAAAAATCTTAAATGAAAGTCTACAATAGCTAATTGCAAAGGGTGCCCTGCTTTGGTTCCTGCCTTTGAGGAAGCAGGTAGCTACTGCATAAATGTTGGTTCAGGGTTGTTTAGCACAGCAAGGCATTTTTCACAAGTAATGTGCATTTCTGAACTGTTTTGCACATTCAGATGGAAAGCACAGTAAACCAAAGGACAGTTGATAATTAGAGGGCAATTTTCTGATTGACCCTGGCTGGAATCAGATCTGTAGCAGGCCCTTGAGTGGTTTTGGGGAGGCTCTGAAGCTGCAGTTCTCTGTTCAGCCCTTTATCTAGGGTGGTTTCTGCAGCCCCTGCAGTGGCTGCTCCACACCTGCATGGGTGTAAAGTTCACTTCTCAAGCCCGTAAATTTAAATTGCTCAGGAGACAGCTGGAGTCTAATCCAAAGCAGTAGGACAGTGTGAAATAGTTTCCCGGAGTACCTTCCTGCTGTACTGGATGCAGATTTGAGGTATTCTGCACAGGGCAGGTGGCCGGCAGCGAACAGGATCCCACATCCTGGAGGATCCAGGGGTTGTCTGTAGGTCTCTGCTCAGATGGTGAGTGTTCCTTTCTGCCACTGCCACACAGGACACTGGGCACCAGAGGGACTTGGGCCTCTCTGCACTCTTGGAAGCCTCCTTTGCTAGTCACTGGCACCTAGAGCCAAGAGAAGGTTGTGCTGCCTGGATGAGATTTTGGAAGTGGATGTTATGGGGTGGCTGAGAGAATATAGTTTGCTCGCTGTGGTTGTCATCATGTCCCTTTGGTCCATTTGCCCCTGGGTCTCCGAGCAAACAAAGTGCCAGAATCAGCTGGGGCCAGCCTTAGAAAAGGAGAATGCTAATGTAAAACCCATCAGCTGCACTGAGGCACAAGAATACATTTCTCTGTCCCCTCCAGGCTGGATTAACAGGTCTTTTCATTTTATCCTTGTAGGAAAATGTTATTCCCCCTGCATTTGTTTCAGAGCTAAGTCCTGGTTCAGACATGTTTCCTGTGACAGCACTACACCTGAACACTGGAATTCTTGAAAATACCATGGTGGGAAAGAGCCATGAAACATCAGACATTAGATGTTCAATGCGCATTGATGATACATGAGGATATCACTCCCTGGGGGCTGCAAAGAGCCACTTGAGCAGAGAAATGCAGGTTTAACAAGCCAAAGGCCCCCTTCAGACCCTAAGCCCCAGAGTGCTCGGTGTGCCCTAGCATGTGGGGCTGGTTCCTGCCTCACTCAGACCTGTTCCGGCCAGTGGATCTCAAGGCCCCAGGGGAGTCCCTGCCAAGAATCCCAGCCCTGACTGTGGATTTTGAGTGCTTTGAGGGGTGAGGCAGTGTTTGCATTTCAGGGAAGCAGGATCTGTGTGGAGATGGGGTTTCCAGGCACATCTCTGCAGTAGCTGGGTATCACCAGAAGCAGTCGCTTTCAATAGCACTGCTATCCGTTCACTTAGCTGATGTGTTTATCCATTGATCTTCCAGATCAATGGCCTCCCAGAGGCCTTTTCACTTAACATTTTAAAGGACCTTGTGATGTGTAGCCTGAAACTGATGGGTTTGGGGGGAATTAACCTGTTGTCCAAACCTTTAACTAACTGTGACCTCAAGAACAGTCTGAAAAATTGGACATGAGCCTGCAGCACATACTTGCAGCCCAGAAAGCCAGTGGTACCCTGGGCTGCATCAAAAGCAGCATGGGCAGCAGGGCAAGGGAGGCAATTCTCCCCATCTACTCTTCCCTCATGAGACCCCACCTGCAGTGCTGTGTTCAACTCTGGGGCCCCCTGAACAAGAAAGACATGGACCTGTTCAAGCAGGTCCAGAGGATGGCCATAAAGATGATTGAAAGGCTGGAGCACCTCTCCTACAAAGAAGGGCTGGGAGAGCTAGAGAGAAGTGGAGGCTCCAGGGAGACCTTACTGCAGCACTTCAATGATTAAAGGGGGTGTATAAGAAAGATGGAGAGAGACTTTTTACAAGGGCATATAGTGACAGGACAAGGGGTAATGGTTTGAAACTGAAAGAGGGTAAATTTGGATTAGGGATAAGGAAGAAATTATTTACTATAAGTGTGGTGAGACTCTGGCCCTGGCTGCCCAGAGGAGCTGTGGGTGCCCCATCCCTGGCAGTGCCCAAGGCCAGGCTGGATGGGGCTGGGGGCAGCCTGGGCTGGCAGGAGGGATCATGCCCATGGCAGGGGGTGGAATCAGATGAGCTTTAAGTTCCTTCCAACCCAAACCATGATATGATTCTAAGTTAGGATTTTTACATAAAGCAAGGCTGGACCGACCCTGCTGTGAATCCTGCATGGATTCACTAATAAGAGGAATGAAAACGGCCATAGGGCAAGTTGATTTTTCATTGCTGCTGTTGGATAAGGTTTAGCTTGGAGGACTTTTAAACCTTAAAACAGAGATCTTCAGATCTGGGCTAAATTATTCTTCCACAGGCTATCATTATATCATAAAAAGAGCAGGTTAGTTTAAAATTTTTGAACAATTGCCCAGATTAAGTTTGTTAAAGAAGAAACCTCTACGACTGTTCCTGGATGCATAGAGGAAACCAGGACTAGAATGTTCTGATTTATGAGTGGGGCTGGGGATGCCCAGGAATGAGCAAGCCCTTGGGCAGCCTATACAGAAGAGCAAGAGGCTTAAAAGACCCGCTGAAATGTTTTGCAGTCTGAGGATTTTGCTGCTGTACCAATTTATCTCTGATTATCAGAAATACCACAAATTCCTTCCTGATGACATGCAAGTGAGTGTGTTACTGGAAGAGCCAGCTGATTAATTCAGGGTGGGAAGAATACAGCAGAAGGTCCCTTGTTTTTGAAGGAGGGCTTGTGTGCCTTTGGTTGCAGATGTAACTCATGGAGGTTTCCACAGCCTGCAGAGTTCATGATGCTGTTTCGTGCTCACTGGAGATATGGCCACTGAGCCAGAAGGCATTTTAAAGAGGTAAAATAGCATCCTTGTCTGACTGGTGATACATTTTGCAAAATAGCCATATCATCTGGACAGGAAGAGAAAAACCCCAAACCAGTCCCAAATGACAACCCTGTAAGCAGCACATTGTGAAGACAATGCTATTTATAACTCATCATTCTTTGACAGTTTCAAGAAAAAATAAATAAATAAATAAATAAATAAATAAATCATATGCTGTCTTGTTCTTCAAGTTACCCAAATTTTTATCCAACACTAAAACCTCGCTCTTCAAGGACCTGAACCTGCATAGCCCATAACCAGCAGCAGTGAATACAAGCAGGAAAAGCACCTCGGTCATGTTTTGGGATTGCAAACAGCAGCACAGGCTGTGCAGAATCAGGCTTGGGCTGGTGCTGGGACCTCACTCTGCTCCCACTGACGTCAGGCAGGAGCATCTGGGGAGTTTGCTGGAGCAGAGTTAGAAACACCCTTGCTGGTGTGAATTAGGTTACAGCTTGGCCCCAGGAGGAAGGGGGAATTCATTAAACCACCACCATATGTGGAGTGAGATTATAATTGATTTTAAGTGAGTGCAGCTGACAAGCTGAAAATATATCTTCCCCTCCAAAGAGTTTTTATTCTTTCAATTCTGCCTTGCCACAGCCTTCCAATACCACAGATGTACTTATAGGCAATGGTCTGGCGTTAGCATGAGCTTTTCCCAGTAGCGATACGGAGCAGACTGAGGCACTATCAATTATAGTAAGCTATTTAAAGAAAGATGCTGCTTTTCCATTGCTCTGCTCTTTGTGGCTGTTCCCACTCTGTGGGAGGTAAGTGGCATTTTCCAGCTTTTGCATTAAATATTTCTTTTCTTTTTTAGTTTCATGTTGCTTCACTGTTGGTTTATTTAGGAGTAGCCTAATGAAAAACCACACCAACTCCAAGCAAGCAACATAAATTCAACTCCTGGGCCTGCAGGATTGCCCTTTGGAGACACTTTTCAGATGCAAATATAAAGGCAATTCCTAAAGTTTAACATCAGATTACTGAATGTGCATGTCCTTGGCAAGTTTGGGTGATGTGTTTTAGTATAACCTAGCTCTGATCTCAGGAAAGCCACAGTGGTTACCCTTGCTCAGCTGCTGCTGAGGAGCCCAGCTTGCCCTGATGGTGCTCTTGGATCTCTGAGCCCAAACAGCATTGAATTGCTCTTTGCTTTAGCTTTGATCCCAGCAAAGCAAGGTGCTGCAACTACACCAGAACTTTAAATCTGGATGATGGTGCCAAATCCTCCTCTTCTTTGTGCTCTGGGTACCATTATATAGGTCCTTTCTTATGGGAGAGCCCAGCTAGGAGCGGGAGGCCCTTCTTGTGGCATCCCAGAGAACCTCCTCCAAACTGGTTCCTCTCTCCCACCACTTCCACCCTGACTGCTAGAGAGAGAGGATCTTCCTCCCCAGGATTAAAAACATGCTTTTGTGGTCACTGCAGTATTTTTTGTTGTTGCTGGTTTTGTTTTTAAGGGTTGTGAAATGCTCCCACTGAAACTTACTTGTGTGTTGGGTGGAGGATGCACCAAAAAGTCAAGCCAACCAATCCAAACCCATTGCAATGCCCCTCCTCTTGTGACTGCCTCAGCCTCCCTGATGCTGGGGAGAATTTTCAGGTGGGACGGGTTCCCCTTGCTGTTATTTAGGGCTCATCTCCCTGTGAAGCTCTTGCTGAGCCAAGCAGGGTGCAGATCCTGCATTCTCTTTGTTATTCTGCAAAACAGCTGCTTATTTCTGCTTACTCTCTTTCGAAACAGATATACTTAAATCAGAAAAGTTTGGTGTTATGCCAGCCCATGCAAGAAGCTGTCCTGAATAATATCTCCAGGCAGATGGACTCTTGTGGGGCTTGTAAAATGCTGAGCACCTTCCTGGCAGTCTCAGTGAATAAAAGTGAGTAAAAAATTGGCCCAACCTACAGAGGAAGAGGGATCTTGGCCCAGCTTTCTCCCAGCAGTGCCATAGCGAAGGGTTTGCAGCTGAACTGAGGGAGGCATGAAGAAGAAGGAAAAAAAAAAGTGCCCTCAATATTTAGACTGATGAAGTAAGAGGGGTGTTTTTCTGAAGAGGACAGCCCCACAGAGAATTTCTATGCACTGGGCAATTGCATGTGTTTCTACTGGTGGTTGAGTTGTATAGTGCCCTGATCCAGCCTGGGTTCTCTTCTCCTAGGGCCAGTGTCCCCTGGCAGCCAGGACAGCTTGTTTGCCCAGAAGTCACAGGGAGGCTGGAAGAGAGAAACACCCATGCAACTGATGCTGCCTGCATAAGCAGAGACCTGCTGTGTTGGGACTGCTGGAGGATTGGCCAGGGCTAAGTCCTGAGCTGCAAGGACCATGGTGGAGCATCAGGAGGGGTCACAGCTCCATGGGGGACATGAGAGACCTCTCCCCAGCTTAGGGTTAAAGTTTCGTTGTTGTCTTGGCCATGTGAAAGCAAGGCCAAACTTGGCCTGACTCAGTTCCTAGATGGGTGACTGTTTGCAACAGCCACCCGGGTACCATGTTATCCCTGTGGAGAACATCAGTCTGTAGCAATTTGGATCCACAACTGCAGATACAGTTGAAACTCTAGAGTCTGGCAGTAAGGTGACACTTTAATTAAATCTTTTTTTTCCTTTCTTCCCTCCCTTCCTGTCTTCCTTTCTTTCACAGGTCAAAAACCTCATGAATTTCACCCAATAAAACAGCAAAATCAGAGCTTTGGGTTACCTTATTGAAGCAGAGTTGTTGAAGGCTGACCGTTAGCTGTGGTAGAGCAGCCAGCAAGCAAATGGAAGGCTCTGCTGCAAAGCAGGATCCCCACAAGGCAGCATGGCCTGTTGGAGCTGATGGAGGAGAACTCCTCAACATGTCAGTACTGGTTTGGGTGGCTGCCAGGGCAGGGCTGGGAGAAGAAGGGCTGGTGAACCACAGATATCATGGATAGGATTGCAGATGTCAGGTCTGGGGAGAAGCGTACACATGTGCAACCAGCAGATTCATGTGCATGCATGCATTTGTACCAGAGTGGGCAGCCTGTCTCCAACCTTGTACATACATACTCCTTGAACACAATTGCGAATGCACACTTGCCTGTACACACGCAAAGCAACCCCTCCAGGCACAACAACCCTGCTCATCCCTGCCTGGTCCCAGTTGCATTTTTCTGTCTTCCCCTTTGCACAATCTCACAGACATGTCTGCGTCTGTTGGCTAGGCTGGGAATCTCTGGTCCAACTGCAGTCCTGCCAAGCTTTTGCCACTGGAGGGTCCTGGAGGTGAACATTTGGAGGAAATAAGACTGGAAGGCCTTTCTGGCAGTGAGGGCTAAGTGCTGGCAGGAGAGGGAAAATGGACAGGTCTCTGCTTATTTCCAGCAGTACTGAAATATCAGGAGGATACCTGTGCCAGCTGTAGACATGGCACCATGCCCTGCTGCCCTGACCCTGCTGATTTCCTCCAAAATGGCCCTCCTAGCTGCTGGGATTTTATAGCCCCCCCAACCCTCCCCAAGGGAAAACAACCATGTGCAGACATTTCCTGGGCATCTCCTGTACTTCAAGGAGGGATGCCTTTGCCTGGCAAGTGTTTGACACCATGCAGAGGGGATGCTTGTATATCCAGGATGTTCCAGAACTCAGACCCAATGCAGGCACCAAAAATAATAGAAGACAAAAATAGTTTCAAATAAAGCTTGACTCTTAAAAGCAATAAATAATCTTGAGCAGATGCTGGCTTGCTCTTAATCTAATTACCTATCAGCAGGCCTGTGCAGTGCTGGGAGGAAAGACACACCAACCCAATCTTATTGGAAAATGGGGCTTCAGCTTCTTCTGGCTTTTGGATTCCAACTGTGCCCCAGATTCAGCAGAGCTCTCTAGAAACATGATGTCTCACCCATGTCGCTGGGCAGGTCAGCGGCATGGGTGAGCTCCCTATCCAAGGGCATGCTCTACAACCTGAGGGCGCTGGTTGTGACCTGCCTTGTGCATGGTTCAAAGCACTTGGATGGTGACATTTAGCTCTAAAGTATAAAGTATAAGGTCTTGAATTTCTTTGGCCCAAAGCTGCTGCAGCATTTTCTTTTTGAGTTCTGTGGTGCAGGCTCTTGGGGAAGAGCATCCTACAGTACAGCATGCTCATTTTACAGCCTCTTTCCCTGTCCAGAGTATTTCAGGGCTTTGTGTCCTGGCCAGGGCGTGACTTATGTGATGCCACAGCCTTTGGGGTACCCCAGAGGCAGAGCAAGCTGGACCACCTGCTTGTCCACCCCACTGTGCCTGAGGAGAAACCTGAGGAGGTGGTTGAACAGGGCAGGCTTTGGTCTCCTTGGTCTCCTCCAGGGTATTTGGCCACCTCGCCACATGGACCTGCTGCAAGAGGCTCAACTGAGCTTCACTGTCAGCATCCCAAGCAAGTTGTCACTGTTGGGTCTCAGATCTCAGCATCCCTGGGAAGCAGTGGGAAAGCTGACAGAAGGCAAGCCCTGCCCACTTACTGAGATGGCAGTTAAAGTATTTCTGGAGGAGCGCCCTTTCCAGAGTAAATTGTTGGCAACCATGCACTAATTCTCTTTTCATAAACAAAGTCAAGGAGATAAAAGCAGCAGTCTCATCAGCCTTCGCCTTCTCCCTCTAGCACAGCGCCTCGTGCCCTTGCACACCCAGTCCCGCATCTGGAGCTCATTGTGTGCAGCTGCTGCAAGGAGGCAGATGGGAACAAGCTGAGTCTCCCTCCACGCTGCCGCCAGGTCCAAGTATGGTATTCATGAGGGAATGTGTGAACAGGGCCCCATTTGGGCCAGGGGCCTTGGTTCTGCTTGATGATGGCAGCTGAAGCATTGAAAAACTGGGTGGTTCAGTCAACCTGTAAGCAGAAAAGCGAATGCAATGCACTGCCAAGGTGGCTGCAGTCTATTTGTAATAGCCAGAACAGCCTCAGATTTGCTCTGTCCCATTCCTCCCTCTCAACCAAGTGACCAAGTGGCCAAGTGCTCATAAACATCCTGTTTGGGAGATCTTCTTGTGTGTGCCCTGAATTTTGTCTTATCCCTAATGCAAACCTGTCACGGGCAACACGAGCAGGGTGTTTCTCTCAGACACTGCAATGATGTGGTCAACTTGGGAGCTGAAACCTTAAGCTTTGGTTTTGGTAAGTTATTAGAAAGGCTGATTTGAACCCTTTTGGCAGTCAAGGGTCATTGCAGTTGAATTTCTCCATACAGGAAGATTTTAGTGGGGGGAAAAAACATACGACCACAATGGAAATGTTTGCATTTTCCCTTTGCAAGAGAAGCATTTTCCACTTGGGGACTGGAAGTCACTTCTGTTTAGAAATTTGAGGACAGTATAGTACAATGTGAAAATAAACAGCAAAGTAGCCCAAGTCACTGCAGTCCAAAATGAAACATTGCCAAATAAATGAAACAGAGACTCCTGATTGGCCCAAACTGAGATCCTGAGAACTGGAATAGACACCTTAGCTGATCATGGGCTCCACCAAAGCTTTTTCAGGGCATCTCCCAGGGGATTCTGCCACTGTTTAGGGGCATGATATTTTTTTGGAGGGGGAGGGAGGGGCGGGGACACGGACACGAAACAACACCCATGGTGCTCACTTGGACTTGTAAACCCTGTAGAGAAATGGTGTTTTAACCAAGTCTGAATATAACAGATGGCAGCTGGGAGCTGGTCTCTCCTGGCATGGGAGCGTGCCTGCCCAGACCCAGCTCCCCTAATTACGCCTGCCTCATCAGGATTAGTTCTGTGCTTTCCTGACAAGCCCTGGCTAGGGTGCTGGTTTTCATTAACTGAAGGCAGGTGGGTCTCTGCCTCATTCTCTCTTCCATCCTTAGGAAAGTCTCAAGGAAATAAATTGAGTCAAGCACACTCTGGGAACTCCTAAATGGTCCTCTCTGCAGGAGTCAAATTATAGAGCAGTGTGTTCTGGATTACTCTTTGCAATCTGAGATCTGCGGTACTTCAACTACACCTTTACTTGTTTATCTAGATTCCCTCTGAAATCAGAGATGTGTCGCTAGCATGGTCCCCATTATAATTCAGTTAGTTACATTTTCAGTGACTTACCTATTACAGTTTCTCATTCTAGTCCCTCCTTTTGCCTGTTCTTGGAAAAAATCGATAATGTGCATACAGGGGGGTTATTGCAGAATCTTATTTTTTCTGGCAACCCAAGTGTGCAGCTGAAGACCTGGATTCAACTGCAAGCAGGCCGTCTCCAGGGTACAGTCCAGCCTTTTCAAAGGATGCTTTGCAAGGGTGTGTCCAGCATTTGGTAAAACCCAATCTTCGTCTTCTCCATTTTAGGCTGTTATCTTATGTGTGGGTAGCTGTGACTTGTCTTTGCAACCCCACCCCACCCCCAAAACACTTGGGATCCTGACTGCACAGTGGCTAAAGTGGCTAAAGTTTCTCCATGTGAAGGAACTTGGGGAGCTAATGGGAGCTGCACGTACTGCAGTGGAAGAGATGGTGAGTTGGTGCTGGAGGTAACCTCTGTTAACCTCACCCGCTCCACAGACCGACAGTGTGTCTGCCCATCAGCCCATATGTGGTACCTGGACCCACATCAAAACCTCAACTATAAAAGGAACGAATGTGTTTTTTCCCTTCCTTGCATGCTAAATGATTTTCATCTTTTGGCTTTTTTTTTTTTTTTTTTTTTTTTTTTTT
>CM021792.1:5474500-5493596 GCA_011076525.1 Nettapus auritus | reverse complement strand
TTTTTTTTTTTTTTTTTTTTTTTTTTTTCCCCACAGAACCATAGCAACAAGTGACAAATCACCCTTAATCCACCTGAACTGCTAAATCTCTTGGTAATCCCGCTTCAGCACATCTCCTATGCTGCTCCCCTACCACAGACCTTCTTGGTACCATTAATCAGTGACTCTGGCTCCCGCCTGCCTCATGGTACGTGCCTATACAGGGAGACTAATTTATAAAACTTGGGGACCTCCCACAGTTTCCCATTCCCCGTGACCTTGGCGAAGGGGTCAGTGCACAGAATAAACTGGTTGAGAGGGAAGGTCTTAATATTTATATGGGAAGCCATTAGCAGGCAATATCTTATCTACCTTCTGTTTTGAAGTGGAGGCTGAGAGTGATAGCATTAGAGCTTCCTCTGAATGCCCTGACATACTGTTTTGCCATCCACGCTCACAGTTGGGTTATAGCATGTTCTTATTGTTGCAGGAAGAGACTGATGGGTGCAGGAGGATTTCAGAGAGAAAAGAAAACAACAACAACAACAGCAACAACAACAAACACTCAGATCCCTAACTGCTGAATTTTAAAGCCACACAAAAGCTCCCAAATCTATCCTGATACCTCCTCAGACAATGTGTTTTAGCCAGCTGGTCCCTGTGTGGATGATGTCCTATTGTACAATGACGCAGGCCTAGCTGGAGGATGGGTGATCTTTCCTGATCTTAGAACACATTAACCTATGAAATAGCTGTAGTCTTGTGATCTCTCCTGAGCCTTCCCCAGATGTTGAGCATAGCTTTGAATGCAGAGGTGGTCAAATATTTTCTCCAGCAGAAAATGTCTTGGAGAGTCTTTGGCAGTGAAGAAGAAAATGAAGATGAAAGTGAAGATACAGCAGTGGTGTGGTGAGGTTCCTGCAGGACTTTTCATGTGAGAGGAGAGGCAGTGACTCCCTGGGGAGGCAGGCACATAGGGCATGGAGGACCAGCAGGTATGCAGATGCTGGGTAGGTAGAATATCTAAACTGCAGCAGTATTGCACACTGCTTTTCTGTAGGAAATGTGGCAAAAACAAAACCAGAACCAAGCTGAAAAATAAGGCAGAGGGATTCCAAATTCCCTGATATTTTACTTGTTAAATCTTCAGCAAAAAGAACCCTCTGCTCCTAGGCTGCTGTGTAGCTGTGGATATAACTTCATAGTACCCTTTTATCCAGTCTGTAACCTCATATGATGCTGGGAGCCCAGGCTGGGCTGGGAATGGAAACAGAAGCTTAGAAATAATGAGACTCATTGGAAGCCGCAAAGTCATTGGCACTGGGTTACCTCCAGTCCACAGATTCATGGTAGCTGGGGTCAAAACCCACCAGTGATATCCAGGCAAAGGCTGAAAAAGTCTGCAAGAGTGAGGGAAAACCGACCTCACCGTGTAGTTCACCAGTCTGAGAAAAGCGAATTCCCAGAGCCAAGAGAATAGTTGCTCCTCCTTTCCACTCCTTTCTGAAAGCCCAGCACGGATGGGTTCACATGAAAGAGAAGAAATTCATTTTCTAAACCAGAAAGTTGCCTCTTGACAGCATTCTGATTACATATATGCGTTTAAAAATCAGGCTCTTCTGCACCCATGAGGGTTGTTTCTATGTTTCTGTGTAGCTTTTGTTCTACTTAAGTATCTGTATCTGTTTATTTTGATTGTTTGTACCAAGATGGATTTCTGAGGTGTTACTATTTGTAGTTGCTGAAATTCTACCCTGACACCATCACATGCTGATTACTAAATGCTGAGAAATGTAGGATCTTGGCTCGTAACCTGGGAAAGACACTTGATGACTTCAAGGAAGAGGCAGGCCGGGGACAGATCAGGGAGAGGCAGTACACCACATGTTGGCCTGCTGCAGAACCAGGGAAGGAAGCATAAATTGTCAGAGAACACAGGATTTTGCCTAAAAGTTACAGATGCCCATTTGCTGGATAGGCCAGGTCAAATATGAGTTCATTGATGGGATAAACCAGGGCTCTGTTCATGTAACTGGGGAAGGGCCTGGTGTGGAATAGCTGCATGGGGAAATAATCTTCATGTGGGCCAAATCTGCTTCTTTGTGCACCCAGAAAGATGCTGG
The DNA here is from genome assembly GCA_011076525.1 of Nettapus auritus. Lineage (NCBI taxonomy): Eukaryota > Metazoa > Chordata > Aves > Anseriformes > Anatidae > Nettapus > Nettapus auritus. The sequence goes on along the minus strand of CM021792.1, from coordinate 5,491,494 downwards.
AGACACACAGCATGTCTGGTTCCCAAAGCTGGTGGGAAACACTCCTCATTTCCTCCCAGGAAGCATGCTGGAGCCTTTCAGCACCACATGTGAACATAGCCCAGGCAAGTGGGGACATTAGCACCGGCATCTGGCATGGTTCAGCTCTGAGTGCAGCACAAACAGTTGTCATTTTGTTCTTCTAAAAGGAAATATTACATTCTTGGGAATGAAAACAGTTCATAACCTTCCTACACCACTCCCTGCCACTCTCCTGGAGGCTGGATCCTGTGGGTAGGGCTGTGGTCCCAGGCTCCCCCAAGGAGTTAGACCCATGCCAAAGGTGTTGCCCTCCAGGAGGAGCTGCGGTCCCAGTGAGTGTGCAAAAGTGGCGATATACTACAGATAGAGTAAAAACATGGGGCTGTCTGACAGACAGTGGTAACCCACTTGGCCACCCAAGGAGGCAGATGGCTAAAGGGGTGCAGGGTTTTGGGAACTGTTGGTGTTAAGGGCTGTCTGTCAACCTCATGCTTCTATCCCATTTTCTCTGCTGACATTAAAGGGCTCTGGATCAGGTATAGCTAAATTCATTCTCAGTGGCTATATCTTTTCACTCTGCTGTTACCAATCTGTGCCATGAGATGGGTCTGGCCTAGATGATCAGAAGCCCTTTGCTGGATGCCAACCAGAGCATGGGGTTATTATGGTGAGACACAAAAAACATGCTCAGCATCTGAGGACCTGTTGTACATTTGGGATTGGAAACCTCCCATCTCCCTGATTCTCCTCCCTTACACAGGAAACCCACATGAGAAATTTTGTCACCGTGAGAGTGCCTACTGGTACTTCTTTTATGTCTGTGCAGGCAAAAAAAGCTGAGGGTGATGGAGGGCAGCACCAACAGTCATTGTGTTTGGACAGGACCTAGCCATCCTATCCGCTGAGGCCCAGATGCATGTTTGGGACTGCCACTGGAGCCATGCTGATATTTGCTTGTTGATGATCATATCACAAAACTTTTTTGCTCCTGTATAGCCTTGAGAAAATGTTCTGCAGGATATGTACAGGGAGCGGCTAGAAACTGCAGTTGTGAGTGCCCCAGGCAGAGTTCCCCAGTGAGATTTTGTGAAGGAATTCTGCATTCCTCCTGCTGCTTTACCCTCCTTTTACACTTTGCAGTCAGCTGAAAGTGACTGGAGCAAAAAGATGTAGTGTTGTTCCCTGGTAGACTCTGCAGAAGCTTTTCAAAGGAATTGGAAGCACATGAAGACCTTTTTCCAGTTGTTTTTTACTGTGAACATTTAATGCCTTTTCTTAAATGCCTTGGTTCTAGCAGAGGTATATTGCTGATGGGACTGTGAGACACAGGTCATGTCCTCTTGGAGTCTCTGTCTTGGGACAAGGTGTCTGGTTGGAGAAATGCCTCCAAGAACTCATCCCTTGTCTTCAGATGCTACATATGCAATGGGAAACTAAATGGAGACAGGGCATAGATCTAAACATTGTCCTATTACTGTGTGTACTGCACAAACCTTGGCAAAATTTTATCTCATTCCAACAAGTGCTCTTCAAACAGCATACAGACATGGTCCAAGGATAGTCCAGGGCCAGGACCATTCCCAGCAAACAGCCTGAATGTGGCTGCAGTGGACTGGGGGAAAGCAGTGGGGATGGAAGCCAAGCTGGGTCACCTGGCCTCAGGGACAAAAAATACTCTTTGCCCCATTTGTTTAGTAATGTAGATTAACCCAGTGTATTTTCAAATTCATTGCTGTGTACTATCTGCGGTGGACTAACTGTTCTAGGTGACCTCTTTGAAGGCAAATGAGCTTAACTGTTCACCTTCTCACATCTCTGGGTAAGTAACACAATTTGCCCCACATAGAGTTCAGCCCTCACATTTTCCTGTACTCACCTGGATGAGTGCTCAGCACCCAATGCTCTGCAGTTGCTTGCTGGGTCAAGACAGTACAGTAACCAGGAAGCTTCTCTAAAACACAGCCTTATTTGTCTTCAGATGTAGGGATTGCTAGGACTGTGAATCATATAGCAATAAATCTTCATGTTAGCCATGTTTAGTCATGCCAATTCTGTTACCTAAACGACCTTTGTTCTGTCTGTGTTATAGCCTCACATCACCTTCTGGAGTAAGTGATCTCACATCAACTTCTGGAGTAAGTAGCACACACTACATGTGTGCCACTCAGAACAATTCTCCATTCACAGCTTCATGACTTGTTTTCCATAGCTTCCCCACATGTGCTCATTTGTTTAATTTACATTGACTACTCCTGCTAATTCAAGTTCCTTGTGGCCCTGTTTTTCAGGGGTACAAAAGTCTTGAATTTTCTATCTGCCTGAAGCTTCTCATCTGATGCTATAGGATCATTCGAAGCAGAGCATCGTGTGTGAAAATTCAAATCTTTCTCCTCCACAGCCTTGAATAAAACTGCATCTGGGGACATCTGTGTATGCAGGAGTCTGCATTTGTGCTGCCAGGTGCAGAATCCATATAGCCTCAGCAAGACAGCTGACTAGTGCCTGAATATCATGACTGCATCTACACTTGTAGGACAAGTCTGGTCTCCTGAGGCTAACCAGTATGGCTCTTCTGTGCTCATACTAAAGAAATCCTTTTGCCATCAAGGAGTATCCACATGCAAACTACCCGTAGGGAACGGTTGCTTGCTATTTTAATTCCCAAACAGCACCTGAGTCGTGTCTGGCATAGTGCTAGCTGGATCAGACCAGACTTGAACCATGGACCATTCCAAATTTTAGCCTCTGGGTGAATTTAATCCAGAGCGTGTGCCCTCATGCTGTATGATTTGCTGGTGGAAAGGGGATGAGGAGCAGAATGTGGCCCCCACAATCCACGAAGAAATGGTTGGCGACCTGCTACAGCATTTGGATGTACGCAAGTTGATGGGGCCAGATGGGATCCACCCGAGGGTACTGAGAGAACTGGCGGAAGAGCTGGCCAAGCAGCGTTCCATCATTTATCGGCAGTTCTGGCTATTGGGGGAGGTCCCACTTGACTGGTGGATAGCAAAAGTGACGCCCATCTACAAGAAGGGCCGGAGGGTAGACCTGGGGAACTATAGGCCTGTTAGTTTGACCTCAGTGCCAGGGAAGCTCATGGAGCAAATTATCTTGGGCATCATCATGCAGCAGTTACAGGGCAAGCAGGCGATCAGGCCTAGTCAGCATGGGTTTATGAAGGGCAGGTCCTGCTTGACGAACCTGATCTCCTCCTATGACAAGGTGACACACTTAGTGGATGAGGGAAAGGCTGTGGATGTGGTCTACCTTGACTTCAGTAAGACATGTGACACCGTTCCCCGCAGCATTCTCCTCAGGAAACTGACTGCTCATGGCTTGGACTGGCGCACGCTTTGTTGGGTTAAGAGCTGCCTGGATGGCTGGGCCCAGAGAGTTGTGGTGAATGGAGTCAAATCCAGTTAGAGGCCGGTCACTAGTGGAGTCCCCCAGGGCTCGGTACTGGGGCCAGTCCTCTTTTACATCTTCATCGATGATCTGGATGAGGGGATCGAGTGCACCCTCAGTAAGTTTGCAGACGACACCAAGTTAGGTGCGTGTGTTGATCTGCTCGAGGGTAGGAAGGCTCTGCAGGAAGATCTGGATAGACTGGACCGATGGGCTGAGGCCAACTGTGTGAAGTTCAACAAGGCCAAGTGCCAGGTCCTGCATGTTGGGCACAACAACCGCAAACAGAGCTACAGGCTGGGAGATGTGTGGTTAGACAGCTGCCTGTCAGAGAAGGACCTGGGAGTATTGGTTGACAGTCAGCTGAATATGAGCCAGAAGTGTGCTCAGGTGGCCAAGAAGGCCAACAGCATCCTGGCTTGTATAAGAAACAGTGTGGCCAGCAGGTCCAGGGAAGTGATTGTCCCCCTGTACTCGGCTCTGGTGAGGCCGCACCTTGAGTACAGTGTTCAGTTTTGGGCCCCTCACTACAAGAAGGACATGGAGGTTCTTGAGCGAGTCCAGAGAAGGGCTACAAAGCTGGTGAAGAATCTGGAGAACAAGTCTTACAAGGAGCGGCTGAGGGAGCTGGGACTATTTAGCCTGGAGAAGAGGAGGCTCAGGGGTGACCTTATCACACTCTACAGGTACCTTAAAGGAAGCTGTAACGAGGCAGCCGTTGGTCTATTCTCCCACGTGCCTGGTGACAGGACGAGGGGGAATGGGCTAAAGTTGCGCCAGGGGAGGTTTAAGTTGGATATTAGGAAAATCTTCTTTACTGAACGAGTTGTTAGTCACTGGAATAGGCTGCCCAGGGAATTGGTTAAGTCACCATCCCTGGAAGTCTTTAAAAGACGTTTAGATCTAGAGCTTAGGCATTTGGTTTAGTGGAGGACTTGTTAGCATTAGGTCAGACGTTGGACTCGGTGATCTTGGAGGTCTCTTCCAACCTAGAGTATTCTGTGATTCTGTGACTTACTAGTATAGGTGTAGCCTTTGTCACAGGGAAAGGGCAAGAAGTCACAGTTCCTCATGTGTCGAGTTCTAGGCAGAGAAGTTGAATAGCTGGTGCCTTCTTGGGCCTAAATGAGGAGCTGTAAAACCTCAGGGTGAACAAACCATGAGGTATGTCCCCCATCCTCATTCCATGGCATATTTTTTGCTCTTATCTGTGCTGGAGTGCACCCAGGTCTGCAGGAGGCACCTGGACACACTTCAGGGGACTTCCAGCTCTGTCCCAGGAAACACACACCTCCTGATAGAACTGTAAAATTTTCCACACACCTCTACTGCCCATTTGCAATCCCTTTGCCCACCCAAAACACCCCAACATTAATTAAAACTCTTTCTGTGAATTTCATCCTCGACCAACTATCCATATTTACTGTTGACTATATTTAAGCCTGATAATAACACATAATGGCTTTTTTTTGTTCCAGCCAAGTGCAGCGAAGCTCAATGCTAGATCAATTCACTCTGGCCATAGCAAACAAACAGCCTTTCCATGTCCACAGACCGTGATGTACAATGCATATTCACCTGGGCTGGAAACACTCCAAAGCAAAGTCTGTGCTGCTGAACACAGGAGGGATCCCCTAGCCAGTCTTGCTCAGGTGCTCTACTCTTAAGCTCAAAGTGATCCCTGAAGTTATCAGTCTCATGATTTGCTTCAGCTCAAGGTCCTGGAAAGGCGGCTAGAAGATAAGACCTGGCATGGGGATGGAGGCAGCTGTGTCATGAAGTCTGTTGATTGGCAGGGGTCTTATAGACCTGGTGCCTACACCTCTGCTAGCTAGCCTTCCCCATCCTTCCCAAACAGAGATGTCCTTCTGTGACACAATGTGTAGAAGAAAGCATATCACATGTAAATCCTGGAGCCTGAGACTGCAAAGGAAGCAAACTAGTGCATGTGTAGAGGTGCCTTCAATCATGAGGTATGCTTTAACCACAAGCAATGTCAGGGCTGCTTTTTTTTATTTGTTCTTTAATTTGTCAGAGGAATCTGTCCTGGACCATAATGGTCTTCATTACTGGGTGACATATTTCTCGTAGCAGCTCAGTTCAAGGTGCTCAGTTCTCATAGCACGCTCAGTTCAAGGTGCAGAGGAACACCTGGAACACACCACTGATCCCTCCCCACGTCCTTGCTTTATTTTGTTCTTTTCCTGGTTGTGTCATCCACTTCAGTACTCCCCTACACAATGCACTTTCACACCGGGACCAAGCCTAGAGGTGAGCTGTAACATTCTTTTCTTTTTTCGATATATATTGGAAGAGAGAGGGGCACTGGGTGCATCCAGGAGGGGGGATCTGAAGACATCTGCTTTCACCTCTGTTTGCAGGGAGGTGTTTTTTCCTTCTGTACTTTCATATCATGCCTAGCAGTAGTATAGGTGCAACTGATACACAAGATAAGAAGTGAAAGGTTCCAGTCCCACCAGCTTCTTCCAGAAATCCTGTTGTTTGAAATTCTACCGCTACCTGTAAAACCATTGTGGGGTGCAGGATGGTGCTGTATGTGTTTCTTTGTCCTTAGATTAATGCTGTGAATAAGGGGTAGAAAAGCAAGCATGCAGTCAAGACTGTCCTGTTAAACTTCCCTGAGAACTGTAAAAGCAACAAGACCCAGACTTTGGGACACAGACTGCAGCCCCATGCTCTTAGAGACCACAGAAACTGCAGAAAGAGCAAGTACACCAGTGAGAGCAATGTGGGTGTTGCAGATCTGAAAAAAACAGAACTATTACCAGTACAGAAGTGCAGCCAGCAGGAAGCTGGTGATTCAAGGGCAAAGGTTTGTGCTATGATAGAGGCTGTCAGACATCATGGGAGGCAGTCACATAAGAGCTGGCTTAGCCCTAGTGTTCACAGGACAGTGAAGAAAAACATAGTTACAAGCAACACCATTAATTAGTACAGATAAACCATTTGGGGGGAGAATGCAACAGTAAGCAAATGGTTTTAGTACTCAAGGACCATGATTATTTTTGAGCACAGTGGAGTAGCAGGATGGTGGTAATAAAAGGGAAGGTGGGTCTGTTGATTCTGAGTCCTTGGCTTATAGTCAAGCCAAACAGAAAAAAAATAAATGTTAAAGACTGCTAATTAAGAAAGCTAAATTTGTTTTGCATCCCCAGTGCCAAGCAATAGACAGCAGCCAGTCACAGAGAGGCATGATGTTTAACAAAATGGCAGCCAAAAAATGGTGGTAGCTTGTCCTAAAAGGCTAATGCCTTTTTCTAAAATGGCAGCAAAATCAAAATGGCGCCCCTGCCCCCCCCCCCCCCCGCCCTTGCATGTACATGTGTGGAGAAAGGCCTTCAAGGCTGCTGCATGTCCTGATCGTGCCAGCCAATCACAGCAGAGCATGTGAGAAAGGGGGCGGGGTTTCTGGAGTAAATGGCTGCTGAGGCTTGCGGCAGAGCTGAACAGTGGGATTGTGAGATGCGTGCCGTGGCCCCAGGTGCTGCTGTGGCACTTCGGTGTCTGTGCAGGGTACACTGTGTCACATGGGCCTGAGGAGCTTTCCTCATGGGAAATGAGTGGTGGCAAAAAGGGGCTGATGAGAAAAGGTGGTGGGTGGTGATGAAGGAAAGGCTGGGGCCCTTGGCAAAACATCTGTGCCCCACAGGAGTGTGGGTGTGCTGGCACCCTATGTCTGGTGCCCTAGTAGTGACCTTTCTGCAAAGAGAATGCTGGAGGTAGAATCATAGAATCATAGAATATCCTGAGTTGGAAGGGACCCATAAGGCTCATCGAGTCCAACTCCTGGCATTACACAGGTCTATGCAAAAATTCAGACCATACGACTGAGAGCACAGTACAAGTGCTTCTTAAACTCTGACAGGCTTGGTGCAGTGGCTACTTCCCTGGAGAACCTGTTCCAGTGCACAACAACCCTCTCATTGAAGATCCTCTTCCTGATGTCTAGTCTAAACGTCCCCTGCCGCAGCTTGACGCTGTTCCCGCAGGTCATATCACTGGTCACTCAAGAGAATAGATCAGCACTTGCCCCTCCACTCCCCCTCGTGAGGAAGCTGTAGGCCATGATGAGTGAGCTCTCCCCCCAACCTCCTTTTCTTCCAGGCTGAACAAGCCGAGTGACCTCAGCCGATCCTCTTCCCCTCTAGGCCCTTCAACAACCCAGCAGCCCTCCTCTGGACACTCTCCAACAGTTTCACGTCCTTTTTGTAGTGGGGTGCCCAGAGCTGCACACAGTATTCAAGGTGAGGCCACACCAGCACAGAGTAGAGTGGGACGATCACTTCCCTCAATTGACTAGCAATGCCATGCTTGATGCACCCCAGGGTACGGTTGGCCCTCCTGGCTGCCAGGGCACCCTGCTGGCTCATATTCAGCTTGCTGTCAACCACAGTCCCCAGATCCCTCTCTACGGGGCTGCTCTCCAGCGTCCTGTCACCCAGTCTGTATGTATACCAGGGTTGCCCCTTCCCAGGTGCAGCACCCAGGCCTTGATCTTGTTAAATTTCATGCAGTTGGTGATTGCCCAGCTCTCCAACCTGTCCAGATCTCTCTGCAAGGCCTTTCCACCCTCAACAGAGTCAACAGCTCCTCCAAGTTTATTGTCGTCAGCAAATTTGCTCAAAACAACTTCTAATACAAATCATTTATAAAAACACTGAAGACGACTGGCCCTAGAACGGAGCCTTGGGGGACCCCACTAGTGACCATCCGCCAGACAGATGCAGCCCCATTTATCACAACCCTTTGAGCCCTGCCTGTCAGCCAATTGCTCACCCATCATATGATGTTTTTGTTTAGCTGTATGCTGGACATTTTGTCCAGTAGGGTCCTATGGGAAACTGTGTCAAAAGCTTTACTGAAATCCGAAGAGATCACATCAGCTAGTTTCCCTGAGGTAAATGTACCTCAGGTCTTCTTGTTATTGCCCAAGCCCCTCTGTGTACCCCCCTTCCACTCCACCTCACCCCCCCCCCCAATCTACACAGTGCACCCAGAGCCATGGCCATGCGGGCGTCAATGTGCACCCATCACTCAGTGCCCTGTCTGTGGTGTTTGCAGATCCATTCGTGGAGCTCATGGAAGGGAAGAAGGTCTCATGGAAGAAACTCCTCACCTTTTTCCTCTTCAGCTTCGTATTCGGCTCCTGCCTCTTTGTTTCTCTTCATCAGTTCAGAACTCCCAAGCCAGAAGATCACAGTTCCCATCTCTCTACTCAAATGCCTCTTGCTGGAAATACCAGCACCCCACCAAAGAGTGAGCACAGGCTGACCATCCTGCTGTGGAGTTGGCCCTTTGGGCAACACTTTAATTTCAGAAACTGCTCAGAGTTATACGACACACCAGACTGTTACTTCACTGTCAACCGCAGCTGGTCCCAAAAGGCAGATGCTGTGATTATGCATCACAGGGATATGTGTTGGGACACAAAAAGACTGGCCCAGATCCCCAGACTCCCATCCCAGCGCTGGATCTGGTTCAACCTGGAGTCTCCAAGTCACTCTCCAAACTTAGGTGCCATGGACAACCTCTTCAACCTGACTATGTCATACCGAAGAGATTCAGACATCTTCAGCCCCTACGGGGACCTGCAGCTCCTCAGCCAGCCCCAGCCTTTCAACATCCCATCCAAGACCAAGATGGTAGCTTGGGTAGTGAGCAATTGGCAAGTAGGCTCCCACCGGGTAAAGTACTACCAGGAGCTGAAGAAATATATCACTGTGGATGTCTATGGGCAGCATCACTTGCCCCTGCCCAGTGACAAGCTTCTTCCCACTGTGTCCCAGTACAATTTCTACTTGGCCTTTGAGAACTCACAGCATGAAGACTACATCACTGAGAAGCTCTGGTGGAACGCTTTGTCCTCAGGCACTGTCCCTGTTGTGCTGGGGCCGCCCCGAGAAAACTATGAGCGCTTCTTGCCCCCTGACTCCTTCATCCACGTCGATGACTTTCCCAGCGCCAGTGGCCTAGCACAGTACCTGTGGGAGCTGAGCAGGGACACTGAGCGATACCAGCGCTACTTTCAGTGGCGCGAGTGGCTGAAGCCTGTGGTGGGGACTGGCTGGGCGCTGCAGGTCTGCAGAGCCTGTCACTTCCTGCAGACAACAGAGATTAGATACCGGGTTGTGCCCAGTCTGTCTGAGTGGTTCGTGTAACTGCTGTTTGCTCACCACTCTGCTCTGTTGTGATCGTTTTGTCCTTGCTGGGGTTGCAATTCTGTTGGTGAAATAGCAATATATAGATCATAAACCTGTTTCAAGGGCTTCGTACTGTGCAAAAGTGCCACTGAAAAGTGGCAGCCACATTGTGTGGCTGCCTGCTGCTGCAGGATGGCTAGGTCCTGACACTGCTTTGCCTCAGGCCCTCCCTGACTGCCTTTGGGGGGCTGCATCAGGATGCTCAACAGGCTGGAAACTACTCACTTTATTTTACAAGTCTAGGGTTTTTTTGGACAGCTTAGTGAGACAGCGTGGGTTTGAGAAGGGTCTGACAGAAGCAGAGTGGTGTAGGTGAGGTGCTGAGGATGCTCCTCTAAGCACCGTGAGGTTTGAGCACGCATAGCACCCTGTGGCAAGGAGATGCTCAGCAGGGCCGTGTGATGTGCTGCCTCCTCCTGTGTGCCTGGACGTGGCAACTTCTGGCAGCAGCTGATGCCTCTAGGCCATGTGTTTTTGTATTTGACCTCTGTCAAGCTTCCTGCTGCTGTTCAGGTCATAACACTGGAAACTTTACTTTCCAAGTTGGGGAGCCCCATTTCTTGGAGATGGGGGACCCAGCTCTGACTTCCCAGGCTCCCTGCAGATACCTCCAGACATTCAGTTTGTTTTCCCAGCTGCTGCTGAGCCCAGAGCTGAGGTTTTCAAAGGTCTGTCCTAGCCCCAAGATATTTCCATGAGGAAAGTCAGCTCAGAGTCCAGCTACATACAATTGTTTTCCCCATCAGTAGCATTTTTCCAAAGAATTCCCTCTACATTTCCTTGTACAGTCATTCTGTAGCAGATGGTCCATCTACAAGACCCTACCTTTAGGGCTGAGAGTCCTTTATATTCATTAGTTGCCTTTTCCACCACCACCACCACCATTTTTTTTTTTTCTCTCTGCTTTGCAGATTAGTTGAATATACTGGTAATCATAAGCCTAAGAGTAAATCCTTCACTCTGAAATCTGAACTTTTATGCCTTCACACTGTTAGTGTCTTGAAGAACCTTTGCTGGAACCTAGTGAACCCCTTTGAAAATTCAAGTAGCGAAATGTACCATATCTTCTTTAGCCATGGGCTTGCTAACTGTTTAAAAGAAGAGCAATATATTTGTCACATCAATAAAGATTGATGAATTTTTATTGCCAAGTAATTGTTTCTGCCCCTGCCTTGGCTGCTTGCAGACACAGACCTCCCTCCTCCTTTAGCCCGTAGCTCTTGGATGCATCAACCAACCCTGGTGTTCTTCCCACCTTTAAAGCCTGTTCAGTTCAGAGCTGAGAAATTTAAGATATTAACACTATTAACTGAGCTAGTATGGATCTGAAATAGAGATAAATAATATTCTGCAGGTGAGCTCAGTGAGAAGTCTCTTCCTGTTGATGGGTGGAACTGGGGAGTTGGAATGGATGGTTGCTCATGTCACTGCTCTTGCTATATTTGGGAGATGACACCTGTCCCAGGGTAAAATCCTTCTGCCTTAAGACTGCCATTGGGAGAGCTTCAACTTTGAGCATTGGCTTCCAGCACTGCTTTTCTCTGGCACTACCAGCAAAACTGATTACAAAATGAAGCAGTTGATTAAACCAAGTAGCAACAGGGCCCTGCACATGCAGGCACACAGTCTAGCTGCTTGAAAAGTATGTTCCCATTAAAAAAAGCAAATGTAAATTTGCAGGAGCTGTTAGATCTGACCTGTGCTGCATGTGTGAACACAGACAAGAGGAGCTTGCTCATGGCTTTAACCAACATCATATAAAAAGCCTTCCCAGGAAGACACCGCAGTGTAAAGCCCCATGAACACCTTCAGATTACCTGTAGTATTTTTTGCTAGCCTGTTTTGAATGGATGTGCTGTGGGGAGGATGGGGAGTTCCTAGTAAGTGGCAGTGTAGGGTATATCGGTGCTGGACACACAGTTTTAGTCCTGCTGGAGGCTTGGTGTTGATGTTTACTGAGATCACTCTGCACATTCAGTAGATGTCTAAACAAACAGCCAATTCAATTCCAGCTTGGATCTCTTTCCTTTGAGCAACCTCCCTCCCAAAGGGGAATTCAATGCTCGTGAATAGGGGCTTCACTGCACACCCCCAAGACCTGTTTGCACAGCCCCTCACCTGGCTGGGGGTGCTGGTTGCCACTCCTTGCCATGAGCTGTGCTCAAGGCTGCCTGTGGCCCTTTGGAGTGAAACGTGCCCTGGACTGCCTGAAATTCTCCTTAACAAACCCACTAGCAACAAGTGAGTATTACCAACAGCATGTTAGCAAAGCAGGCTGAGTGGAAATTACAATGCAGCAATGCCACTAAAGAGGTTAAGCTTCCATCAGGCTGCCTCCTGATGGTCTCCTCAGAAATAAACTATACTGCTTGGTGTTGTTAAGAGATCAAGGAACATTGTTATGTGTCATGAAATGCAGGTATAGCAGGAGTGTTGGGAGCCCACCCAACGCAGTGCTATGGAGCAGGTTGTTTTAGGTCGTCACTCAGGTTGGTTTACAGAGGAGCTCAGGATGAGGAGGCAATGGTGCACCATGAGCTGCTGAAATTACAGGATTGCATCAGTTCAAAGAACAATGGTACAAATTCCCCCCACCCCCCCAAAAAAAATCACGAAGAACCACTTAATGGAAAAACATCCTCCCTCTGGTTTAGGACATCCCAAAGTCGGAAAAAAAAAAAAAAAAAAAAAAAAAAAAAAAAAAAAAAAAAAAAAAAGTTAAAAATGCCTTTCTAGAGCCTGTTCTTGGAAGGCACAAAGCATGACTTAAGCCTGCCCTGCAGCCTTGGGCTGAGATGCCTTCCCACATGTACGGACCGTGTTAGAGCAGGCACTGGTGGCACCTTCTGGCAATGTGATACTGTGGTGACAACACACCCTGGGAGTGAGGGTGGGGAAGAGCCTGCAGAAGAGCTTGCAGAGCCTGGGTGGGGAAAGCCCCTCTAGTGTGGGGATGGAAGGGGAGCCAGCTACCCTGGTAGTCTGCAGGGAAGAGGGGCAGGGGAGGGACTAGATGCTGAGGGTATGTCAAGAAAATGTAGTGAAAAGAAAAATAAAAAATCTGGAAATTTTCAGTTTGTAAATCCAAAGCATGTAAATCACATTGCTGGGTTGTGAGGAAGAACCTTTTGCAACCTAGAGTAGTTTTCAAGGGGAAGGAAATGTCTTTCCAAGCTTGAAAAACTCCTCAATGGTGAAGGGAAGCCCCAGGCTAGGGAGGCATACTCTGCAGCAGGAGGAGCATTCCTGTAAAGCAGAATGATCTCTATGGCTGACAAGTGAGGCCACCTCACCTCAGAGCAGTGGCCAGCTTTGAGGTGTCAAAATGAGTGCTGATGGCAGGAGATGCTGAATTGCAGGAGCTGAAAGGGCTTTGGACTCTTTGTCATGGGCAGCCATGGGGACAGGGCTTGACACATGCATTCAGTAGATGTCCTGCCAGCAGAGAGGGCCAATTCTCTCCAGTTTGGGCTATTTCCCCTTGTGGATAAACCCTTTTCCAACCACAGGGAAAGCCAAACATAATATATACATCCCCTCTAATGCCTACTGCTGCTGCAGCCACTCCAGCCATTGCCTGGATGTGCTTTGGGAGAGCCTGCTCTGCAAAACAGCTGCAAGACAACCCGTTATTGCCTTGTCAACTTCATAAGTCTGATTGCCTTCGCAGATATAGATTCCTGCAGTCATTTGATACCTGTTATAGAGAGACGCATCCTGCAGGTTTTTGGACTCTGGGTAGGGAATGGCAGCACCAGGGGGATCAGCTCTCACCTTTTGTGCTTGAGCCTGGGGTTTTTCTGGGAGCTCGAGGTCAGTGGGAGCAGGTTGGCTTTTATGAGCATGGTTGCTGCTGGTGATTGCTTTTGGTTTATGACTGATTATCAAGTGCAGAGATGTTTGGCTCCCTGCTCTCAGTGGAGCTGCCATGGTGTTGTACCCAGTTGCATCGGTGTTAATACCAGAGCAGACATCCTGACTGGGTCAGCCTCATCCCTCCATGAGGCCCAGAGGCTCTAGGGTCCTGGGGAGACCTGGGGGAGCCACAGGGCTCCTGCTGATCCCAAGGCCAGCCAGCCTCTGAGGCTGCAGGAGCAAAGGCCATACATAGGCAGAGAGCAGTTTTATCAATGCTGACCTCACCCTAAGCCCCCAAGTTGTACCACAGCCTTTGAGAGTGTGACAAAATGTACAAATTTGAGTGTCCTTGGAGCATTCAGGCCTGAGGGGCTTTGTTGGAGCTTGCCCCCAGCCAGGCTTAAAACATGGGCCTCGAGGAGAGGCTGGTAGGGACGTGGGGATAGCAGGACAAAATATAGCACAAACCATCCCACAGGGATGCCTGTGGGTGACTCAGAGCCATGCACAGGCTGAATTTGTTAAGGGATGGGAAAGCTGACACCCTGACGGGGAAACTCTGGAAGCGGCAACTTAATCGAAGGAAACATCTGGAAGACTGCACCAGGGCCTGGGGCTGGGAGACCATACTGAAAAGCCACAGTCCTGGAATGCTGGTGCTCGGGTTTGCAGCCTCCTTGACCAAAAGGTTTTTCCCATCTGCACCCACTTGGGAAAATGCCATATGCCAGTGCAAGGGCTGGTTCAGTCCCTCACAAAGATGATATGAAAATGACCCAGTTCCTCCAAACCTCCCCTGTTTTTTACCCAAAGGTGATAGGAGTCAGACTGAAATGTTTCCAGCTGATGCCTTTGGGCAGAGATGGTTCAAAAAGCAGGGAAGGGGAGAGGTTTAGAGGGGTATTTCCCCCAAAGGAAAGCAAAAGGCTGATTCTTATGGGGAACTGGGGAGATGATAACACTAAAAATTGAGTTTGGGGAGCAGGGTGTAAGCATACCATTGCAGTCTAAGGCTGGGGGTGGTCAGCCTTCAGCAGTGCCGGCAGGGCACGGGGAGCAGTGCAGGGTTCTCTCCCTCTGCTGGGGATGGGAAAGGGCAGTGGCCACTGACCCCAACCATTTCCAGAGCTTAGGAAATAGTCCAGTGCAGGGGACAGGGAGCTGCTGTCCTGGCAGAGGGTGAAGCTGCTGTCCACAGCCCCATTGAGCACCCGTGGGCTTTGCATCCATGGGACCCCTGCCCAGCAGAGCCCCCAGGGCCATAGGAAAGTGGAGAGGAGAGACAAGGCAGAGCTTGGGAGAAACAAATCCACACCCAGTCCAGTGCAATTTGAGAGGGTAACAAAAATGTCTCAGATACACCAAAACCCTGCAAATGCAGCAGCTGGAGCCTTCCATGATGAAGAGCTTCATCACAGCCAGGTTTGTCTTCAGTGCATGAAGGTGCCTGAACCAACCCTGTAAAATCAATTATTTCCAGCTTTCTGAGCCTATAGGCAGATACTGTGCTTTAGAAACCTGCTTCTCTTTTTGTCTGACGATGCTGGGAGAGGGAACATGAAACTATGAAGATTGTTTTCTCCACAGCTGTCTAGCACCACTGAGCTCCCTCCTTCTCTTGCCGCAAATCCCCAGTAGCAGCTGAAGCAACAATTGTTAGTATTCCTGGGCTTCACATCGTTGGTAGTGCCTTCTAGGAAAGAGATGTGGGGAAAGACATAACTATATGCTTGATTTTATTATTATTATTATTATTATTTTATTTTATTTTTCTGGAGACGTTCGAACTGTACACTCTGGTCTTCACTTTTATTTGGGGCTTTCCAGTTTGAAGTGTGACTGGGTTTATTTTCCCACGGTATTTCTTACCAGGAGGTAATTGTGAGACGCTCAAACCATTCAGTGGGGTTGAGCACCCTCAGCATCCCATTTCCCAGCTGTTTCTTCTTCCATTTAAAAATGAAGAAATGAATACAGTACATCTTTTGGGAGCTTGGGATTTCAAGCTGGTGCTTTAAAGCAAGTATCAGCCAGTGAAACTCTCCCACAGAGACTATTCAAGCAGGCAACACACACCCCATCCCCAAAAAAATTGAACTCAAAATCTGTGCAGCCTCAACCTAACAGCACATTTGCCTGCAAATGTTGTTTTCTTTTTTTTTTTTTTGTTCTCTTGAATGAGTCAGATTTTCCAAGCAGCCCTCTCCAATTTGGTCATTATAACTTCAGTTTGTCCTCTTCTTTCTTTTTCTTTCTTTCCTTCTCTCTCTCTCTCTTTCTCTCTTTCTCTTTCTCTCTTTCTCTTTCTTTCTCTCTTTCTCTCTCTCTCTCACTCTCTCTTTCTCTCTCTCTCTTTCTTTCTTTTTCCTTTTTCTTTCTTTCCTTTTCTTTTTTTTTCTTTCTTTTCTTTCTCTTTCTTTCTCTTTCTTTTTTGTAATCAGTGGGATTACAGCCTTTCTCAGCTTCTTCAGAGCATGCACACACACATGCATGCACACGTACAAGGATTTATGAGTCTCAAAAGATGCTTCATAAAATATTTACAGAGTGGAGCTTCAAGTGTGAGCATTTGACTCTGCCACAAGCCATCCATGGCTGTCAGGCCTGTGGGTGGCTTGATGGGGGGAATATAAACAGACCTTTTTTTCCATTAAAAAATAAAATAAAAAA
This sequence comes from Nettapus auritus, assembly GCA_011076525.1. NCBI lineage: Eukaryota > Metazoa > Chordata > Aves > Anseriformes > Anatidae > Nettapus > Nettapus auritus. Next base: position 5,475,316 of record CM021792.1, on the reverse strand, counting down.
TAAAAAACACTATAAACCTTTGTGATTCAAAAGCATTTTAGCAATTTTTTTGTTTGTTTCTTCCCCCCTCTACCTGGTGCCAAGGGCAGTGGGGCAGCTCACTGGCTTTGCTCAAGATGGGAACAGTTTTCTTTACAAACATAGGACCTTGTACCCATGGGCATGCAATAACTGCAGCCTATTTTTCAGTGTAAAAAAAAAAAAAAAAAAAAAAAAGTGTTTTTCTGGACAGTCTCAGGGGTCAGGGGTGTTATCATTTTACAGGACACTGCTGCAGGCTCTTCCCACCACTCCATGAATGTGGTGGCAGCGTAAACACCTTACGGCTTAATCATGTGTTAAAATGAACAACGCATTAAATGCAGAAGATGCTCAATGTAATAACTGGGGCAGCACTCATTCAGTGGGGCAGTGCCCACTGGAAGAGGCTGATGCCTGTTCAGCGGGGTCAGGAGGTTTGAAGCAAGGTTCGAATGCCTTGCAGATGTGGGGTGGGCACAGTGCTGCCCATGCCTGCAGGATGGATAGTCTGCATGATGAACTTAGCTGTGATTCCAAATTGCAGCATTTCCCCCAAAATGAAATATAAACCATCATGATCATCCTAATATGAAGAGCAACAAAGCCTCAGCCAATGCCTGCTGCTGACTGTAAGATGTTTTCCCCATAAAATAAAACATGCTTCTAACCTAAGTGCTGCTTCTGGATAAGCAAATGAAATGTTTTTTCTGGCTGATCTTATCAAAACCTTTCCTTTCCTTTCCTTTCCTTTCCTTTCCTTTCCTTTCCTTTCCTTTCCTTTCCTTTCCTTTCCTT
>CM021792.1:5453360-5467470 GCA_011076525.1 Nettapus auritus | reverse complement strand
GAAGGGAAGGGAAGGGAAGGGAAGGGAAGGGAAGGGAAGGGAAAAAGCCATTTGGTGAAAAAAAAAAAAAAAAAAAAAAAAAAAAAAAGCAGCTTATTTTCATTAAGATGAGCTGTTTGCATTTGGTTTCCCTGCATGAAGAGCTGATGTGCTTGCACGAAGATTTGTTGCCCAGAGGCTGAGTTTTCCATGCATGGTTTTCTAGGGACCAGTGCCTCCCGACCCTGCTCCTTGCTAAACGCTTGTAACTCACAGATGCAGGAGCAAGAAAGGGAAGGGAGGCAGCAGGGTGAGCACACATGGGTGAACACCTGAGGCCACAGTGGAGTCTATGGGGTCAGCCTCAGGTGAGCCGAAAACAGCCTCCGCTGGTGTTGAGTGGCCGGGGCGCGGGCGCAGCAGCTTACACTGGGCGAGCAGCGAGCTGTGGCGTGGCAGTGCCCGGGGGGGTCTCCGCAGAGCCGCCGGCAGTGAAGAGGAGGATGCCCGTGAGGACAGCGAGGAAGGCAAGGGGCTGTATGTCCAGCTTCCGTTGAACATGTCTCTACAAACTAAAATGGATAACATGGAACTGAGGAGCATCGATGCAATGGCTGCAAACTTCCATACCTTCATCTTAGAGCAAGTCAGAACATTGAAACTCTGCAAAACAGGCAAAACAAATATCCTTATTATATGGCCTTCGCCCATGGCCCCCTCTGTCACCCCCAGCCCCGTGTCTCCAGCCCATCCCCTCCACTCCCAAGACTGGTCCAGCTTTGTGGTGGGGAAACTGAGGCACAGAGAAGTGCTGCGGCCCCTGGCTGTGCTGTGCAGGGAAAAGGCAAATGTGGCTCTTGGCCGGTGTGTCCTAGTTGGTGACAGCGGAGAAAAGGAGATGTCCTCTTTCCATGCATCCCTTACAGCAGGCAGCCTCACCAGATGCATTTAAGCCTCCTTTCTGGTGGCTGGATCTCCATGTCGCACTGGGGCCAATACCCCAACGGGTGGCTGAGAGTAAAGGATGGACAAAGCCACATCCCACCCCTGCTCCATCATCCTCACCCCGTGCTGAGCCCTGCTACAGCCTGCTCCGCCCCTGCTGGCCACCAGCTCACCCAGAGCCCAGACCCCACTGGGGTTCAGGGTAGTGCTGCTGGACCTCTGCACTAATCCCTGCCCTGCCAGTGCACCAACACAGCTGCCCCCGCTCTGTCAAAACTAGAGAAAAATCACAAAAACCTCAAGAACAGCCCTGTTGCATCCCGGCATCCAGCAACGCAGCGGGCAGGAGCAGCACTACGCAGGGACCACAGGCAGGCCAAAATTTGGGGCTGCAGCACAGGAGACAAACCTTGCAGGTGGCTGGGATGAGGCGACGGCTGCCCTTACCTGACATCGCTGGATTTTGTCCATCCAAAGCAGGTTGGACATGGTAGGATCTGAGAGGCACCAGTGCAACCCTGCTGGGCCGGAGGAGGTCGGGTTCAAACGCCTGCTGGCAAGCTGTCAGCCATTAAATCCCCATCAATGACAGCTGTCGGAAAGCGGCACTGACTCGCAGTCACCTCCTACCCTTTTTTCTCATTTCAGTTCCTCACAAACTCCAAACTTTTCTCCTTTTTAAATAAATTTTCCACCCAGGGGGTGAGGGGGGTGGGGAGGGGGAAGAAGAGAAAAAAAAAAAAAAATACCCACAGCCCAGTTTAGCAATATTTGCCAAATAGAATTTACTGGAGGAAAATGTTTATTTTAAAATGGAATTTGACAGATTCACTTTTACCATTATTGTGGAAAACACCCAGAATGCTGTCCCATTGCCAGCAACACTTTATTTTACATGATGCAGATAATTACATGTTAACTAATAGTAATTACATGCCCTGTAGGTTACAAGATAATTGTATAACCCAGCCAGAGTCTAAATATTTTCAACTGGGCTATAAACAATGCCAAGATAGAAAAAGAATAGTTTAGCCATATAAGGAGGTAAGAGCATGAAATCCTGCCGTGGTACCAGGAGGCAGTGCTGGCCGAGACACCGAGCTGATAAGCACCCGCTGCAAAACTCGTGCCATGGCTGCATGAGTCGGGGCAAGTGCTCGCAGCTGGCTTATGGGATAGGCACACACACGGTGGACGGTACTGGCCCCATGAGCCCCAGCAAAGCCGCTGCAGGGAGGATGACTGTGGCCATTGGGTGTTTGCCCCACCATTAATCACAATGATTAAGTGCCTTCAAGTTGAGATTTTGCCTGTGAGTCATGAGCTCGAGCAACTGGCAGGAGTGGGGAACAGGCACCAAAAACACAGGCATCAAATAGATCCCAGTGAGGCATCAGGACATGGCTGCTAAAGCACTCAGGGTTGAGAAAACTGCAGTTCACTCTCAAACAGCATGCAAAATGAAGGGGAATAAAAGACTTATGAAGAAACAGCTGCCTCAAAGGAAACATGCAGTGGCAGCTTTGGATGTGGGGAAGGGACATGGCTCATGGTGCCACTCCAACAGCGGTAGTACAGGGTCCGAGCCAGGCAGGAGAGGCTGTGGGCAGGGGCAGAGGCAGGAGGAAGACCACATGGCCAGCCAGCTGCAGGGAAGGGCCTCTGGCTCATTTTGAGCCCATAACATTTCAGAAGGGCAGTTTGAGCCTTGCCGCACATCCCATAAAACAGCCTATTCAGCCTATTTCAGCCGCCAAAAAATGTGTCCCCCACCCACTTTCTGGTGACCTTTCGAAAGACCAGAACCCTGGCTCCAGTGTGCAAAACAATAATAATATATATATATAACCCAGTCTTTGCCTTCAGTTTCTCTTGCTCTAAAAAGCCACAGCCCACATGTGGCAACCCATGGGGAAAGCTGAGATTCGAGGGGGAGAAAAGGAAAAGCACACACACACATTGCAGCCGATGACTCACACAGGCTGATGCTTGAACTGCACCCTCCTGCCTTTTCGGTTTCCACCTATTCTAAACCCAGTCCCAGCAGCAATAAATAACTGTGAGGGCTCAGGGCTTCTGTCACAAAGCTGTGACTGGACAGCCCCACACCAAGAGGCACTGGCCCCCAGCTACTTCCACAGGTGGCACTGCTCTGCTGGGCTCTGCTCAGACATCAGGGAAAGCCCAGCAGGTACAGCCCCTTCCCTGTCCCCTTCCCCATCCTCATCCCCAAAGTTTTCTCCCTCTTCCTCCCTCCTGCAGAAGAAGTTGGGGCACCCCAAGGACTGCATCTGCTGAGATGAGCGTTTGTGGTGCCCAAAGTTTGGTCCCACTGGCAGAGCCAGCAAGGAAACATCAGGGTCTTCCCAGCCTAGACCCTGCGGTCCCAGCAGGGCCTCACTGCTGCTGCTCCAGTCTCTTTGCCATTTCTCTGCAATGCAAAGGCGCAGGTACTGCCTAGCATCACCAGACCAAGGCCAACATGCTCAGCAGGGCAGGGTGACTGTCACAAGTCTCCGGGGCCAGGCTCTGCCACACGCCGTGCCCCAGACATAGAGAACCACCACTGGGCTCCATGCTCACAGCTTGTCCCACTGGCTCAAAGCCATTTTGTAGAAATGAGGGTGTGGGGCTAGGACAGCTCAGGGTCACAGCCTTGACAGAGGGTGCCTGGTGCTCGTGCCGTCACACCAAATGCTCTCCTGTCCCCAGGCAAACCGAGCATGCCCCAGGCACCTCGCTCCACTCTTGCTGCGGCTCTCTGGGATCCAAACCCCATCAGGCAGCAATGGTTTCACAGGCTGTTGCCACCGCAGGCTGTTCCTGTGCGTTTATATCAGCCCTGCCATACGGCCATGCTGCAGCAATGCGTGAGGACCCGTGCCCTGGGCTTGCTGCAAAGAGGCTTTGGGGCTGAGTCCTGGCAGGGTTTGGGCACTCACAGCTATGTTGCAGCCCCGTTGCGTTCCTGGGCTTGATGAAAGGCCAAAGGCCTCTTCTCTTCCATTTTCTGGAGAACAGCCCAAAAGTGCCGTATTCTCCTGCATACTCCTGATAAGCCAGCAATCTGACTGTACAAAGTCCAGCCACTCTGTGCCTGCTGCCAAGCAGGAAACTCAATCCTGAATAAGAAAACCCTTCCATCAGCCCCACTTTGCAGGAGCCAAGCACCAAAACCAAGCCCATGCTCCACCAGCTGCCTCCACAGATGCTCCACAGGTGGAAGAGACGAGGATCTGTGTCCTGATGAACTGGAAATTTCACAAAAAAAAAAAAAAAAAACAGACAACAGCATGGCCAAGGTTCATCATTTGCCGAGACTGGAGAGAAGCAGCTGATGATCTTGGCTCCCCTCTGCTGAGGCCAAGCCATGGGGCAAGTTCCCTGCACCTCTGCCTTGCTCCTAGCAGGGCTTCTGATTTCCATCCAAAGGAGCAAGTCCACCCCTCGGCCCTACAGACCCCTCCGCAGTGCTTCATTGCCTCCACTGCTCAGCAAAACACAGGATCAGCAGAGCCGGATTTCCAGTCAGAGTTTTCACTCCAGCTTCCAAGCACTGGAGTTTCTGCTGCCTTTCCCTGAGAAACAGGAAAGCAGCGCTCCCATTCCACAGACGGCACAGAACCCAAACGTATTTTGGGCTGCTTGGGCTTTGCCTGCTTCTCATGCTCTCAGGTTTTCTTAGAGCTCTTGCTTTCCTAACCACATCCAGTTTTCAAGCAGACTCTCACAATGTGCTTCAGGTGTCCGCCAGCTCCTCAAATCCTCAGCTCCCAGTGGTGCAAGGTGAGGGGGAGAAGCCAGGGTTCATTCTTTTACCCTAAATCCTCCTTCCTGGGCAGAGGGAGGGGGAAGAGGAGATGTGCAAACGTTCAGTCCTCGAGCTTCAAAGCCCAGAAGCCAGATGACCCAAAAGACATTATATTGTAAGTATGTCATAAATTTTCAGTCGATTCATGGTTCTGGGCATTGATTCATTATTTTCAAGCACTCAGACTCAGCCACGCCATGAGAATGGATGAGACCATAGAGTAGCTGAGGTTTTTGGCAAATGAAACACTTGGAAAGATCAAGGCCTTGATGGGACATCAGAGAGAGTTTCCACCTGCCACACTGTTTATTTTAGTGCCTTACATGGGAGCCAAGCTGCTTTGAAAACCCGGCTCCTCATGACTCACCCTGCAGGAATTAAACAATTTCCATCCCGATTCCATGCTGCAGCAGAGCAGCTCCAGGGCTGCGGTGCTCACAGATCCTCCAGCCCTGGGCTCCCATTGTGGCCCCACACCAAGGACGGCACTGGAGAAGCCTCCAGAGTGAACAGCTCCCAGAGGCCAAAATGCTGATGGTGGGGATGGGGACACCAAGGTGTCCAGACAGACCTTTCCCCAAATGTTTCCCAAGTTCCTGACCTGGTCTTTGGAAACGCAGCCCCCAAATGGCATCGGTGCATCTGAAAGCAGCAGGGAGGATGCTGTGCTGAGAAAGGCTGCAGTGAGACTGCCGATGTTGCAGGGTCATAACAGCCCTAAAATGGCAAAACTGGTGGAAAAATGGGGAGCATCAAAAGGAAAAATGCCCCAAGCCCTGATCAGAGCTTAACTGTTGAATTTTCCTACTCTTTTGACAGTAATCATAGGCAGTAAGGAGAGGAAGACAGAAGATATCCCCATCTCCAGCTCTGTTCTGAGGGTTGCTCTGGGGACACACGATGAGCACCACCGTCCCCATGCTGGTGACCCCTCGCAGAGAGCAGCCAGGAACACGGGGCACCCTACAAGAACCACACGCGGCTTTCGGGCACCCAGGTAGGGTGAGGGCTCTGGGGCTGCTCAGCACTTCAAAGGCAAAAATCAGTGGTGCCCAGGGAGAGTCTCCAACCACATAGTGCCACCGGTCTCCAGCCGCTCACTCCCTCCCCAGCTCTCCCCACAGGCTCTAACTAAAACCAGAGCCCGCGCTCCACATGGTTCTGCTTTTGCGTAGGTGAAAACCATCCTGGCATGAGGAGCTCCAAAGCTCTCCCTGCAGCCCCACTTTCCCTCCTTTGCCTCCCAAAGGGCCGGCCGCAGGGAAGCCAGCCCCTTGTCCCCTTGCTGCTCTGGGCGTCTGCAGAAGCCCTGCCCCACTCTAGCCTCCACAGAAGCCATAGGGGCTAGGAGGAGGCTGGGAGGAGCCAGGCACTGCTGGCAGTGCAGAGGCCAGCAGCGGCTGAGCATGCAAAGCCACAGCAAGCTGCATTGCTCCCACACTGACATGACTTCTACATTCGGCCTGAATCACGACAGGATTGGTTTATGTCTCTTTAAACAGCTGGCAAAAAAATAATAATAATAATAATAATAATAAAATAAAATACCAAAACCAAATGAAACAAAACAAACCCCATAAAGCCACTATGGTTAAAATTAAATTAATAAAAGGCCTTGCCAAACCCGTGTGATGCAACCAAGGGCAGCAGAATGGAGCAGCAGCAGCCACACAGCACACCAAGCCACTGCAGTGGAGAGATGCCAAGGCTTGACGGTGGGTGTGGGGTCTCAGAGCAAGCAGCCAGGCTGGGGCGCAGCTTCCCAGCCCCACTGAGCTGCCTACAGGGTGCCGCCATCAGAATGAGCGGCCATGCTCTGGTCCCCATCCATACTACCACTGCTTCCCTCGCTTCGGACTTCAGGGACCATAAGCAGCTTAAAGTCAGCCACCTTGCTGCCACCTCCCCGCCCAGGGTGCCATGTCACCCAGCCATGGAGCTGGCAGCCACAGGACACCCCATGGACCCGCCACAGCCTCATTCTCTTGGCCAGGAGCCCTCAGATGCCCTCATCCCTGCCACCTGGCAATGTCCCTGCCGATGTCCCCATCGCTTGGCACGTCTTCCAAGGGGGTGACTCCTTTAAAGCCTTTTATAACTTTTAGAAGCTGAGTCAGTCAGTTCCAAGCAGCAGCAGAAGCCAGCTTTCGTGATAAGAGATGGGTAATTAGAGACAAAATTACAGGAATATGCTTCCTGATTGTATCGCTCAGTGTCAGCCAGAGCAGGGAGCATGGCTTGTGACAACGTGAAATTGCTCCTCTGGCAGGGAGCAAGGTGGGAATAAACAGAGACTGCAAAGTAAAATGCTAAGATAACAAACAAACAAAATCAACAATAACACAGAAATGACTGTTTGCTAGTGGGCAGAGAAAATAAAAAATATGGTGTGAAATCCCTCCTGTCAATCTCAGGAGAATTCTCCCCAGAATCTTTCCCTGCAGCAAACCCAGGACGGTTCCTGTAGCCCTGCAGGAAATCAGTGATAACTCAAGCCAAAAAAAAACACCAGCAAGAGCGCACAGGCACCCACGGCTGCTGGCAAACAGTGCTGCCACAAGCCCGGCCTCAGCACCCACCACAGTCTCTTGCATTGCCCAGCAGCACTTCTGCAGCTCCAAATGTCCCACTCCTGCCAAAATCTGATCCAAATGGCAGGTTTTTTTGGAGTGACAAGCCATCCTCTGACACTAAATAACCATGTGATGCCAGAAAGGGGTGGTTTGTTGAAGGAAACTAATTACTGTGGCTTGTTTGAACAATCCCAGTGCCTCGGGAAATAGGGTTAAAAGCTTAAATTTTGGCAGAGGGACTGAGCCCAGGCCCCAGATGTGCTCTCCTCTGGGCCAATTTCAACACTGCTGGTATCGACACACAGCCATGGCACCTGGCCCCAGATGGGGCAGAGCCTCCTCCTGCCCCAGCCAGGGGAAGCTGCAGTGGGATCATGCAGGTGCAGCAGCACAGGGGCAGTGGGATGCCAGGGGAACATCACCTGTGGCCATTCTTGTCTTCTCCACTTGGCAGAGTTTTCCTTCTTTGCAGCCCCAGCCAGCGTCATGGCACATGGCAGGTGGCCTCACTGCACCGTGCCTCAGTTTCCCCACTGCAAAAATGCCCTTGGAGCATGACAGCCCTTGAGGGACACCACGTATTAGTTCCCATCACCTTGATGAACAGAGTGGCGAAAGCTAGACCGCAGGCACTCATGATGCCACTTCAAGCCTCGCACTAGGGAATCCCTCCATCTCTGCTGCCCTTTTCCTGATATCTGTTGTTTTTGCACAGAAGGATCTGGCTTGTCAAGGAGCCCACCAGGGATTACAGTGCTTTGGTGAGGGCAGGGAGACCCGACAGAGATTTATAAATCCAATTTGCACTAAACCCTTTCAGCGGGTTTTGGACGGTGCATAGCCTAATATCACATTAGCATTTACTGTCCAACTCCAGCAGCAGCTGCCGACATATTGAAGCACTTAGCACTGCTCCAGAGCTAACAAATGAGGAATTCCTCCTGAGACGGCAACAGCGGCACGCTGGGAACGGAAATTTCGGCAACCCCGAAAAGTTGGCTTGGAGGAGGTTCAAAGCCAGGAGATGCTGGGATGAAGAGGGCTGCAGATGACAGGAGCAGGGTAAATAGTGGTGGCACTGCGCAGCGCAGCAGGTCACGGCCGCCTGGACCTTTGCATGCTGAGACGCCGATGCGACCACACCACACCATGGCAGTGCCGCTTGCAGCAGTCAGCCGCATCCCCGTGACCTGCCCGACTTCCTCCTGGCTCAGGGCATCCCATGTAGGCTAGGAGGAGCCACACAGATTTCAGAAGTGCAGTGCTTCGCTCTCTGAGCCCTGCCACCAAGCCCCAGAGGTCCCAGGATGGAGACACACCAGTCTGTCCTGCCTGGCTGTGTCTCCTGCTGCTCGGGATCAGTACCAGCAGAGGCAGGAGCATGACTTGAGCAGGACAAGGAGGGCAATGGCTATCAGTCTTTCCCCAACAGCTTTTCCCCACCCCCTCAGCCTCCCACCTGACTTGCATTGCCAAGCACAACCCCAATTTCCCCGGCTGTGGCCCATGCCAACCCCCAGACTCCCCTCACCTTCTCCGTACCTATCTGCGGCCTGGGCAGCCCTGCTCCAGCCCTCACCGTGAGGGACATTGCAAAGGGGCAGATGTCACGGCGAGGCTGCTGGCACTGCCCACAGCAACAGAAAATTAAAGAAAGCGCTGCTGAAAGATAATGGCGTGGTGGTTGGAGGAAGAGCCCCAGCAGGAAGAGGGATTGCTGCACATCTCCTTTGCACTGCCTGCGGGAGTGGAGCTGGCAGGCACAGCCAAGCCACCAGCCCCATGGACGAGATCATTTATCCCTGATCCATTCCTGGAGAAGGGTGGGAGCCAGACTCCATCCCCTGCAAGCCCCAGGCTGGGGAGCTCGCACCACGAACAATGCTCTTCCAGGGGCATGGCACTGCCAGCATCCCATGGGGTCCCAGCCGCCACTGCCCCATAATGCTGGCTCCTTGCTTGGCAGGCTCATGCCACCCATATCCTGACTGGCTCCTTGCAGTCCCCCAGGCTGCCTCCCCAGATGAGGGTGGGCACTGAACAAGAGCAACATCCCCTGCCGGGGCTTGGGACCGTGGCACTTGCAACCAGTGTGGCTCAGCAGAGCCAGCAGTGGACTCTTGCCTCCTCTAGCCACATGCAGCGCCTCCGCTGCTGGCACTGTCCCTCCCAGATGGCTCTGTGGAGCTCCTAAGCCTCAAAAATGCACTGTTAATAAGCCAGCACCACTTAACGAAGACAGCAGCTGCCCTATTAAATCAGAAGCGAACCTTTCCTCAGGGACAGGGGCTGGTGGCCCCGGGCGTGACAGAGCGCCTGATTGGGGGACTAAGGGTGCTGCAGTTTGTCTCCATGGCACCAGCACTGGTCCCCTGCCTTGCATGGGGGCATGCCATTTGCCCCTTGGTTCACCCTGGAGAGGGCAGCAGAGGAAAAGCCCCAGGACAACATAAAATGTCCCCGTGGTGCTTTGCTGGGAGCATCCCCTGGCTGCTCCTCACAATGCTGCCACTGCTTGGAGACCATGGTGCCACTGGGATGGGGTGGTGGGGCTGTGGGGGCTCAGACAGATACTCCTGCTGGGGCCAGGAAGGCTGAAGGGCAGGACTGGGGCTCTGCCCCACCCAGGGGTGCTACGAACAGTGCAGCCACTTGACCACCACGCACCTTCACCAAGTCCAACAGCCTAGGTGCTTTACAGGGAAGGTTCAGGGAGCAACAACTGCCGGCAATAAATACATCACGTGCTCCCTGCCAGCCTCGTCTGGCCACAGCCATCAACAACATCATTAAAAGCAAAGAAGCCACCAAAAGCCATGCAGACGTTGTTGCCTGGTCATTGATTTGAGCACTCGGTGCTTTTGCAGACAGCTCTGCTGCTGTGAGCAAGCCCCAGAGATGGGCAGGAGTTGCTCTCGGCCCCAGGACATGACCAACATGCATTTACTGATGCCCAAACAGAGCTGCCAGGGCCTGGAGTGAGCAGGGGTGCTGGGCTGTGAGCCCTCCCCAGCCCTGGAAGCTCTGGGGCTGGCTGCTTGCTCAGCCCATCCCCAAAATCCCATGGACTGTCTGCTTGCTTTAAATAGGCTTTGAGAATTGGCTTCGCTCAGTTCCTTCCAGGACACATTTTCTTCCTTGAGAAGGACATGGGATGGGCTTGCAGACCTCCTCAGCCCTCCAACACTGCCTGAAAACCCCACTTAGGTGAACTCGAGGGCTCTCTGGAGCCCGGAGCCCTGTTATGTCAAACTCCACTTGTGGGCAATGTCCTTGCTCAGCACCAGGCATCGCCCAGGAGAGCTCACAGTCATGATCCATGCACTGTGCAACCAGGCCCTGGTGCCATAATGAGCTGCTGAAACAGAGCGAAACACAGCTGCTGGCCTAGGCTGCTGCTGCTGTGCCGAGGCTGTGCCAGGATACGGCCCCTGGAAGCACTGCATCCCCAGTGAGGCCAGGCAGGGCTGCGCTGCCCATTTCCCACAGCCTGGTGCCTGTACAGTCGGCCTGGATAACGTTCAAAGGAAACCTTTTCTGCTGGAAAAATGTGGTTCCATCCAAATCAAAACGCTTCACGAAAACCAGCAGTGATGCGACTCATTTCTTATTAGGGGACGGACATGCTGGCAATGTGGCCTTTGAACAGCTGCAGAAGGAAATGTTTTTTGTCATCATTTGAGAACAATGCGGTGGCAAATGATTGTTTCAATTTAGCTCTTTGGATGCTAAGTTACAAAGTGAGCCCATTTTGGTTTTCGTGACAAAGAAGCAAGGAGAGTGAAACTGCTTGTGGCATTTCCCTTCCCCAGGCAGTGGTGGAGGGGCTGGCTCGTTCCCTGTGCTGGAGATGCTCCTTCCTACAAGAGCCAGCAGGAGCAAGTTTGGGTTTTCTCTTCCCCTCCTCCAGGCTCAGTGGGAAAAGACCATTCCAAACTGGCCAGATCACAGAAAAAGCTGAGGTGGGGGGGGGTTCCGCCAGTCTGACCAGCAAACAGTGGGGCTGGAGTAGACCCCTCACCCAGACCCAGGCCTGCGTCGCTGCAGCAACTTTTGTGGCTGCTGAGGGACCCCTCAGCAGGCTCATGCAGGGGTGGGGGTACGGGGAGAGATCCTTGCCACCAGCCCAAGCAAGCTGGGCCCTGAGAGCTGCCAGAGCAGGACCATGTGTTGCTGCCCCTGATGGGCTTTGCAAAGGGTCGGTTCCTGCCAGCAGGACTGTGCACATGTGCTTTAGCTTAGACCAGCAGTGAAAGTGCCTGCGGCACCGGGGAAAAAACACAGTGGTAAAACACACCAGTCCTGAGCTGCCCGACTGCATCTTCTGCAATGGGCACTGTGTGCCTGGCCCATCCTCCCTCCCCCCCAGCATCTCCCACTCAGTCGAGGTTTGGTTGGCCCCACTGGGCCGAACACACAGGCTGCTCTGGAGGGGGGGGGGGCTGGCATCACCAGGCAACTGCCAGGTCTTCGTGACCCCAAACCCACCCCTGCATGGGCACGTCACAGGATGGGGACCTCCTGGATAGGAAGCTGCCTGCCCCATGTGCTTAATGCCACCATGCCAGGCATTTGCATGGCATGTGGCGCTGGGGACAGCCAAGGTGATGCCTACTCTGGCCACACTACTGGCTGGGCTTTACTTCAGGCTACATACAAGGTACGTTGGCCTCAGAAAGTGGATATTGCAAATCTTAGATCCTCCCTCGCAGCCTCCCGAGGGCTGGAAGTCAACCTTAAAAGCACGCGCTGGAGAACCGAGCCTGACAGAGCTGTAGCAGCACAACACAGGCCTGGGAGCAGGGTTTCACCAGGCAAGCAGCGAGAGCACTGGGCTGTGATTCACGTCCGCACCGTGGGAGGGCACCCAGTGCAGCTGCTGCCAGCCATGCTCTGTGCCCAGCACCGCTGAGCACCCAGGGGTGCCTACACCCCAGGCACTGCAGCCAGGATGCTGAAGCAGCGCCAGTCTGCCTGTCCCTGGTTGTGTCACAGCAAAGCTGGGCCAGGTCCTTCGGCTTACATTCTGGGGGCTGGATGCCACAAGGGTGCTAGGTTCTCTCCTCACCCTACCAAATTCTGCAGCCCTGCAGTTCGAGAGGAGCCCGGGCCCGGCACAGCAAGTGCCTCCTCTGCATGACGACTCCTGCTCCATGCGGCTGCAGCTGTGACTCAGTGCACAGCTAGGGGTATACAGCACAGTGTCCCCCAGGAGTGCACTGCACCTCCTTTGCTCCTCCCTGCAGGCAAGGCAGAAGCTGGACCAGGACTGAGCCAGCACTCCAAGATCCAGTGCTATTAAAAAAATATGAGATGTAGAAACAAAAAAAGTCGCTTTCCCCCCAGCCCAGCACTGGACCTGCTGGTGGAGGCACAGGACGGCCCCCAGCCCACCCCAGCTAGCGGGCAGGTGTCCAGTGATGCCCCCAAGGATGCTTTCGCCAGGAACTGCCGCATCCCAGAGCAAGGCTCCCGCACAGCATCGCCAGCTCTGCTTCGCAACTGGGGACAGTGGGAGGCTCTGGGGAAGAACCTGAGGCCCAGTTACAAGTGGCAGCTTAAAAAAAAAAAAAAAAAAAAAAAAGTGAACCAACCCTCCTAAATATTTTGCAGAGCCCAACCCCCCCCCTCTCCCCCCCCTTCCACACCTGGTTGCTCTGCTCTGCACCTTGCAGCATCTCAGCCACTTGCCACTTCTGCTCTTCTGCTCTTAAACCCGGGAGCACACACGAATGTGGGAGTCTGAATTTGGAATCCACAGGTGATTCCGGCTTCAGAACCAGGACTTCAGTGCATGGCCAGGACCCACACGCCACTTTTGACAGCCATCAGCCATTCATCTCACTGCAATAAAGCATGCCCTCGACCCAGCGCCAAATTGTGAATTGGCTCCCCAAGCACTGCTAGGATTTAAATCAGTGCTGGCTACAAGCTACCATATATGTGCAATAAAGACATCTAAGGTCTAGGTTGTTTTTTTAAAGCCTTCGTAGAGACCACAGCAAGAGCGGAAAATTCCCTCCCTCGATGCCGGGGTGAAATTTGCCTCTCAGCCCCTGCTAAGCTCTGGATGCAGAAACCGCAGCTCAGAGACAGCCAAACACTGGCAGCTAGAGCTGGGAGAAGGAGACGGGGTTGCAGATGCAGGCAGACCGGCCGGAGAGCCTTCCGTTTCTTAAACTAATATTTAGACAGGACACATTTCTCCCCCCACCCCTCCACCCCCCCATGTGAACAAACTGCACCCTGAGCCATCCTCTCCGTGTTTGCATTTCTGCACGGCGGGACAGTCTCCAAGTATGAAGCAAACTCCCTCAGCAGCCCCAAAGGCCGCCCAGGCACCGAGCGTGAGGTGGGTGGCTGGGGCCAGCCCCGTTTTTCGGGCTGCTCCCCCCTGGGGCGAGGGGCTGTGGCCCCCGGCCTGGTCCCACCGGGGTCCGGTGGGGGCTCCCGGGACCAGGGCTCAGCACCTCCGTGGCGCAGGGTCCTGGGGTTCGCCTGAGGTCCCCGGAGGAGCCCCTTCGGCCGTGGGCAGGATCCGTGCCAGGCTCGGAACAGGTGCTCTGTCCCCGCCGCGGGGCTTACCTGGACGCCGAGCCGGAGCGCAGCGCTCAGCGGCAGCTCCGTGCCGGGACTGGGACACGCGTGGGACCGGGGGCCGCCATGAGAAGACTCCGCACGGCACGGCACGGCTCGGCACGCTTGGGTTCAGACCGGCACGGCTCGCTCTGGCTCGGTTCAGCTCTGGCACGGCTCGGCTCTGGCTCGGCACGGCTGGAACACGGCACGGCTGGAACACGGC
>CM021792.1:5426551-5452960 GCA_011076525.1 Nettapus auritus | reverse complement strand
CCCCCCCCCCCGCAGCCCTCGGACCTCACCTGCTGGAGGTGCTCGTGGAGAGATTTCAGCGTACTGCTCGAAGCTAACCCTCCCTCCCGACACCAGCAGGCGCATCGCTTTCCCCCCAAAATATTTATTCAACTGCTGCCTGTGGGTCACAAACTAACGCCCCTCACGTGCAACGTGTCTGGTTTTCATGTTGCACCATTTTATCTAATTCCAAAGGTTCCTTTTCTTTTGCAGCTTTGCAGAAGAGAAAGAAAGAGTTCAGAGCAGCCTGGTGACAAGCCCGCGCCACCAGCCTCTAACACACGCAGCACTCAGCCAGGCTTGGGGACAGTAAAGGAGCAGGGTGACAAATATCTAAGCTGCAAGCTCCTGGCCCCAGCTGCAGCGATGCTCTAATATGGAAATTTGGGAGAAGTTATTTCTAATAATAAATAAATCCAGGTCAGTAATACAAAGAGCAATGTCAAGGAATTTAAATCCTACAAGAAACAACTTTTAATTTAAAGCAAATCCAGGACTCCGTCTGCTTGATATGCTGCAGTCCCTCAGCCTGGCCAAGAGCAGAGGGGCTGCAGCTGTCCCATTGTACCCTATTTGGGGGGAACCAAGCCCCTGGCAGCACCCACAGCTAAAGCCTGCATGCCTCAGGGTCAGGGTGCCCTTGGTGAGGATGTTTCGGAAGAGCCAGGGACACCCTATTCCCATCTCTGTCACTTCTCAGCTGTCTCCCACTGGGACCAACACTTCCCCCTGCTGCATTCATCTGCATGTCCTCTCACCCCAGGGCCCGCAGGATTGGTTTAAGTATCCCTGTTCCTTCCCCGTCACCACACAGGTAATGCCAGTCTCCTGTGTGATGACCCCACAAAGACAGTTTGGGTTTAAAAAAAAAAAAAAAAAAAAAAAAAGAAGCAGAAAGCACCACCGCTTCTCCTTCTCATGGGCTTGGTTAGAAAAAGAGAGTGCTTGCTGCTGTTTGCCTTGACACCATTACTCTCCGGAGTTAACAGCCAGTTTGTGGGTGCCAGCAGACCCCACCTCTCTGTGCTTTTGCTGAAGCCTCTTTGCAAAATCCAGTGCACGCCACAGCACTGGATTTAGAGCCGGGCAAAGCTTTCCGATGTGGGAAACCAGCAGTGTGTACAAATAGGCATTACCACAAAGCCGCTCGGCTTAATGACTTTTTCCATCATACAGAAATGTTTTGCTTACACACTCCCTTCCTCCAGCCCCCCAAAAGTGTCTTTGTGTTTGTTTTCTGGCAGGTTTGGGAAGAAACGCGATCCGTGTTTTCCGTTGGCCGTTGTGCAATGCAGAGGGCGCAGGCTGGGGCAGGCCGTGAGTGCTGCGGGTGCTGGGGGGGGCATACACGTGCACCGATGCTCCCAGCTGGGGCAACCCTGGCACCTGGCTGTGGGCTGGGAGGGTTTCAGCTTTCCTGGAAACCATTGTACGTCGCACAGAACAAACAAACAAACAAGGATGCAGCACAGAACACTTCCATTTTCAAAAGTGAGAAAGAGAAATCCTGTTTATACAGATATTTGTGGAAAAGCACTGGGAAGAAAACAAAGAGAAGAGATAATTAACTTGCATGTGGGGCAGTAACTTGGCAGCCACAAGGCCAAGGGAGATCTGCTTGCTTTGGGGGGCAGATTACAGCCAAGCTAAATGTCACCCTTTGCTCAGACACCCCCAGGTGTCCCTTCTGACTGTCACCACCCTGCGATCCCCAAAATACTCACCCAGCCCAGCTGGAAACTACAGCAGAGCATTACCATGGGCTTGGGATGAGGTATGCCCAGCATCTCACGCTGCCCGGTACCACGAGTGCTCCCAGGGGCGGGCAGGGTGGGCGTAGGGTGTGTGCATTGAGTCCTCTTCCCAGCAGGGAGGAATGCCGTGCTGACACGCGTCTTGTCTGCCTCACCGGCATGCTCACCGAGGCTGACTGCTTCCAGCTGCCAGTTTAGTTTCACTTCAGTTGTTGGGCTCAGGATACACCTGAAATCAGTTGCTGGCCTTCCCTAGAATTAAACAAAAAACAAAAAACAAAACAAAAAAAAAAAAAAATACAAAAAAAAAAAAAAATAAAAATAAAAATAAAAAATGAAGAGACGTGTTGAGGAGCAGCAAGGAGAATCCTTGAAAGCCCCCAGGAGGCATGTGGAGCTGGCTCCAGCAGCATCTCCCATGGCTGTGGCTCCTCTCTGTGCTCTCCCATCCAAGCAGAGCTTTGCCCTGCTGGAAATCAGGATGTTGCATTGCGATGTGCATGCCAGAGATGCAGAAGAGATCAAAAAAAAAAAAATAAATAAAAAAGCCAAATCTGGATTTGGGACAGGCATATGTGCCCTTCAAAAGCAAACCATGCTGGGGCAGACCCACCTGGGCACAGATGAAGATATTTGCCAGAACTGCTCTTGGCATGAGGTGCTCAGGGAGGAAATGTCCATAGGAAATGCAGGAATCAGAGGTCTAGAGGGTAGAAACTTAGCACTCCCCTAACGGCTGGCTCATTCCTTCTCCTGTCTTCCTCCTATTTGTTTTTGCAAGTATTAATACGCTGGGACTGTTTTCTTTAGTGCACGCTGGGTCCGGAGGGTTTCACTGGGGGTCTGGGATCTGGGTGACCTCCCCATAGTGGTCTGCAGAGCCTGGCCCATGGTCACAGTGGGTCTCCAGGGCCCTGGGACAAGTGGTGGTGATGGGTGCTGTGGGGCCAGTGATGCTGCCCGGCTGGCACCCCAAGCCCTGCCACGCTGGCCACGCTATGCAGACCCCAGGGGAGCCTTGCGGGTCTGGACACAAGCATTGCTCTTCTCTCAGAAATGAGGAGGCTCCACCTTGACATGGCCAGCTGCTCTGCAAGCAGCATCACACGACACCCTCATGGTCTGCAACCAGCAGAAGGCAACAGCTGTCCTGCCAAAACCCCAGTAGCTGCTAAACAAACAACTTAATGCAAAACAGCCTCAATGGAGCTGGAGTAAACGTGCCCAAGAAAGCGTCGAAGACATTACAGAGCCACAGCAAAAGCACATGATGTTGCAAAGGCTTTGCTGAGTGATCAGGAAACACAGCCTGGGACAATTTGCATCTTTTATTTTAACTAAAATTTTCCTAATGACGTGTGTAGTATGTTTAGTGATACATAATTTCCATCTACCCTGGGGAGTTTGCAAAGAGCCCACATGTCAAGCTGGTCAGTTCTGCAGCCAGTGAGTGCCCGTCCCCACACCTTGTCCTTTGAAGGCTGTGTCTGGCAGGCCTGGCACCAGCCTCTTCCATCTAAAGAGCCAGAAGTCCAGAGAATACTCTAGTGGGCTCTGGCTTTAGGAGGAGGTTTGGCAGCTGCTACTGTTTGGCTTAGCTGCCTCCTCTTGACCAGTCAAGCTATCCTTGATCCACTTGGGTTTAAACGGACCCAAAGCTGATGCCTTGCAGGATAACAGTGATCTGCGAGCAGAGCCCAGAGAGTTCCCTCTGCTCATTGAGTGCTTCCTGGTTGCCGTTTGCACAAGGAGCCTGGAAAAGCTGCATGGTGGAGCCCAACAGGCACGCTGGCCCCACAGAGATGCAGGGCTGGCAGGGAAAGCAGCCCATCTGCAGCCACCCAGGCAAATATGGGCAGCCTGGCGCCCTGAGGGCTGCACCTGCCCCATGCTGTGCATCTTCCCTGCTCAGCCCCAGGATGCTCCTGGCAGTGTGACCCCATGCAGTTGCTCATGCCAGGCTTCACTTGTGTGCTCACCTCCTCCGTGTGATGCTCCCCAGCCCAGGCAGACTGAGCCTGTCCAGCGCCAGGAGCTGGTGAGGGAACGGGGATGGCTCTGAGCAGCAGCATGCCAGGCTCTTGCTTCCTCCCTGCTCCATGTGATGTGGCCTGGTGCACACAGTGTGCAACCCAACGATGTCAGCTGCAGCCCTGGCCAGAGCCCTGGTGCCAGGCACCATGCGCAATGATGTCTCAGACATCTTCCCTGTGCAGACATCTCTGCAGAACCACGAGAATCTCAGGGTTCCCACCTCAGGTTACTGTTCCCCTGGGCTCCCTCTCACAGCCTCACTTGCCCGCCAGCACTCCAGGAGATTACCAAGTTCAGGCTTGAGGGCTGGAGGGAGAGGAGATGCTGTGAACCACTGGAATGGAATGAAAAATTGGGAACAACCAAGAAAGTACATGGTACATAATGTCACACTCAATATCTACCATGAACAAGTGTCCGTAAACACTGAGGGGGAAAATCTAAGCAATTAAGTCATTTTCAATGTCAAATAGCTCATGGACCCCACATTTGGACATGACAGATGAACAAAAACATAGACATTAAAAATTCCTGAAAACTAACAAAGGAACAATGATTAATTTCTCTCTGTTCCAGGGCAATCACATTATATACACACAAAGGAGTCATAAAAATTCCTGGATGACGGAACAAAATCCTTACAGAGCTCCACAGATAAAATACAACCACACTGGAAGGAGCTGGAACAGTCCTTGGAGGGAGCGTGCCTTAGGCTGGCTGTTATGTATCGTGCTGGAGAAAACACCTTCCCTGGAGAACATGCCCGTGTCCCAGCTGCGCGAGGGGACCAGGCCCTGTGGTGGACAGCCCCAGCAGCTGCCAGCATCGCTCCCTGACTGCACACAGCCTGGGGAGGGTTGAGCTGAGGATGTGGCCATGGCAGCGCCCAGCACAGGCAGTGCAAATGGAGGAGGGAGGGAAGCAGGTCCTGCGGCAGCAGGTGAGGAGGTCAGCATCCAGCCCTGCTGCTGCCCACTGAAACCTCCGGAAGCCTTGGATCCTGGCGCAGAGCACTGAGGGCTGCAAGAAAAATGAACGGATAAAGGCAAATTGCTTCAACCCAAGAGGGGGTTTCATTCTTCAATTAAGAGGAAGATATTCCAAACCAAAACCACAAAGAAAATATCATTAAGAGAGGCCAGTTTTGCTCAGTGACTGTTCATGGGCTTTCTGTGGGATGTTTTTCATCAGCAATGACTGTTTAGTCTGCAAAATTACTTAAGGAGGGTGCTGAGCAGTGCCAGGGGCAGAGGGGAGTTTAGGGGCTGCCTCTGCGCTCCATGGCAGCGCAGGCACATACTAGGGGGACCATCCCTCCAAGCACAGCAAACATCCTCCCCTGGCAGCAAGCCCAGCATGGGGGCCTCCCTTGTCCCCCCCGCCTGCCCTCGCCACTGCGTCCCAAGTGACCCCAGCCTCACTGGAGGCTGCAGCACAGCTCTGTGCCCGCTCCTGGTTCACACCACGCTGTGCAGATGAGGACATCGCTCCCATGTCCTAATGGGCCCTGAAACTTCGGGATGCTCAGGATACCCACGCTCCTGTCTGGGAAAAGTCACAGAAAAATAATAATAATAATAATAATAATAATAATAATAGTAATAATAATAAATGCAGGGCTTGTGGCAAAATGTGGAACCGTTCCAGAAACAGCGAAATGCATTTTTAGAGCAAGAGAAGGATCAGGCAGGAGCCTGGGCATGATCTCACCCACAGTGTAGAGCCAGGGCAGCGGGGTTGCCTGCACCCCAGCAGGTCCCTGCAGCAGCCATGCCCCCACCCTGGCCATCACTGGCAGCAGCGGTGTCGGCGCTGTCCCTGGCCAGGAGAGGTGTGCCGGGCGAGAGCCATGGCAACTCTTACACAAAGTGTCAACAAAATCAGCAAAATAATGACTTTCTCATGAAGACTCCGGGGAGGCAGGAAGGCCTCAGGCCAGACCTGCCTGCTATAAAACAGGCTTTAAAATTTTTCAGTGGAGGCTGAAGCAGAGCTGAGACAGGGCTTGCTCCCACTCTGCCACCTCCCAGCCAGGTATGGGATGGGCCCTCTGGCAGGGAAAGAGGCAGTGCCAGTCCCTGCCCAACCTGGGGATGGGAGAGGGACACCTCAGATTAATCCTGGCTTTCGTTTGGCATGCATCTTGAAAAACAGTTTTCCTTTAAACAAATCCAGTGGTGTCAAAAATAAATAAATAAATAAATAAAAGTTAATGGAAAAAAATCAGCTAGAAGGCAGTTTTCTCAGAGGCGTGTGAAATACTCCTCCTTTGCAGGCTCTCATGGACAGCTCTGCACCTTCCACACGAGCAAGGCAGCTCTTCCTGCTCTGCCACTCAGCAGGGACTCAATTACACATATGAATCCGACCCGGCCAAAACGCAGCCCAGAAGGGTTTGACACAAAGTTGGGAACCTGCCAAGAAATTCCTAATTGAAAGTAGTTACTGAAATGTCTATCAGTGGGGTCTCTGCCTGTGAACCCCTGTCTGTAACAGTGAATTATGAGCGCGCTCTGGTTTGAAATGAGGCAGAGTAAAACTAATCATATTTTTATGAGCCCCTTTTCCTCCCGCACGGGCTGAGCTTTGAGCACATGCTGTGCAGCAGAAGAACGGCTGTTTTGCCTTTTTCCTTATCCATCTCCTTTGTGGAGTGACGGGTCAGATTATTGCCAGATCACGCTGCACGATGCCGTAAATCGTGTCCCCGGAGCCCCTTGGGCAGGCAGGCAGCACCAGACTGGCAGGAGTGCAGCCACAGCACAGGGCTTTCTCCCACATCCACCCCTTTCCTCCGGCCCCAGCCATCCCCAGGGGCTGGAGGTCTGCAGGGCTGTGCCCAGGGCTGTGCTGCCGCACAGTAATGAGCTGCCAAGAAGGATCCTGCCTGCTGTGGCTATCTCCAAAGGGCTGTTTCACACCTTCTCATGTGCAAAGGTCGCAGACCAGATGTTCTCTGTCAGCAGTCAGGTCCTAGTGCATTTTAAACCAGATTTAAGCCCTGCAGTCAAATCCACCTTCAGTTGTTCATGGGGAAGGGAAATTCATTCTTTGGGTGGCTGGGAACGCTCCCTTGCAGGGAAGGGGATGAATGCTGATGCTGAAGGAGCGATGCTAGGAACAGTCTCTGGTCCCTGGGACACAGAGCAGTGCTCACCTTCCTGAGGTCTCTTCCGAAATAGCTGCGGGCAGCCAGAGGTGCCCAGCTCTGGATGAGCACAGTCAGCCTGGGCACCACAGCAACACACTTCATCTTCCACCTGGCAGAGCAAGGACGCCAGCAGCTCAGCTGCCAAATTGCTACACCCTGGGGAGCCCAAGCCCCTGCAGTGCTGCAAGAAATCCCCCAGGTACAGGAGGGCTCCCTGCACCATTCAGGTCACCAGGAAGCTCTGCATCCTGCAGGATGGCCCTTGGTGATCTTCCAGAGCTGACCTCAGCCACTTTGCAGGCTTGGGGGCTGCCGGTCAAAAACCAACAACCAGAATTGGCTCTGCAACAGGATTGGTGCCAGCTGTGGCAGGAGAAGAAGAAAAAGCCCTGCAGGGAATTTGGGGAGCTCAGGCTGGAGGCTGCCTGCACGCTCACCATGGGTCCTCAAGGCTCAGTCCTGCCCACAAGGCCATGGCCACACTCTGCTGCAGCATCGCTGGGGGAAGAGTTTTGATTTTGGCCCTGAAGGGGGGCGGGTTGGGATAACTTCAGAGCCGCCTCCTGTACGATCACCTGCCATGGAAATGGTTGAGCCACCATCCCTGGAGGTCTTCAAGAAATGTGGAGATGTAGAACTTAGTAGCATGGTTTAGTGGTGGACTTGGCAGTACTAGGTTAAAGGTTGGACTAGATGATCTTAGAGGTCTTTTCCAACCTGAATGCTGCTATGATTCTCTAAAATTAAACACTAGCTCACAGGAGGGCCTTGCACTGCATGTAGACAGACTTTGCCCAAAGAGGTGAAAGCAGCCAGGGGAAGAAGGACTTTGTACACCCAGATGGAGCAGGAGAGGTTTCCAAAAACCTGAGGCATTAACATGATGCTGAGACACACCACCTTCCCAAGCCAAGCAACGGAGCCAGCTGCACACTTGCTTGGCAGCAGCGTAGAGTAGGGTAGATTTTCTAAAACCACCAGAGATGTCCACTCCCCGCAGCCAAGCGCCCTGACCCAGGACACACAGACAGGCTCTGTGTCCCCCAGCGCCCCACCCCCCCCCCCCCAGGGGGGGGGCGCGCACCAGGGGGGCGGGAACGTGGTCAGCTGCCAGGGACCAGTGGCATCACCTGAACAGACAAACATCCACAGCACCATCGGCAGAAGACACATCACTGCTGACTGTAGGAAGACCTCTGGATGTGACACGTTTGAAAACACATTTCTCTGCTGACAAAGGACACACCCGGAAAGGTGACTGCTCCAGTAGGAAAGCACTCTGTTTCATCTTCATAACACATAGCAAAAAATCAAAATACAAAAAATTGATTTCA
Organism: Nettapus auritus; assembly: GCA_011076525.1. Classification (NCBI taxonomy): domain Eukaryota; kingdom Metazoa; phylum Chordata; class Aves; order Anseriformes; family Anatidae; genus Nettapus; species Nettapus auritus. The sequence goes on along the minus strand of CM021792.1, from coordinate 5,444,666 downwards.
GAGCCAGCCTTTCTCAGCCCTCTGGGCTGCTATCAAGATATGCAGCACTTACACCCCCCTTCCTCTACTGCCCGCTCCACAGCCAATAAATCCTTCTCTTCATTAAACACTGCAGGTCTGAATTAATTAAATGAGCAAAACAACCACAGCCCCTTCGGCAATTAGAGAAGTGGCTGGGTAATTAGATGGAATGTTAATTTAATTTCCAGGAGGGAGAAAGGAAAAGAAAAAAACAAAAAGAAGGAAAGGAAGGAGGAGTAAATTGGATTACATGTGACAAGAGGGAAATTAAAAGTCACTTAATAAGAGAGCAATTAAAGAAAGATTCACGACCTATGTAGCTGGAAAAAGAAAAAAGAAAAAAGAAAAAAAAAATAGAAGGACAGGGCCACTGGCTTGTGTTGTGAATGATGCTCACTCAGGTACAATGCCAGCTGAAGGCCCCCATGTACGTGGATTTGTACATCGCTGCCTGTGGTAACATCCACCCTGGCTTAACCTTGCCTTTCCCCTCCATTAGGGAAGCGGGAGAAGGCTGCTGCCCGGCAAACCACAGCTTCATCCTGGCCCTACCTCCAGCTAATGCTCTTATCAGCCCTCCCCAGCCCAGTAAGATCAGCCATCCCTCGCCAGGAGAAACAGAAATTCAACACGAGCCCGGGGCCGTGCTTCAGGGAGTGGATGCTGTTTTTCAACCACTGCGAGCATTACCCGGTAATAACCTCACCCTGCACCACCAGTGTCCTGTGATGGGTGCCACACGTACCTTGTCCCCTCCTGGGCATGGCCACCATGGTGCAAACTGCCCCAGCGCCGCACCTGGTAAGGGGCAGGAGATGGGTGCATGGAGGCAATGGAGCTGCCCCAGCGCAGCTCCTGGCAGCTTCCTGCCTTATCCCAGCCCACGGCAATGTTCATAGATAAAGGCAGGTTTTGTTCAGTTTAATAAGAACTGGCATGGCAGAGCTTCTTGCTGCCAAGGGCTGGCAGGCTGATTAATTAATCCACTCACCGCTGGCACTGGGAGGCAGCTCCTCGGCAGCACCACACGGGGAACCTGGGGAAGAGCAGCAGCAACAGGGCTGCTGAGAAAGGATGGGGATATTTCCTCCCTGCAGCGCTTTCCCTCCTGGGGCCCAGTCCTGCCACCTGCACCTCTCCCTTTGGGTGCTGAGTCAGGGCTGGAGTGCAGGAGCCTGCTGGAATGCAGGTCCCCACCCTGGCATGACTGTGTTCAGCAAGGACAGCCCATTCTGCAGTGTCCATTCCCCATCCTTCATCAGGCTCAGCTTATAGCTCATCAAAGGCAAAACAAAGAGAAGAAGTTAAATTTTGTTTAATGCAAAACATCTCCCTTCAGTGGTGACATGGAGGGCAAGGGAGGGAACATTTACCCAAGTGGCTCCAGTGACCTCTTGCAAAAGCAAAATAATCTAGCTGCAGAGCGGAAGGCTCTGAAACCCTCCACGGCTAAAATGCCCAAGACAACAGCAAGGGCTTTGCAGAGTGTAAAACAGGGAGTTTATGCCCCAACAGTCATTTGGGAAGCAGCAGACTGCTCACAGACACTGATAGTCTGATTTTATTACCGAAACCTGTGTGAAACAAAGCAGAGACCTGTGCAGCGCTCCGCACGCAGCCAGAGAGCAGCTCGCCAGGCTGCAAATGCCAGCACTAATTCTAGTACCTACAACTCACCAGCTTTTAATTATGATGTGGCACATTCACAGGAGTCCAGCAGGAAAAATATTTTCCACCAGACAGACAGCTGTGTCTGAGTGCTTATTCCCAGGCTGGAAGCAGCAGTGGCAGGCAGTGAATGGAAGCAGAGCAGTGACTCAGAGCACCAGGAGGTGGCACGGGACAGCTGAATGGCCCCCACGCCACTGGCACGTGCCGGGCAGGCGCTGCGCTCACATGTGCCAAGGGAGAAGGTGGGCAGGCAGAGGCTGGTGTGGTGAAGCTGGGACCCAGCCATTGAGAGACGGGTTGGGGAAGGTGGAGCAGCAGCAGCAGCAACCCAGCATGCCCCACCACATCCTGGGCAGCTGCACCCATGGGTGGCTCAAGGTGCTCCCCCTGTCCCCAGACCATTTGGCTCCCTGTAGCTCTGCCTGGTTCCACATCCCCATCCCCACCACGCCGGGGGCCTCAAAATCCTTGTGGGTGTCTCTGGGGTGGGAACCATAGTGTGCACGCTGCAGTGGCGTGGAATAAAGTGTTTGCTCCTGCTGACAGTCCCGGGGCAAGGCACACAACCGCTCCTGGTGTTTTGCAGAGGATGCATGAGCTCCACGTGCCCTTGGGATGCCGCTGCCCTTCAGTGTTTATTTGCTTAACAGTAATTATAGCAGTGTAATTATAATCAGCACTCATTTCCATAACGAATCACTTTTCTCGGCTTCTGGGCCCCCCTGCTCTCCCAGCCACGTGCCAAGACAAACCTTATGAGCCCGACAGTGCCAGTTCACTTTGTTTTTGCACAAAAAACAACACAACAGGGGGCACGAGGGGATAGAGAATTGGATGGGTGGGGGGTAAGGGCAAAAGCCCCACTCCCACCCAGCCACTCGGCTTGGCTGACATCCCCCTGGGCAAAACACTGCTTGGGAAAGCTGGGAGCATGGCCGTGTTTACAGCCGCTGTCCTGGGGAGATGCATGGCTGCGCTGCACCTCCTGCTCATGAATTAACAGCCAGCCAACTCCAGCCCATCAATTCCCGTGTTTGTACAGACCAGTGGGAACATTGCTGGCGTGCTTGCTCCTCGTCACCTGAAAAAAACAAGTGTGGATTTGCTGGATCAAGCATTGGGCAAGGGTCAAAACTCACCTTTTTGAGCGTGTGCAGGTCTTGAGGCCATTGGCTACTGACAGGTTAAAAGGTGTCCAGAGACAGAAGCTTGTCCTGAGTTCTCTTCGTGCCGTGCAGCAGGCTGACTTGGCTTCTGCTCCTGAGAAACCAAAGAAAAATCTGTGAGCATAAGGCTGATTTTCAAGATTGTCCCTGCCTCAGCTTTTAAATAAAGCCCATGGTTTTGTGTGAGCTTGGTGCAGGGCTGCTGAAAACAGCTGCAAAAAAGCCTTCTCATCCATAAAACCTGCAGATGAAAATATTTACATTTTCTTCATGTGCTTTCATGGCTTGCTTGACTTAAAAAAGAAGCATTTTCATTTAGGAAAACAGTTTTTTTTGTTTTTGTTTCTTTTTTTTTAAGGGAAAAAAAAAAAAAAAAGGTTGATTGACCTCTTCCAAAATTCAATGGGTGAAGATGAAGCTGGTAGCTAAAAATGATGTTTTTTGAATCAGGTGCTTTGGTAAGCACTTGGAGAGCCGCTGTTGAAAAGCAGCTTTAAACAGGAGGATTTTCACTTCTGCTACACATCATCCCTGTCAATTCTTGCCCTCACCTCTCCAGCTAAAACACTAATCCGAGCTTTTTGGCAGATCTATGAAAACGGGACTTGTTGGTGCATGTGCAAGAAGCCTAAAGGGAGCAGCTCCCTGGTTCCAGGGCAAGACGAGGGAGCGGGGGCCAGGGGGCGCCGGCATCGAGCCATCACTCACTGGTGCCACGGGTGGTGCAGCAGTGTGCTGGCAGCGCAGGGACTCCAGCATCCTCAGCCTCTGCCTTGGTTGCTTTCTGGACAGCTCGTGAGAGATACAGCCCCATGCGTGCCAGGGTTATGCTGGATAAAATCATCTGGGACTTGTTCCCGTCCCCTCCTGCTGAGCCCCCCCTGCTTGCCCCGCTGCACCGTGGCCAGCTGGGCACGGGGCCTGACTGGGCAGATGGGGGGTGGGGGGGGGTGGCTTTATTTATTTATTTATTTATTTATTTATTTATTTATTTACTTTTTCCCAGGGCTTTTTTGGATTTAAATAGGATCAGGAAGGCAGGAAGAGTCTGGTCACAAGGGAGAGGATGTCCCTTTCTGTCTGCCCTGGAGAGCACTTGTCTGGGCTTCCCGGCACTCAGCCCCTGCTCCCTGGGATTTGTTTCCTGTCTGATGATGATAAACCTCTGCTCACTTTTCCTCCCTGGCTACAGGGAGATCGCCCTGAGCCAGCCATGGAAGCTGGGGATGGTTTGCTGGGCACATCATTTGTGTTTTAAGAGATGCTCCCAAATCACACTCAGCTCAAGTGCCTTCTCCTTCCTCTCCAGCAACACCTTGATGTGGGAGATGGTCCCAAGCCCATGCGTTACTGAGCTTCTGGGTCCACCTCCAGAGCAGGGCCAGCACCATTCAGGTGGCTTCGAGTCCAACAAAGGAGCTGCTGAATAGCTGGCAGAGCTCAGCCAGGAACTAGTACTTTTTCACAAGCTGTTTACATTGCGGAGATGTCACAAATCATTCCCAGGCAGCTGGTGTGCGGGTGAGGCTGGCTCGGAGGGCAGCCGTGGTGCCTAGAGAGACGCAGACAGCAGCCATGCAGGACGAGTGGCTCCAAGGTTTTCATTGATTTCATTGATTTCATTGGTTTCATTGATTGTGTCAGTCTCAAGGAAATGATGTTCAGGAAATAAAAACAACAGAGCTCATCACTGCTGCAGTTCCCATCTACCAAGGTCAGTCAATAAGCAGAGCAGCTGGTTTGGGAAAGGGTTGGAGCAAAGCAAGGCTGGAAAGCAAGGACGCCTGCCACAAAAACCCTGGAGCGCCCAGACACAATGGGGTTTTGATGCCCCAGGTGCCACCAGCAACATTACAGCAGCGGGCAACTGCTTCTCCTCTGGGACTTTGGTGCTTTCCCGCAACTCCTTGGGCCGCAAGCCAAAACTGTGCAGGGTTAACAAGTTAAAGAGATTTCATCCCGACCCACAGCAGCCTTATCCCCAGACACATTTGACCCCAAGATCACCCAAGCCCATCCCAGCATGGGGTGCCGCGAGGACACTGCAGCAGGACAGCTGCACCCACCCTGCTGTCCGCTTGCATTCGTTAGTGCTGATTGCTCCTGTGGGCTTGAAGCCAGACCGAAACCTCGTCTCCGGAGGATACATTTTTAGACAGTTTACAGAATCTGGCTTCCTGCTTTTAAATATCTTGGGTTCTTTTGTTTCCTGTCACCTGAAAAGTAGGTGTAAGAAAAGTCCTTGTCCCCGAGTGACTCTGTGGGTGCTCTCGCAACCTTTGCAGGGAGCCAGGAGCGAAGCACCCTGTTGCACCAACATGTCATGGAACAGGACAGGCCCGCTGTCCAAGCACAGGCAGATGGAGTGAAATAAAACAGCTGAAGGATCTCCAGGGACCAAAGGGGCCAGGCCATGCCTGTACTGTGTCATACTCTTGGGGCACAGAGCTACTCACACACAGCACAGCACAGCACCACGTGAGCAATCTGCACCCTGCATTCCTCCTGGCTGTCCCTCATTTTGGGGATCCCTTCAGTGGACAAGGACATGGCCACAGAGCCAGAGCAGCCGCCAAGGCATGGGTCAGAGCCAGGAGTGCCCAGGCAGCACGGCACAAAGCAGGCTCTGTCCCAAGCATCTGCTTGGTATCGTGCACACTGGCACGGCTGCGCTGGCACAGCCACCAATGGGGAGATGCAGGGGGGGGTTCCGTGGCCTCAGGGGAACAGTCAGAGGGCCTCTGCCAGCTCTGGGCTTCTCTTCCCACTGCTGGCTTAGGGGAGCTTTGGAGATGACACTGGTCCCTGCATCATCCTCCTCATTTCTTTCTTCAGGGAGGCAACAAGTGTTTTTTCCGCAGGCAATTTTACATCAAGTGATGTTTGCTGGAGCAGGAAACATGCATTTTTCTTATGCTGAAACCCTTTCAAAAGCTCTGGAAAACCATTCTCTCCTTAGCAGCAGCTGCTGTCAGCAGCTTGGCACCCATCTGCACTCAAAGCCTGAGCTCAGAAGCCCAGCCCCAGGAGCTCACCCCTGCTCTTCCCTGGCTCAGCTGCCTGGGGGAGCCCCAGATACCCAGCCCCAAGGATGCTACAGCAGGGTTGTGGGGAGAGCTGAGGCTTCTCAGAGCTGCTGGAACATGAGAAGCAAAGCAGAAAGGCTCCTGAGGCCGTGGCCAGCTCAGTGGCAAGGGGATGCTATGGTGCAGGCACCACGATAAGCCACGAGTTCTGCCCCAGCTCCTGCACCATAAGGGATGAAGCAAGGGATGAACCTAAGGAGAAGACTCCAAGCCTTGGGAGCAAAGGGATTTTGGAGCTCTGCTTGCAGCAACTCCAGGTGGAGGAGCCCAAGCACCTCTGCCCGCAGGATGCCCATGGTATGCCAGCACAGAGCAGGACAGAGTGCCCCTCAAGGTGCCCCTTGCACCCCTCACCAGGACCCCTGTCACCAGCCATACCAGGGCCAGGCCTGCCCCGAGCCCTGGGCCACAGAGGCTACATCCTGGCCTTTTGTTCTCGACAAGGGAGCATGTGGGCAATTGGGTGCCAGCCACACAAGCTTGTGCTGGTGCCTGCTTCCTCCCTTGGCATGCAGCAGTGCCGGGCGCCGCTGGCCAACTCCTGCTTGCGTAAACAGCCCAAGTAACGAAGATAAATGAGGCTGAGTGGCAGGGGAGGGCAGCACAGCAGCTGCCAGCCAACCCTCCATGATTCAGGGCACACTTAAGGACTCCGGGTCAACACATTTGCCTGGAGACAACAGGACAACAGCATCCTGGGAGGTGCTTTATGAGATGCCTTAGATGGCCCAACACCCCTTTGGATTCAATACTGGGCTCAGCAGGTAGGAGCTTTCTCTTGTTCACTGGATGCTCACAGCACAGGGCTGAGGCTGGGTTTCTACATGGCTCAGCCCAAGGGGGAGAGTTGCCCCTGCCTCCACGTCACTTGACCAGGGAAGTCAACATCATTTCGGTCCACAGTGCCAGTCAGAGGACAGTGGTCCTGGCATTGACACCGATGCTGCCCACTGATGCTGTCTCAGTCCTGGGGTCTGTGTCTGAGATGTATCTGCTAAGGGATACAAGAGGTTAATATTTAAAAAGACTGTTTTGAGCCGAGCTAATGCCACGGCAGAACAGAGCACCCCTGCCAAGAAGCTTATCTGAGGCTCTTTGTGAACAAAGTGAACCCTGGAAGGTGGCAAGGCTCAGCGACAGGGAACAGGGATGCATGCCAAGATCACTGCCTCTGGCCAGAGGAGAAATTTCCATCTTAGAGAGAAGCCACCCCATTTCGATAACCCACACAGTTTCCAGCTGCGCTGCTAACCGTGGTGAGGACGAAGTCATGGCCCTGGCCCCCAGGAGCTGCCAGCACGACCTGGGGCAGCGTCACAGGACTCCGATGGGCTCTCATACCCAGTACTCATGCTGCTTCCAAGAGGTAGAGCAGGGCAAAGTGTATAAATCCAGCCATTCTCACCTAAAAGTTGCTCTATGACAGGGACAGGAACTGGACACCCCAACCAAAAGACATCTGTTAGGGCAGTAGCTCCCAGGCACAGCACAGGGCAGGCATTCATCCTTCACTGTGGTGCATCCAGGGCTTTTTGCTGACTCCTCCAGCTTCTACCTTGGGACAGCAAATGGGAATATGGGAGAGCCCCGTGCGCACCCGCAGCCCCTGCAGTGACACAGTGCCTGTGCTTGCCCGCTTTGCACACTGCAGGTTGAAGCTCCCCAGAAACCTCACATTGTGCCACATAGATACAATGAGCCTTTCAGCCCTCATAACCTCTGGAAATAAACTTGAATGAGCTGTATGTCTGATGAACGGGTGGGAAAATCTGGGAGCAGCCAGAATTTCAGAGGCCCCAACTCGAACTTTCTGCTTCCCAAATCCTCCTGAGGCAGCGCGGGTTGGGAATGGAAAGAGAGCGACTCCAGCCCAGCACCCAGCGGGGTCGATAAAAATCAGCTGTGACTGAGCGCAGCCCGCCCATAATTGTGTGTTTATTTTTAATCGGGTGAATCGGTGGCTCAGCACTGAGCTGGGCCCCACCAATTCCAGGAAACTTAATCCGCAGATCGCTCCTCCGCAGCTACCGTGCGGCCACAGAGTGACTGCGGACCGGGAGCCACAGGCAGCTGGAGGCAGCCCCGTTCGGCTGGGGCTTTGCTGCACCCCACGGCTGGAAGCGCCCCTGGGCTGAGCTCTCCAGGCCAAGGGTAAATGCAGCAGGTTATTTTGGAGGGGAGAGGAGGTGTGAGGCAGCCACGCCCAGCTTATCCTGGTGTAAACCGCCCTGTCCACCTGAGGCCAGGGGATGGGGTGAATGGCACAAGAGCCTCCTGCAGGCACCACACTGCTCCTAGAACCCTGCCCAGATTTCCTTTAGGCTCCTAAATCAGTGCAGGAGGCTCCCAAAATGTTTAATTCCCCCCCTGTGGAACAGCAGCAGAAGAATAGGTCTTCCTGCTCCTCAGAGAGGCCAACAGAGAAGGGCTGGTGTGGAAAGCTCCCCCTTAGGAGCAGGCAGCACTGCCCTTATCCTCAGCACAGCTCTCCAGCTGATCCCCAGAGCAGCAGCTGGGTTCATCCCCATGGAGAGCTCGCTTACAGCAACACACAGCCAGCCTACCTTCCTGCTTCTGCTGTCTCTCTCGGTGGGCACCGAGGAGTGCAGCGGTCGGGAGGTGAAAGGGCAGGGAGACTACATGTGCTCTGCAGCATTTGGCCAGCTCAGGATGTGCTGAAGTTGGAGCTGAGGGTGCTCCTGGGCCATGCAGACACCACCAGGTTCCTGGCACTGCAGTTCCTGTAATGGAGTTTGGCTTTCTCAAAGGATTCCCCATTAGTAATAGGTTTAGCTTGATTTTTACTTTCCTTCCTTTGCAAAAACTCTGTTTGGACAATGAACAGCAACATCCTTGCTCCATACGGATGGGGATTAAAATGAGCAGACACTTGTTTGCTCATGCTAGCCAGGGAACTGGACCTAAAATATTCAGCAGCGAGTTTGTCTTTTCCCAGCTGGAGACTTCCTGCAGCGTGTCCGGAAGCCGGCTGCCATGCCCCCCTGGCCCCTGACACACGGTGAGCCCCCACATGTGGTCCACGGTGGACCGCATCCCCTGGTGGACTGTAAGCCTTGCTAAAGGTAACCATGCGGGTCAGGATAGGAATTTTGGAGCTGCTTGTGGCCATGGAAGTGATAATGCCGAGAGCCAGGAGGATCAGAGCTGATCCCTCCTGTTGCCTGGAGGGTGAGCTGCACTGGCCACAAACTGCAGCTGCTTCCTTGCATGGGCTGGCCAGTTCTTATGGAATTGGGGTCAAATTGGCCGCTCTTGGCATGCTCAGAAGGAGCTGCTGTTGCAGAAGATTCCCGGGAAGCCAGTCCCACCCCGCTGTCTCCTGGCCAGCACCCACAGGCACTGGCTGCCTACGTGAAAGAGGGAGGCAACAGCAGGCAGGAGGCTCTTCTGCCACGGAGGCTTCCGTCCAGTTCTTGTGCTACTGAAGACATTTGCTAAAGGAAGAAGAGTGAATAAATAACAAAGGGGTGTTCCAACAGATGGACTCTAGTTTGTATTCTCAGAGGTGCTGGCTGTTTCTGGGATTATTCCCTCTCCTTGGCCAAAAGGAAAGGATCAAGGGAGCCGAGCACCTCAGAGCTGCTTCTCAAGGTGATGGCAGATTATCCGGCTTTTTTGCTCATCACCAGCTCTAGCTGCAAGGACTGACAGAGCTGCTGCCCTCAGACCTGTGCTAAAAGACACAGCCTTGCCTGGGCACAAGGACGCAGAGATCAGCCTCTAGCGCACATTTGTACACTGCATCGCTAGGACATAGGAGCCGCCTGGCTTCTGTCTGAGCAAAGGCCAGGGTTCCTCGCTGCAGACCCCACTCACACCCACACCTGCACCCGTGGCACAGTGGAAATTCACTGGGGCACAGCCAAGGACTGGGTGGGGAAGGAATAGCATCGATGGCACAGTGGGGGAACAACACCCAGCACCAAGCAGAGCCCAGTGGCAGATCTGTTACTGGAGCAGCCCAGAGAACAAGCCTCATCCAGACCCGCTGCCGTCAGTCAGGAGCAAATGGGGTGAAGAGGATCTGGGGAAACCCATGGCCCCAGACCCCCCACCCCATGCACCAGCTGCCAGCATCTGAGGCTGAAGGATGGGGACAGGGAAGGTGGCCCTGCTGGTGCCCAGCCAGCCCTCACACTGTGGCTGAGCTCCGCTCACAGGCAGTGCTGCCGGATAATGGATAACTCATTAAGCAAATTTCTCGCTGTGTGCTCTGTTTTCCTACAGCCCCAGCCAAACCCCAAGACTATTTATCTTGGCTTTGAAGTCTCCGCCCCTCGCTGTGCAGCATGAACACGTAACCGCAGAGGTTTAACAGAAACCGGAGCAGAAACCACCACCAAGGCTTACAGGCGAGGGGCCCGTCCGATGCCTAGAGCTCAGGGCTGTGCTAACCGCTGTCCTGGATGGCACCAACCGGGGCTCCCAGACCCACTGGTGACAGAAGGGCAGGATGCACGGGGAGCAGGTGTCAGTGCTGACACCTTCACCCTGCTGGCCCTGCCCTGCAGCCCTGGGTCATGGGGCTTCACCCCAAGTCCAGCACAGCCCTGTCCTGCAGGCATGGAGCGGTGACTTCTGCAGTCCCCAAACAGCAGCCCCCAGCCCTCTGGGCAGATTTCCTGCTTCTCCATTATCTGCAGCAGCAAGAAATCCTGCCCCAGGGCTCTCCCATGCTTTCCTTCCTTTCCTGGCACAACAGCATGCCAGGCACTGCACACCTCTGGTGCTAGGTGGGTTCCCCTTCTCTTGGAAGAAAAGACAAGGAACAAGACAGACCAGCCTCGCTGGTCTGTTGAAGTCCAAAGCGAAAACCTGCTGCCTTGACGACTGCCAAACATCAGGAAAGCCTCACCTGCTGCTGTCAAACCAAAGCCAGTTGGCAAGATTTTGCTCCACGAGCTCCCCAGAAGCTTGTCCATTTAGATGTCAAGCATCTCCAGCACTGAGGTTCCCTTGCTCCCATTAGGAGACTCTGAGGCCACATCTACAGAACAGATTTTACACGGCTCTTCCTTATCCACTTGGATTTCAAACCAACCCGGACCATCTGGTGTCAACGGCCGTGCAGAGGTTCCCAATTCAGTTGAAACAAGACCTGAGGTCTGCTCAGCCTCAATTGCATGCCATGGCTGCAGCAGATTCACAAAAAAAGCAAGGTCAGGATATGGCTGCGTGGTGGGCTTTGAGTCCCAGCGTTTATCCGTGAGAGCCTCGAGTGAGTCATGGCTGTCCCCAGGAACATGGAGCAGACCTCGTGGTGGTCAAGGGTTGGACCTTTACCACCCAACCAAAGTCTAAGGCACAGGGGACAAAGCCCTGCTCGGCTCCAAGTTCCCTCACTAGCCTTTTGTCCTTCCCTGCATCCAGAAGCTACTGTGAATGCAAAACACGCCGACATCCCAGCAGAGCTCTGGCACCTAGCCAAGAGGCAGATCTGTTACCGGAGCAGCCCGGTGAGCTGGAGCCAGGGCCTTGGTGCAGCTCTGCACAGCCAGGGCTCATTTCCGAGCAGGGAGGCAACGATCTAGCCTTCACTCCCCATGAGCGGATGAAATCTGCCTTGAATTTAAATTCAGTAAGCTCAGGCCAGCCCTACAAACCGCAATTGAAACTTCGCAGTGAAAGCCAGCGTGTTTCAAATAATGCATCGCTGAGGATTCCCTGGTCCCTATCACTCCTGAGCCTATGCAAAGCATGCAGAGAGATGCACAGGTGAGCAGAGGTGCTGCTGAGCCCGGATGTGTTTGCAGAGCAGGATTAGAAGCGGCTGCACCACTTTCCTCCCCTCCCCAGGCTGCCTGCAGAGCTCCGCAACACATCTGCTGCTGGAGCTCATCTAGGGGCCAATTTTCTGATTTACCCCACCATGGACTGCTCCGGTGGCAGCAGGGAGACCTGGGACTGGAAAACCATTTTGCAGGGATAAATCTCTCTTAAAATCTTCTTGCATCCTGAAAGCTTGTGCCTGGACAGAAACAAATGAAGTGTGTGATGTTGAGAAATGAGAACGGCAATGAGAGAGCACGCAGGGAAGCAGAGGGCTGGCAAGCAGAGCACAGTTTGCGAGACGCTACAGTGGCCGGACTCAGCCCAGCACCCAGGCCAATGCCTCTGAACTGGCCGAAAACACAGCTCTCACCCTCCGTTGGTTTCATTACCGTTTGGATTTTGCTGAAGTTGTGTGAGAGGCATCCCCAGCCCATGAACTGAGCCACCAGAGCAAGGTCCAGATACCTCAGCGGGCTGGAGGTGTCTTGGAGCCTTGTGCCTCCAATTCCAACTTAAAAGCAGCCCAAGGAAGCTTTGAAGCTACCTATCCTGGCTGAACCGTCCAAACCTCCCTTTTCATCAGCAACCCCACATTCTTCCACGTATTTCTCGCTACCCAAAAGGGGTGAGAGCTGGTTTCCTTCACCCAGCAATTCTCACAAATGAGATAATTTTATTTCCTGAGCAAGACAGTGGCCAAAGCCCCCCAGCAGCTCATGAACACTAATGAGAATTTTTGTTCCAAATATAATTCACAGCTAATATCTGGCATGAAATACTCAAAAGAGAATGAGCAGGTCCCAGCCTTGAGCAACAGAATAGGGGCTGATTTCCTTTTATTCTATATACACACACATATATATATATGTAATATATAAATATATATATGTATATTCATATATACAGAGAGTGAGGGAGAGCTTTTGCAAACCTCTTTGGACTCCCTAGATGTACAAAACTCACAAACCAGCAGGCCCTCATTGTAAAATTTCAATGCAGTAATTCTCAGAACCATAAAGCGCTCACAGAACTGGAACAGGGTAATCCCCATGTTTGCTGGCACCTCTGGGGAGGACGGGAGAGTTCATCAATCTTCATCCTCATTAGCATTGGAAAGAATGTCCAACTGCACTCCTGATGGAGAGCAGCACCTCACAGCTTTCAACACCCTAAGCTGGTGCAGGAGAGGAGCAAATCAAACCCAGAGGGTGGCAAGCAGGTTGCGAAGGAAGGACTGGCTGCCAGGCAGGGAGAGATGCATGTGGAGCAGCCACCAACAGGTTGCTGAGCCCCCTTTCCTTCAGTGAAGTTCCTTTGGACGGGCAACAGAGCAGAGAATGCTGAGCAGGGTCCTGAGCATGACTCACAGGGACCAGGCAGTGCCGCTGTCACAACATGGGACCTGGTACCTTGCCCCAGATCTCACACACTCACACACACACCCCCCAGAGCTCCGCACCCAGACCTCAAGAGACCATTAGCACGCTATGCCTTCAGCTCATTAAACGTATGTAATTTCTAGATGAAAATAATAATAGTAGTAGTGGTCAGGCCTGTTTCTAACCTTGGGTGGCTTTACTTTCTGCTTTTGCCATTTTGCTCTTAATGACTCCCAGAGCTAAGATGCCAAGAGAAGGATTGATATTCATACTAGCTCGTTCAGGGATATAGGGCTGAATTTTTTATTGGGGTCAGAAGTAAAGACTTCTATTTTTCCAAGCCCAGGGAAAGCATGTTCAGGTTGATAAATATCTGTCAGCAAAAACCATTAGCTGATTATGTGAACTACAAGGGGAAAAGACAAAAAAAGCCCTGCCATTCCCAGTGGAGCTGCTCAATGGTCTTTTCCTCCATGTAGATTTCTGTAACACTTCTCAGAGTGTTTTCTGCAGGACTGCACATGCTCTGGCCTGTTAAAGGGATAGATATCAAAACCTGTATAAAATAACAAGCTTTATTCAGTCAAAAATCTCAATTAAGTAGCTGTGCAGCATCAGCTTCTCCTTTTGGTTCTCCCTGGCACAGAGGATGGGATTACCTTTGCTGCAGAACCAGCACCTGCATCGGGAACCCGTGGCATCCACTCCAGCACAGACAGCAGGCAGGGAGCCCAAATGGGCCAGGCACCCACAGAGCCCCAGGGATCCTTGCTTCCTGCACTAAGGAACAGCCCTTCTGCATCTCAATTTTTCCTTCTGTAAAATAAAAGTCACAACTCTTTTTGAGCCCTCTTCAAGCAATTCATGCTGTTGACCGAAGCCCTCACAAATGTGGAAAGGTGTTGGGGTTTTTATAGTCAATCTGAAAGCTTCGGTTTCCAGAGTGATCCCACACCTCTAGGTGACATTTATGAACACTTGGGGTCATAGAGAGAACCCCAGAATTATCACCCCAAAAGCCTTAGAACTAAATGTCAATAAAAAAGGATGCTCGTTATTTCCTCTCTAACCTGCTTGGCTTTTAATACAACCAGGCAGTTTATGACAGATCAGGGAGAGGTGGTGATTTATCACGTTGAAATAATTGGGGTCAGCAATGTTGCTACAGTTCTCGGGAAATGCTGGTCTATGCTGTCTCTCCTTTTGGTAGAGTTGGCAACAGTGAAAACCATGATTTACTGCAGCAGCAAAGGTTTATATTTAATCCTCTCTTTAATCTCTTACTCCAGGAATCTTCAGGATACCAGGGGTGGGAAGCAGGCTCAACCACAAGCTCAGGACTCGCAGGGGGAGCACCAGGATGGGTGCTGCAGGGCCAATCCCTGCCACTGCACACCATACCTCATGCAAGACCATGGCAGGAGGGAGGAGGTTGGGCACAGAGCTCACACAGTCCCTCCTGCCCCACTGCCTCCCTTCTCCCGGGAGGTGGCTGCAGAGCCAGCGCCGCCCTGGCACGCTACCTTCATTGAGAAAAGCCAGGCATGTAATAAAACAGAACTAATTGCCCCCGGGAGGCTTGTTAAGGCTGGCAGGAAATCCTGCGGGGCCAAGAGAACACTTGTGGAAGCACCAGGAGGTCAGACTGCCAGAGGTCCCTGGGCTACAGTGCAGTGATGCCGGGGCAAGGCCAGGCTCTGTGGGGCTCAGGGGGAGTGCGGTGAGATGGCCACCCTCCCCACCAGGTGCAATAGTGGCTTGGGTTGCTTCCCAGCAGGAATCACAGCATGGTTAGGGTTGGAAGTGACCTTAAAGTTCGCCTCCTCCACTCCTGCCATGGGCACGACCCCTCCAGCAGCCCAGGCTGCCTGCAGCCCAGCCTTGGGTACTGCCAGGGCCAATTCCTTACCTACTGAAGAAGTCCACCCTTCAAAGCCATCCCTCTCTAATTCAGAGACAAGGATGTTCTGGCAGACCGTGTCAATGGCCTTACACATTTACTTTTACAGAGAAGGAGAACCACAGACCTCAGGGGAGCTTGGGCTGCCCCTGTCAATTAGGCACTGCTGAAAGCAGCGGTGAAAGCCAGCCTCCTTCATCCCCCCCCCATCCCATAATCCTAGGCAGGTTTTGTTCCCACCTAATTAGTCCTGCTAAGGAAAGGCCATTACCTCATGGGATGAGGGCCCCACGCAACAGGAAGCTCTGGTGACCGGGGCGACATTGCTCTTCGAGGCCTCTTGTCCACAGCTCATCCCGCACAGGAGCAACAGTGAGGAGATAAGGAGCCCCCGAGGCCTGGTGGAAACTCTGACAAGGAGTCTATTTTGGGCTTGCCTGGCTGGTTCCCACTCTGATGGGCCCGGGACGAGTCCAACCTCACGTCTCAGAGATCTGCTGCACACATCCCACTTGTCTGCTGCTCACTGCACGCTCACACTCCGCTGGCCTCAGTCCCCATGGCACGCAAATCCCTGACATGGCAGCATCGCTTCGCTTGCCTGGACACAGGCTGTGGCTCCGTGACTCAGTTCACCAAATGCCTCCCCTGGACCAGGAGCTCTCAGAGGGAAAGAGAGCTGGGATGCGGCCAGCACTTGTTCCTCACCACGTCCTTGCGAAGATGGGAATGGGGCAGCCATGCTTTAGAGCAGCCCAGCCTATTTTGGGGAGAGATAAGGGGAAGCCATGAGCAAATCTGATACAGAGAAGCAGACACGAGGCAAGCTGACATTTACTTGGTGTCAGGATGATGAGGCTGATGCCAGAGAGCAATGGTTCCAGAGCGTGGCAGTGCACTGAGCAGGGGATGCCTGCACCCTTCACCAACCCTTGCTGGGCACTGGGGAGGACAGATCTTGCTCAAAGCTACTCTGGGGCTGAGGAGAAGAAAGGACAGTAAAAAGAGAGGCAAAGACATCTGCTGCCAACTCCGGGAGAGAAAAAAAAAAAAAAAAAATGGTTTCCAGGGATGAGAAAGAGGAGGAGTCGGGGAGCGTGATGGGGCAGTGCTTGGGAACTGGGCTGCCAGGATATGGGAACTGCACGGCAGACAGCTGGGGACAGGTGCTGGGATCCATCCTGGGTGCTCTGGAAGCAGGGAAAGGACACAGGGAGCCCCGGCAGTTAAGTAGGGAGGAGAATTAAGCAATGGGCCCAAGGCTTTGCAAACTATAAACACTGTGATGGAGGAGCTTTGTATTCAAAATAAGCAAAGGCAAATTAAAAGAGGGAACTGAGGGAAGGAAAAGGCAACAGTGGGGGAAAGAGACTGAGCAAAGATGAACGGGTGATTCATCAGGTGAAGAGAAAGCTCTTCTCTGGTTCTTGAGGAGGTGCATGGGAAACAGAAGCCTGAAAAAGGGTGTGGAAAAAGGAACAAATGAGGGCAGGGCTGGCAACAAAAAAGGAGCCCCAGGAGCCTCCCGGGAAGCTTTTCAGAGCTTCCAAGCAGAGGTGAAAGAGCTGGTGTGCAGGAAGACAGAGACAACCTCTGACAGAAGCCAGTTTGCAAATCATAGAATATCCTGAGTCGGAAGGGACCCATAAGGATCATCAAGTCCAACAAAGCCACAACAGGTACTGATGGTTGTCCCCATGCCAAGCAGGGAGCTTTGGTCCTTGCCTCAAGCAGGAAGGCAACAAAACTGCCTGTAAATCCCATTGTGAGCACACATTACCCTTAAATCCATTAGGATAAGGGTCCATACAGAGGCACCAGCTTGCCCAGCATGCAGGTTGATGGTCACCCTCATGGTGGTGTACCAGGTGCAGAGAAATCTCCTCCCATAAGATCCGTTTTCTACTCCCTTGACATTCTCAGATGTGATAGGTGGTTTGGAGGAGTTCCCAAGCTCTGCAGCATCCTTCTCCCCACACCAAAAGGCTATGTGGTCCATTGCCTTCTCCTTCCTCCGGATCCCAGCTCCATCCACAGCTCCTCCAGGGGCAGAGGTCGATATTCCACATACCAGGGTCCACCTCTGGGAGCAGAACACAAATAACATAAGTGGCTTCTTTAGATTCAGGATGCACCAGCAACCTCTTCGCAGTGCTGCAAAGCCTGGGAAAGTTTCATCCAGCCAAGATGCTAATCAGCGCTACAGCAAACTGTTGAGTCAGGAAAACAGAAGTGCAAGATTGATCTGCAGGAAGCAAAAGACCAGATGCCTATACATGGGCTCCACTTTCACCCAGCCCAACAGGTTTCATGATACATTCCTCTGGGGACCCTAAGCTCCTGCACCATCCCACAGCAGCCTCATTCCCCAGGGCTGTGGTCCACTCAATTAGTCAGCCCTACAAGCTCTCTGCAGTTCTTCACAATGGACCTGCATCGATCTGCCCCAGCTCTTAGGTTTCAATGGCCCTTTATCAGGCCTTCACATTCTTTTAATCCCATCTCAGCCCTCCCCCAAAGTGTTGAGATAAAAGGCAGGCTGGGAAGACTGATAAAAGGGAACTGAACAAATCCATTAATGCTGTTTCTGTGCCAGGAATTACAAACCCCAGTCCATGTTAATTATGCTTGCCAGCCAGAGCAAGCACAAAAGTGAAGTCACCCTCACTCAAAATTTGTCCTGAGAAAAAGCAACACCTGGAGGACCAGGACTTGTTGGTTTTTACTCCACGTGAGGGCATCGATTTGTTGAGTTTGGGCACACAGGTCAAAGATGGGTGCTCCAACCTGAGCAGCAACAGTGCTGATCCCCAGGCAAGATAAACCGGCCAAAAAAAAGTCACTTCAGCTTCTTTCTTTGGCAGCAAGAACCTTATGGCAAGAAGAGTAAATTCTGCAGGGCTTACATGGAGCTGCTTCGTGCTACCGTGGTATGTGCATCAGGGTACGAGCCCTGGCCAGGGGGTGGTGAGAAACAAGAGCCAAAAGACACAGGATCAGAAGCACACATTGAATATGTGCAGGGCCCCTTACAGACTGGGCCACGATGTGTCCAGCAGTGAAGGGACAATTCTCACCCTGCAAGATGTTTTGGGCTCT
>CM021792.1:5250980-5426451 GCA_011076525.1 Nettapus auritus | reverse complement strand
GCAACTTACCAGGTCAACTGGAACATGCTTTAATTGCAATCTTTGGAAAAAAGTGTCCTTGTATAAATGGAGATTAATGGACATTTCAAAAGACAAAGTTGCTTTAGTCTAACCTCTCCCCTCCCCATTTTCCTTGGCACATTGCCTGATGGATGTGTCAACAATGTAAAAACCAACAAAAACTATTAAAATACACTCATCCAACCAACACCCTCTCGGAACAGCTTCAGATTTTAATTGATATCTTCTAAAAAACAAATCCTTTCTCAGGAAAAATAAACCACAGCCACTTCAAGGAAAAACATGATAAGATCTGCCCATGATGCCACTGTTTACAAGAGGCATAGGCAGGAACCTAGGTCACTGGGCAGGACCACAGCACCAAACACACTGGCACATAAGAGCACAAAGCATCAGCGATTACCTGATTTCATCCTGGCCCCTACAGATTTCACCACCTGGGGCTTTTCTCCTTTTTGAGCAGGCATTTGGGCTCCCAATGCTCGCTGCTCCAGGCCCTGGGATGCTGCCACCCTCCCTGGAGCCAGTCCCAGTGCCGCAAGCAGGCATCGCGGAAAAGGCTTATGGTTCTCCTCCTTCCTGGAAGAAGCGCCCGTTGACAAGGTGCTCAGTCTTCCTCTCAGCTCCCACTTGAGCAGTCTGAGGGCTCGTTAGAAAATAGAACTAATTATGCTTGATGGATAGGGACTGAGGACTATTACTCATCACTGTGCAGCAGACACCGTACAGCACACCACACAGAAGAATTCAGCTGCAACCACTGCAGCTGCATGGCGTGCAACCAACCTAAGCCTTCACTGCTCCCCAGCAAGAGGCTGCAAGGTGGGGAGGGCAAATATGGGGGCTTTTGGTTACATCGCATTAGTGTCCTGACACCCAAAACAAGAGTGGAGCCTTGCTGTGGCAGGAGCTGCAGGGCCGAAGAGTAAAACATTGTCAGAAGCAACCTAAGCTCTACAGCAGCAATGAATCTGAGGCAGTTTGCTGGCTGAAAAATCCTTGGGCTCACAATGGCACATAGCTAACATAGGTCAAAAGAAATCACAAGAACTGAGTCTAAAATTTTAAGTCCATGGAAGTATTCCCCCTCAAGGAAAGCAGGGGGTTTCCCGGTTCATGTCATTTTCAGTGTTGTCCCACCTTCTCTGAGACTGGGAAAGAATATCCCACACAGGAGGATATCAACAGTCCAGGCTCCTGCTCAGGCATTTTACTCTTTGCATGTGGTTAAGGCTGCAAAACTGTGGAAGAAAGCAACAGAGCTCTGAATAAAACCCAAACCTCTCAACTCCCACACAGTATTTGAGCTGCAAACAACTCTCTAAGCTCTTCTGGACATGTATCGACCTCAACATCTTGGAGATTACCTAGCAGGAGGAATTAGGGCTTTTATATTACAGCAGAGGAAGGAGATGCAACAGAATGGGCCAGGGTTATTTAGCACTCACACTCTGTTTCAGTTCTGTCAGCTGCAGGCAGCTTAGCTCAGACCACAGAACGCAGCCTGCTCCAGAAACACCTGCTAAGTAAATGCTCCTGCCCCAGCAAAGGAGAAAAACAAATGGGATCATGGGATCAGCCAGAACAGTGCCTCAGACCAGTTCTCTGCAATCACACCAACGGATGCATCAGTGCAAAGGAGAGAAAAGCAGCATGAGGCCACGGAGGCAGCTCATGGGAAAATGCATTTAAGGAAAGTGATGGTTAACCAGACTGGAGGAGGAGGAGGGAAGGCATGCAAAGCACTCCTCCCCCAGGCTGCAGTCAGGAAAATCGCCTTTTGCTTTAGCTCTCCCACATCAGGTCATCTGGGAGCAAGCCCCTGAGGACAGAGACTTTGCCAAGTGTCTGTCTCACTGCTTGCCTTGCGGCAGGTGCCACCACTCCTGCTAAGCACCATTCCACTTAGCGATCCATCAGTGCTTATCTGGCCATGTGACATCTTAATCTGCTGTCATCCTATCCTTCACAGCGCTGGAGCTGCAGCAAGGTCTGCGGGGTGAGATAAAGGCACCTTCAGCAACCCATCACCACAGCTCAGCCCCAAAACTGGGGTACACAGCAGGGCTAGCTGGTGCCAGAACAGGATTGCCCCTCACAGCCCAGCATTGCTGCACGCTGTCCTGCAGCACCCTCAGCACCCATTCCTCTAGCATGCTCATAACCCCTCTCATGGCAAGCACATAGCCCACTGCACCCCAACCCCACACAGGAAAGGCGTTTCCAGCACCAGAATCCAGCGCCTCTGGATTCCCAGGGCACTTCAGAGGCTCTGCCACTGAAGCAGAGGGGTGTCAGTGGTTTGTAGGATGCAGCAGCTGCAGGGAGACAGCCAGAGCCTCCTGGGGCAGGGGCAACCACAGGGGAGTGAGCTTTGCAACAGCACTTCAGGGACCACGATTCTACCTCCACCCAGGAAAGGGAATACCATTCCTTGAATTAAAGCTTTGGGAAAACCTTCACCTGTTCTTAAAACTGAGTGACTCTGTGGCATAGCTGTTTTACAGCTGGACGGGCTTGCATTGTTTGAGTGCCCGTATTAGCAATCTGCCTCATAGGTCCAAAACTGCATGAACAGGCTGTCTGCCTGCTCCTGCCTCAGTTTAGGGTGGCTTTCAAGGATTTACTTCAAGCAAGGTTATATTCTTAGTGCTTTCATAAGCTGCTTGCTGCTTGTGACACAGAACCTGTCCCTCTGCTGCTCTGCTGAGCAGAAGCTGTGCTGGGAGTGGGAGAAGCCTTTATGCACTGACCTGTTATAGCCCCTCCAGTGTGTACACACCTCCCATACCCCTGCTCCTCCCTGCAAGGCCCCACACGGCCCCACACCTCCCCCCTTCCCCACAAGCACTGCAGCACACTGCCACAGTGCTCCCACCGAGTTCACTGATGGGGAGGAGACCTCCTGGAGAGGGGCGCAAATGTGGGTCCTAAAGCAAGCCACCCACCTCCAGGGAACTCACGAGAATTCTGTACTCATGACACATCTCCCCTTGGCCAAACGCTGCTGCAATCAGCCAAGGACTTTGACTTCTTTTGTGATTTGGGGAGCACATGCTCTGAGCCAGGAGCACAGCCAGGGCAGAGCTGAGCCAGCCTGCAGAGCTTGTTCCTACTGGAGGGGGAACACAGGGGGTGGCAAGGAAGACATTGGACAGGCAGCCTTCCAGTCCAGGAAGGAGAGCATCAGGGCTCTCACAGCACATGCTGCAGCCTCCTCGCTCCCTAGCAGTACAGTGAGTTCTGGGAGCTCAGCTCACGTTCAGGCTCCAAGACCCCAGCCAAAGCCCATTTGCTTTCTTCTGGACTTTTCACACCCTGGGGCTTGCTAAGGTCAACGTGGAAGAAGCTAGCGGCTGCTCTCAGTGCCGCTAAGTCCTTCACCCTCCAACTGCACGAGCAGAGCTGCCAGCAGCTGCTCGAGCACAACAGAAAGCCAAGAGGGGTGGTTTGTCCTGTGTAAGCACCCTAAAGCTCACATATGATATTCATTACGACTGCTAAACTAAAGCCTTTTGCTGTGGGAGGGAAGAGCAACATCCTTCCATCTCAAAGGAAACAAACTTTCTGCAGATAATACTGCCAGCTCATGCCTTTCCCCACTCATTTGTGAGAATGGCTCCTCTTTTTTTGCAGAAGGGCCAAGCTAGTAAGTCACACTGATGCCAGCCAAACACGTGCTCTGTGGCCGAGCTGAAGGTGCAGGAAGGCTGCAGTCACCACGCGGGCACGGATCACTCTGAGGCACCGCTGGGCAGTCTGGAGGGGCACAGAAATGAAACAGATCCCCTAAAACAGATGGGCCTCATCACCTATTTAGGAAGAGGAGGAAAAAGTACACAGCCAGCAAAGAGCCAGAGGCTAGGAAGGGCTTTGGATAAAAACCAGTGCTGAGATTCTCAGCCCTTCCTGGGCTGGCAGAGGGATGGGGTTCTGCTGCCTCACTACTGTCCCCAGGGTAACATCTGTCCCCAAGCAGGGCAGTTCCCAGGGCCACTGCAAGGGGAAAACCATGGTCGAAGCACAGGAATGTCCACACTGACGAGCAGAAGGGCACGCTTAAGCCAGCAGTTCCCTCTCCTCAGTACCCACCACTGGGAGCAACCCTGCTGCAGTCACAGGCCATGCTAAGTGTGATTAACAAGATAAACAAAACCATCTGTGACCCTAAAAATCAACACATGTTGTTCCCCTGACTCACGCAGGCAGAACAGGCATGGGGACAAACAGACAACGAAGAAGACCCCAGCCCATTTGCAGATTCCCCAGCTCATTTTGTGGGGGCAAGATGCTCATTTTCCTCCTCCAAACCCAGCTGCTTCATTGCTTACCTGGGATCCAGCAAACGCGTCGTGCTGGGGACCACGAGGGACCAGCAGAGACCATTAACTTGGGTTTGCCATGGGTGGAACTGCTGGGCCTTCTGGAGAAGATTCTGCATCACCGCTGTGTAGCACCAAGGCTTCATCCAAACCTGAGAAGGACACAGAAGAACACAAGACTCACAGCCTGAGCATGCAGGAGCACCCAACACACATGCGTATGCCTTTCAGCTTACACCCAGCATGGCAAAGGGCAGGGACACCCTCTGCAGTGTCCTAGGGTGAGCAGCAGCAAGGCCATGCAGTGTAGACATGGCCCCAGCCACCTGGGCAGGACCAAGCAGCAAACCTGGAAGACTGAGCACAGGGGAGTGAATGAGATCTCAGCCCTGATGAGCAGGGCTGAGATCAAGCTATTATTCATCAATGATGGGAAAAGCCACCAAAATAGAAGTTTTGGAAGCTTCCAAAACTATTTGTAAAGTGGGGCCAAATTTGTCTAATAGCTTCAGCCAAACTGGGGGAAATAATTAGAAAAACATTGAAATGCATCATTTTTAGTTCTTTTTCTTTCTTTCTTTTTTTTTTTTTTTTTTTTCCCCTCTAACTGAAACGTTTGACTTCGGAAATGATGAAACATTTTAGTCACAGCAGGATCTTGGAGCCTTTGTCCCAGTGAAACAGAAATGTTTATTTGGTTTGTCACTTACTGACTGAGTTAAATGTCAGAAGGAAATCTTAGTGTTGCTTTTTCATGTAACAATAAAAATTTTAAAAGTACAAAAAGATTTCATCTGGTGGCAGAGGGCATTGGAAGAGGCCAGATAAAGGCACACACCTTGCCTGCCCAGACCCTCACCCCACCTTGAAACCACAAGAGAGGACTGAGCCCTTCGTGGTTAGCCAAGGCAACCACAGGGGACGGGTCAGAGGACACGAGCCTCAACCTCACCAGCCTATGGAGCTGCCCCAGAATGGCCCCAGAAAGAGTAGGGTTGAGCATGGTGAAGGCTGGGGGTCTAAAGGGCCACCAGAAAGGTGACTGAAGGCTGCTCGAATCCCCAGGCTCCCAGAAGGAGAAAGTGCAGGGTCCTTCCCCACTGCACCCCATCTCCTCCATCACGCAGAGCAGCCTCTGCCAAGCGCTCAGCCTCTCCCGTGGCTGCTGCCTCAGCCCCTCGCTAGTTTAGGGTCTGATGAAAAGACTGGGGGCTTCTCCAAACTTTACTAATTAAGGACTGAGCGCCACCTCCAGGGGACTCGGGCTCCCACCACACCCAAGTCAGGCCCAGTCACTTGCACGTTTCCCTTGGAAGTCCCTGCCCACGCACCAGGCTTGATGGTGCTAACCCAAGACTGCCCACCATGGCGCATTAATGTAGTTTTCTCCCAGGAACTACCACTCCTCTTGCCCTTATCGCAGACAATACAACATCCCCAATGGACCCTGAACTCCAATCCCCTTCCAGAGGATCGACGGCCTGTCCCAAAACCACGTAGGCCTTGCCCAGATAATGACCTTTAACTATGGGCCAAACGCTAAGTCAGCTCTCCGAGCAGTTTGTAAAAAAAGCCAAGAGAGAACTACAGGAAGAGATATTTTTCTTAACACCATCGCACAACTGCCTGTCCGAAGCTTGGCCAAGCCATTTACAGCCGTTTGAGGAGCACACCCCACTTCCACAGCGTCCCACACCGGTCTTCTTGAGGCACTGTGCCATGGGGTACAGAGACCCCCAGGTGCATCCTCAGGAACTGTCAGGTGCTGGGAGGAGACCAAGATCTGGTGATTACAGCAAGGAGCAAACTGGGAGCTGGGGATGAAACCAGAGCCGGGAAACATTTAAGCTTTAATCTTGGAAATAGCTTCCTGAAAGTAGATTTATGAGCATCAGGAATAAGTCTCCTTTGCAAAAGGCTAGAAGCTCTGTTGCACGGGGCTTTAAGAACAAGACTGAATAAAAGAGGAGGCAATAGACATGAGGAATGGATTTTACTTTGACCAAAAGATGGATAGGACCCAGTGGCTTGCTTCCAGCTCTGGCTGCTCTGCTCATACATAACCAAAAAAAAAAAAAATCTCACACCATTTGCCCACGTACACAATTAACCAGCAAGGGTTGTCAGAACACTACTGCACTGCTATGAAAGGCATCCAAACAAGTGTCACCAGGCCAAATTTCTATCCCCACTCTCACCCACTGCAGCTGTGGAGGTGACATCTCAGGGCTGCTGCAGAACCTCATTTTTTCAGCTAACGCCTGGGTGTAGTAGCCAGAACCAGGGGCTTGACACATCCGACTTTTGTGTGGGAGCCCAAGGAAGGTGTATTTTTATTAATACATGTGTCTTGTTTAACTTGGACGTTGAAGTAGCTGAACTTTTTCCTGACTTGGTTACTCTTGTATATATATATCACACTTTCCTGTAATCAACCTTTCCTTCTTTCCCTGACTTGGCCTTTTCCAGTATGCTATTGGGTATTGGTTTGCTCCAAAGCTGCTCTAGTGCTGCTGGTGGATGTTAAGCCCAGCTCTGGCAACCAAAGCACTTGCTCACACACAGAAGCAGCCATTCATTCCCCTGCCCTGCTGACAGCCTCAGCACCACCAGGATAAGGGGTGAAAGAGCTGAAGCAGCCAACAAGCGAAGCACATCCCTGTATTTAGCAGAGATCCCTGACTTCTTCCACCCCGCGTGAGCATCAAGATGCTCGGCTATGTGCAGCCAAGCCCCCATAGCACCACACACAAGTAATCGTGCTGCAGCACAGCACGCCCAGCACACAGCACAATGCACATGTGGCTGGCTCCAACTGGGTGCCCCAAAGGCTGCAGCAGTGCTGGCCGTGCCAGGGGCTTTGTGCTCCTCTCACAGCCTCTACCAGGGTCTGACAGAAAGCTTGCCTGAGGCTTAGTCTCATAAAACCACTGCACCAGTACCCTGAGAGGAGATGAGATGTGAAAGTCTGACCTCAGCTGAGTACTGCAAGTCAAAAGCACTCTGACTTCAGGCTTGCTGCCCCAAGAAAACATCAGTGAAATCAATTCATTAATCCCCAGGGCCTCATTTCCTTCCTTCCTTCCCTCAGCCAAGTTGAAGCTTAAAATAGTATTCTACATTCCTCATATTTCTCTCCAAAACTAATTAATATCCAATCAGCCAAAAGCTCTTCTCACAGCAGCTTGTCTCAGTCCTGCAACCTGCCCACCCTCAGCAACAGCCTGAGCAGAAGCACCCTACCAGGCTCCCAGATCCTCCCAAAACACATTTCTGATGGAACATCTGGAGAGAAGTGCATTAAGGCAACAGAAAGCAGGAAAACACCCAAATTAAAAACCCATGTGCAATTCTACCCTGTCCTACGTGCATACACAACCCCTGCATGCCCATAAACACACTGCAGTAATCCCCCAACACCACAAGAACAGCTGCTTGTCACCTGCTTCTAGAAGCCCCTGAAGGCAGAACCACAAGGTACCTTCTCCCTCCTCTGGCTGGTACCTGTGCTCCAGCAGAAAACAAACCATGTTCCTGCCAGCTCTCCTGGGGTCCTAGCAAGGAAGAGGCAATTTCTTATTCTGACAAAAGGGTCCAGCAAGGCCCTTGGGCACAGTACAAGGGCAAAGAAAGAAAACAGAGATGTTCCTGTCTTCATTTAGATTTCAGAGATATTTCTCTCTCTTTTGGCAGCCAGGGCTAAGCACAAATCAGTTGAGAAGGCCGCATGGATAACACATTGCAGCTGCAAGAAAGGGACGGGAACCTGAGCTGGAAAGGAAGGAAAGCAAAGCCTCCTGCAGGAGAGCTCCCAAGTCAACACCCGATGAAGCATCAAGCCCCACGCTACAAGGTATTTCTTATTCAAAGCCCAAGGGTACCATGTGCACATCTGGAGGATTGCAGATGTTTCTTGTATGCAAAGAACACAGACCAAGAAAGAGGCTGTAACAAGTGCTGCAAGCACATGGAAAGATACAGCAGCAACGCAAGAGGGAGATGTCATATGTGTTTAAGTCTCTGAACTCTCTCTGAACAGAGGCTTTACACATTGGTTTATTTTTAAAGCCTCAACTTCCACTCCCAGACAAAACAAAAGGGCATAATCCATACTCCAGCCAGTCTCTGGAGCACCAGCCGCACACGCAGTGAGGGACAGCCTCCTCAGCACAAGTGCCAGGAGCACAGAGCAGCACCGCAGGTCTGGGCTCAGTTTTACAGTGGCTCCAGCTCATGGTAGAAGACAACCCCAAACCCCAGGGACAAAGTGGCCTTGTCTCACATTCCACCATCATTTGCGCAGCCCAAGTGGTGCAGTATTTTTGCAGTATTTTTCACGTCCTCCCGCTGACAGCCACCCACAGGCAGCACACCCAGAGCCTCCCCCGGGCCAGCCCCAAAAAACAATGATACATGGGGCACCTCTTGTCCTCTTGCCATCACCAGCCCCATCCCTCAGGCCACAGCAGCAAGGTTTCACTCGGGGCTGGGACACGGAACAGAGAAATCCACAGCAGAGCTGGGAAAGAAAGAGGACCACTGAGACCTCTGAGGGTCAGAGGACCCTCAACGCCCGAAGAGCCAGCACCGCGTCACCCTACAAGGCAGACACAGAACCCCCAGCAAGCCCAGAGCCTCCCACCAGCTCAAACCTAGCCCCTCACAAGACAGCCCCTCACGTCCCCCCGCCCAGCCCACCGCAGTGAGCCCAGCCGGCTTCAGCCCGCCTTTTATATCCATACCGGTCACGTGATACACGTC
Organism: Nettapus auritus; assembly: GCA_011076525.1. Classification (NCBI taxonomy): domain Eukaryota; kingdom Metazoa; phylum Chordata; class Aves; order Anseriformes; family Anatidae; genus Nettapus; species Nettapus auritus. The sequence continues at coordinate 5,417,347 of CM021792.1, read as the reverse complement.
ATCGCCGCGTGCGGCAACAAGATGGCGGCGGCGGCAGGGGTGGCTCCGGTCCAGGCGCGGTGGGTGTGGGACCGCGGCTGGGGACAGCGGCCACGGGCCCCTGTGAGGGCCCGGCCCGGCCCGGCCCCGCCCGGCCCCTGGGGTCCTCTCAGTGGGGTGGGAGCGGGCTGCGGCCCGCGGGGACATTAGGGCTTCCCACCTCCGGTGCTGTTTTGTGGAGGTGTGGGACCGGCACCGGGGACGGCGCCGGAGGCGGTTCGGGCTCCTCACGGCTTGTCTGTGGCTGCAGGTTCGTCGCCTCCAAGGAGCGGTTCCACGCCTACCTGAGGGCCGGCGGCGAGCATGGAGACGGAGAGGCGGAGGAGGAGGAAGAGGCTGGCAGCGAGCAGAGCGAACCCCCTGCAAAACGAGGGAGGCTGAGCGAGCACAGCCTGGGTGCAGAGAGCCAAGAGGGTGCTGGGGAAGGGGAGAAGGTGCCTGCGGAGAGGAAGCGAGCCCGGGGGCAAAACAAGAGCAGGCCGTGCGTGAAGCCGAACCACTACGAGAACAGCAGGCTGTGCCCGTCGGTAACGCAGGTACAAAGTGGGGTCCTGCTCAGCTTTGCACTGGGGGATTCGTTAATTTTTTGGTCTTGGAAAACGCGTTCTGGAGGACTGAAGGCAGAGGTTGAAGGCAAACTCCCTGCAGGAAGGCGCTGAGGCAGAACTGCTTCAGTTGAGGTGTTGGGAGAATGTGTAACAGGGTGAGGCTGAACGGGACAAGGCAGCTTTTCCAAGGCCATAAAGCTAAAACATCTCCTCAAGTACTCAGTGTTCCCCAGCATGTTCCTGAGAGCAATTCATCGTATTCCCAACATCATCCAGTGCCTGACAGATGCTCACTGCAGTTTTCTCCCCTCTCCAGCCCGAGGTGGACCCAGGCTCACATCAAGGGTGGTAGAAGGTACAGGCATGCACATATGCAGGTGGAGGGCAGAGGTTTTAATCTCCTCTTTTATTATTTCCAGGGCTGTGCAGACAAGTGCTACTTTGGCCCACGGTGCCGCTTCCTTCATGACATCAGTGAATACATGGCCACGAAGCCGGCTGACCTGGGGCACAGCTGCGTGCTCTTTGAAACCTTTGGCAAGTGCATTTATGGTGTCACCTGCCGCTTTGCCAAGGCCCACCTCGGGGATGGCTACCAAAACATCATCAACACAGACCTGACCAAGCAGTGGGAGGGGAAGTCACTGGTGAGAAACAACCTTTCTAAGGACCTCCAGCACCAGCTGCGCAAGAAGAAATTTAGCTTCAAGAAGGCTGATGAGTACCTCTGCAGTCTGGCCAAGCCCCACAACAACAGTGGGAAGGGAGGCAAAGCCCTGGGGTGCTCTGCAGAGGATCAAGAGGTGTCCAACTGCACAACGCCCCAGGAAGGCCTGAGAGACACCTCAGAATGTCTGGTGCTACCAGAGGAGGGAGGAGATCCCAAACCAGCTGCCTTGCAGAGTCCCATCCCCACAGAGGGTGAGGGGGGATGTCCCATCAAAACAGCTGGCTTGGTGACAGATGAAGACATTGTAAAGCTGCGGCCATGTGAGAAGAAAAAGGTGAGCGGTGAGAGTTTGGTCAAGGGCTGTTGTCTGTCATATCCCTGTCAGGTGGTTGGGATTGTCCTTAGGAAGACAGAAGAGCCAGCTGGGTGAGAGGCAGGCAGAGGACAGAGCTGCCCGGAGACCATGTTATTGTCATGAGAGGGAAAAGGCATGGGCAGGTGAGCTGTTGGGGCCGTGGCGTTATTGGAAGGGTGAGAACTGAGAGGAGATTCAACCCCTTGCACATGAAGGAGAGTAGGAGCTGAGCTCTCAGTGAGGGTGGAAATGATTTGCAGGGAAAGCTGGGGCTGGTAGATCTGTGTGTACTGCACGGTGCTCTCTGGCTCAACATTGCCTCCTTCCCCTCCTCCTCACTTCTGTCATGGTGTCTGTTAGACAGTCTAGCATCCTGCTAAATCTCTTAACTGCTTTGAGTTTTCTCCAAGCTGAGCAGTGAAAACAATTGAGCAGTTAAAGTTTCTGGTTCTTTTACTGAAATGTCAGGGAAAAGTTGAGGTTCTTGAACAAAAACAGTGATTTTCTGGGTTTCCACTGAGTTTTCTCAAGGCAGGTGATAAAATCACTGATTGGAATCTCCTCTGGTTTAACCATTGCTGGTTCAGCTCTGCTAACATGCTCCTTCATCCCTGGTTATTTTCCAGTTGGAAATCCAAGGCAAGCTCTACTTGGCTCCATTGACCACGGTAGGTAATTCAGTCATTTCATCAAAATTCGACTTTACCACATCTGGAGGAGCGAATCTCGTGATTAACCCATTTCTCTGCTCTCTTTCAGTGTGGTAACCTCCCTTTCCGAAGGATATGCAAACGCTTTGGGGCAGATGTCACCTGTGGAGAGATGGCTGTATGCACAAACCTGCTTCAGGGCCAGTCTTCTGAGTGGGCTCTCCTCAAACGGCACCACACTGAAGACGTTTTTGGGGTGCAGGTAACTGCTGCCATCTTGATAGCCTGACAGATGGTATTTCAGTTCTGAGGAGAAAAGCTGCTGCTTGAACTCTTACAAACTGTCCCCCTTTGGTAGCTGGAGGGAGCGTTTCCAGACACAATGACCAAATGTGCAGAGCTCTTGAACCAGACAATTGATGTAGACTTTGTGGATATCAATGTTGGGTGTCCCATTGACCTGGTCTACAAGAAGGTAAGATGTTCTGCAGCATGTCCTGTTTCTGTCAATAGATAACTTGTTTTTTGCCTCATCCCCTGCTACCTGATCTGCTCCTGCCGGTTTCATCCAGAGCTCCCAATTCATTTATGAACTCCAGTGAGGAGGCCCATAAGCTGTTCAAAGAGCAGAGGAGGGTGGTCTGTCTCTTCTGTCTGGCAGCAGGCAGAAGCCAGGAGGGAAAAAGGTGTATTTTTTGTTGTTGAAGCATCCTCTTCATCTGAATCTGGAGAGGTTCCAAGTCTTAGTTGCATTTCCTAAGTGGAGGGCTGCTCTTTGCGGTGCAAGAAGGCAGAAAGTCTTCACAGTGCCACCTTTCTTTCTCCAGGGAGGAGGCTGTGCTCTGATGACTCGGACCAACAAGTTTGAACAGATTGTCCGAGGGATGAACTTGGTGAGTCAGAGCATCTGCTACCAGCAGGAGATAAGCTGGTGGAGCAACTTCCTGCCCCATCCTGGCCTCACTCTGCCCTCTCTGCAGGTGCTGGATGTCCCGCTGACTGTGAAGATACGGACAGGGGTACAAGAAAAGATTAATGTGGCTCATAAAATAATCCCCAAACTCCGGGAGTGGGGAGCATCCATGGTGACGGTACGGGGTTACTTGCTATGGCATGAAGAGTGTTGGCTGGTGTCTGGGGAGCTCTGCTTGCATATCAGCCTAGAGCACAATGTGGGGGTGACCTTACCCTTCCCCACAGCTAATTAGCTCTTCCAAACATCTTTTATCATCTGTGTACTACCTTTTAGTGTTTTCTCCTAGTAAGAGAGACAAATTCAGATGCTCATATATCTAGGACACTGTCCTAGATTGTCTTGAACCTTGTATCACAAAAGGAGACGGCTGCTGCAGTGCTTTGAAACAGAAGCTTCATTCAAATAAGCCTCGTTACAGCTGGGCTGGGGACTCACTTGCATGGGGATGAGTAGTTCCTGGCCACAGTGAATATTCCCTTTCACTGTGAACTGTCACTTCCTGCTCTGGCTTGCAAATAGCCCAGACATTACTCAGAAAGCTTCCAGAGCTTTCTCAGCCCTGCTAACCACTTCTGCAGCCCAGTCTGTTAGCAGCTGGCTGGACTGTACACCTAGAAGAATCCTTTACCCTATCCTGTTGGTGTTGCTTTTATTGAAGCATGTTCCTCCAGTGTTCACATCCTACTATACTTCCTTTGTAGCTTTTGGTGAGGTCTCTGTAACTTCTTTCCCCAGCTTCATGGCCGATCCAGGGAACAGCGGTACACAAGGGTTGCTGACTGGGACTACATAGCAGAATGTGCTAAAATAGCAAGCCCCATGCCTCTTTTTGGTAGGTGTTGCTGGTTTATTGGGTCTGAGATGTGCTACAATGTCTGGTTTGAAAAATATTATTTAAAAAATACAGCAAAACACAGGCCCCCAAGGACATTCAGCCAGGGGGAAAGGTTGGAGCGTCCCTACCACTGCCCATGACCCCACAGAGGGAGTGAATTGTGTGAGTCTTGTGCAGCTCAGTTTTGCAGATGTGCTTGGGGCCAGACGTGGTGAACACTGAGCAAAGCAGGAATGGAGGGGACAGTCAGGACACAAAACAGCTTTTCACGGTGCTGTGGGCACCGTGGCACAGACAGTCCCAGAGGGTAGGAGTGGGAGCATAGAAGAAGAGAGAAGGCTCTGTTCCTCTGTTCCTCCTTGTAATTAATAAGAAACATTCCTGAGTCTCTAAACATGAGTCCTGGAGCCTCTTTGGACAGTGTGGCTCCTGGACACAGTGTCCGTTCTGAATTTTATCCCATGCCTGGATTATCTCATTTTGACTTGCCCTGGTGCATTGCTTTGACCTCTGGCTTCTCTCTCCCCTCTGCACAGGAAACGGTGATATTTTGTCTTTTGAAGATGCTAATCAAGCCATGCAGATGGGTGTTTCAGGAATTATGATTGCAAGGCAAGTGGCTGCACTTCCCCTTTGCTTCTGGGCCCTGTTGATGCAGGAGTAAAAAAATCAATTAAAAATATCTAAACTAACCCAAAACACAAGAAAAGTTTCCTCTGTGTAATTACTCTTTGAAACTTGGTACAGTCAGTGTATCTGTGGGAACTCATAGCAGCTTCCTGTTGAAATTGAAAGCTTTTAAAGTAGCACTGGCTGGCAAATAAGAGCTGGAAAGTCTTTAAGTTGGTTGGCATCTTCAGAAGCATCAGTCACAGGAATAACAAGGCACATTTTATTTTGCTGCAGAGGAGCGCTCATCAAACCATGGCTTTTCACTGAAATTAAGGAACAGAGACACTGGGATATTTCCTCCAGTGAGAGATTTGATATCCTTAAAGACTTCACCAACTATGGCCTTGAGCACTGGGGATCAGATACTCAGGGAGTTGAAAAGACCAGGAAGTTCCTGCTGGAATGGCTCTCATTTCTGTGCAGGTAATTGTGCCCAGCTGGGAGAATCTTTTCCACAGCAAGGCCCTACCCTTTGAACAGTAGCACACAGTATCATTAGCATTTATATTTCATTGTAGGTACATTCCAGTTGGATTATTAGAACACCTACCTCAGAAAATCAATGAGCGGCCACCTTACTACATTGGGAGAGACTATCTGGAGACGCTGATGGCAAGCCAAAATGTGGATGATTGGATTAAGATCAGGTAACAAAGCACTGAATTTCACTTCAATTGCTAGGCTGTGACATAGCAGAACCCCACAAAGTCCCTGTGTCTGCATGCATCTTCCAAAGAGTGGTGATGACTTCTTCCCACAAGTTCAAGAGGCTGTAAGAAACCAGCAAGGGTTAACCGGTGCTTTAATTGGAGGTTTTAAGTGAGCTTGGAGTTGCCATAAAGAGTTTTCACTCCCTGCATCTGCCTCAGCAGCATTCAGTACCCGCTGCAAATCTAGAACAGCTGACCTCTCTCATGACACTGTTCATCTGGGACAGCCATAGTAACCAACAGAGGAGAGTGCAGTGATGGGACAGCTCAGGCTTTCAGCTCTGTCTCTCTGCACTTTGTGCAGACAGTCCCGCTCGGCCAGGCTGCACAGATGCCGAGCAGGAAAGCAGTCCCCATCCCCATCAGAAGAACTGAATATATCCCCCATTTTTCAGCATCTGATTTCTGAGTTTGTGCAACAGAGTGCAGGCAACTGCTTTTCCCCACATCTACAAGACCTCAGGTACTGGCTGGGAAGTGACTTAACAAGCTCACAGCCAGCTAAAATGAGAGCTCAGGCAGCACAGCCAGCTGCTATTTCCCATGTCATGGAAACAGATTAACAAAAATAGAGCATGGCTACAAGCTTCTCTATTTTTTGCTAATCCTCATCCATTTTGTTAGTGTTGGGAACAGCTGCCTAAACCCAAGTTACACTGAGATTTAATCAGAATTTTTAATTTTAAATTTTGCACCAAGCTGTGCAAAGCTTTGTAACCTATGCTCTTTGCAGGGCCATGTAAGAGACACAGCCATAAGAACTCAAAATTTTGGATCAGATTAGGTTTATTCATTAAAGCTCGTTTAGGAGCTGATAAGGAGATGCTAACCAACATCAGGAGTCCTCTAAGCATACCCGGTTCTGCTTTTGAGCTGTAGATTCACAGTTTCTCATTATACAATTATACGCCCTGCTGGGATGCTCACTGATGACATGTCTTATGGAAAGTTTTAGTGATGCTATGTTGAATGAGCATCCAGGAAATACGTTAAGCCTCCTTGACTATAAAGAAAATTACTCTGCACTGAAAACACAATGTGGGTTCCAAAGTGTGAAATAGTTGAAGTCTTAAGCTAGGATAAGTTGTAATAGCACTGGCTTACATCATTTTAGGATCCAGCCTTAATACTTTTTGGCACTAACAGAGTTTTGGCTCTGCATGAGCACAGCAAGAGGTGGGGAGGAGCTTTCAGAGGCTTGTGTTTATTCTAGGCATGTGGTTGCCAGCAGTGAGGCTGGTATTCAGGTCACCAAACTTAGAAACTCATTTTGGCATCGACTCTCTGTGACTCCCCAGCAGCAAGGGCATTGCCAATACCTGGAGCTTGCATCCCTCCAGTGCTGTGATTCAGGGTTAAAGCTCAGCGGTAGGGCCAGCTGCATGCAGCACTACTTCACATTTTCAGGAGGGTAAAAGCTTGATTTGGATACATCTGGCTGTAGTAACCATTGCTGTAGAGCCAGGGGGCCATGCAGGTGGGTAGCAGTGGCTGTGCGGTACTTTTTTTTTTTCCCTTCAGTGAGCTGCTTCTGGGACCTGTACCTACCACCTTCACCTTCCTGCCTAAACACAAGGCAAATTCCTACAGATAGGACTGATGAGGCTGTTTCCTATGGCATCAATTCAAGAGAAGGCATTAACATGGTGTGTGTTGCAGAGCAGGTTGCTCAGCTACACAAAGAAATGAAATAAAGTTTTATGTTTTTAGAAGTGTGGTTGCTTTCTTGCCCTGAGCATCGTTGCCTGCAGAGTTCTATCCCTTCTTGGGAGCAGGCACAGGCACTTGCCATTTCTTGGATGTCAAGTGCCTGGAGGAAACATGGCACCTCTGAGGGCTTTGCTGGGAGAGGGGGATTCAGAGCTGCTGTTCCCCTTGAGCAAAGGATGAATGAAAGCAAGGCGAGTGACACCACATACATGACCTTCCCTAGCTCCCTCATGGTCTTTCTCTAGGTTTGGATCACTTGAACAAATGCAGCACATGAAGGGTGCCACACACAGAAAACAGCCACAAATGCACTTGCTCTGTGGCATGAGGACTCACCACGGATGCAGCTTGTCAGTGAGGGGCAGCCACAAGCCAGACAGCTCATGTCCGTGACAGCTCAGCTGAAGCAGCTTGTTCCTCTTCCTTCTAAAAAGCCTGCAGCTCACACAAGGTAGTCAAGCACCACAACAGTGGACATTACTTACATGCTCAAAGAGCATAGCTGTTTGAATGAACTTCCTGAGCAAGCAGCGCTCAGTGGTTTTCCTGGTGGTGATGAGCAATGTTCACATGCTGCCTGGCATCACTCTGCCACCAAGGATTTCTGGCAGAGCTGAGACTCAGGACTCACAGGGCAGCAGAGTACGTGGGGAGGAGCACACAGACCCTGTTAGCTTCCCCATGGGTACAGCCTCACTGGAGAGAGGGAAACAGAATTGGACCTCCAAAAAAAAAAAAAATCTTTTAAAAAGCTACAGCTGCAAAGTTTAAGAAAGGCCATCCTCACAAGGTATCTTGATCTGAGAGCACATGGGGAGCAGACACATTTAGAGGTGGTGGATTCAAGGGCAGGGACAGGGCGGGAGGACAGGTGGCCTGTGGCAGAGCCCACTGCTACTGGGCAGCTTTCCAAGACAGCTCTAGCTCAGCTGACACTCACAAACTGTGATGCCAAGGCTCACACCAAAAGTCATTAAATTAATGACATCCGTGTCCCAGCCTATGTGGGAAACCTGTGCACCCACGCGTCTGGCAGGGGCTCTAGGCACACTGGAGGGTGGAGGCTCTGCAAAGTGATAACAACAGACTTCTTAACCCAACATCCCTCTGTGCCAGGCAGCAAACATCCCCACCAGCCCCACAACACCCTGGGACCCCAGAAGGGGCTCCACACGCAGCCCCAGAAGTGCACAGCCCTGCAGTGGGTGCAGCACCCACAGGACCCTCTGGAACGTCCCCAGCTCTGCCTGGTTCACCCTCAGCAGGCCACAGCCCCGGGCACAAAGGCTGTGACAATGCCTTCTTTTGTCTTTGTTCTGCAGCAAAACTTTTGCTGCTCAACAGGAGTTTCATTTGGGGTACACGTGTTCACAAGCACATTGCAAGAAAAAAAAAAAGGGGGGGGAGGAAGGAAAAAAAAAAAAAAAGGCGGCACGAGAAGGGGGAATAAACGGCATCTTCAGAAATATCTTCCAGAAGAAATAGAGTGGTTACCATTTCACAGCCCATTTACCAACCTTGAGCACCCGTTGGTTCGCACAGGGCAACAGCCCTCCCCCCCCCCCCCAGCACACCCAGGCAGGGGAGGACCAAAGCTCCCGGCACCGCAGCCGGGCCTCCGCTGCACAAGAATAAATAAATAAATAAATAAATAAAATCAGCAGCAAATGCAGGGAGAGGAGACAGCGGTTCCAGGGCGCTGCTGCTGGGGATTTCACCAGCATTTCAGCAGCTGTGAGCAACGCGAGCGCTCCATCTCCCGGCCGCGCCGCGCCTGCACCCGCTGGGTTGTCCCCAGGGTAAGCCCTGTCGGGCCACGGGTGCCCTCTTTCCCGGTCCACCCCCATGTCCCGGACCTTACCAGGCTGTTCTTATCCTCAGCAGCCCCGCGCTGTCCCCACGCATCCCGCTGCAGTCCCCAGAAGAGGCTCCCAGGCTGCTCTGGGCTCTATTTCATGAGGGCAACACGCCCCAGGCTCTGCCCCATCAGCACCCTACAACTGCCTGCAGGTGTGGGGGCACCGCAGTCCCGATTAACCCTTTCTCTTCCTGGGGAAGCCGGGGGGTGGGGTTAGAACACGGCAAGCCCTCACGTTACTTCCTAGGAGACCCCCAAACAGAAGCAGCCAGACCCAGAGTCGTTATCAGCCATGGAGCTGCCAGCCCCACGGCACCCAGCCCCCGGCCACCAGCGCCCCCAGGCACCCTGGCTCCTTCAGCCATTCGTCCTCACTGAAAACTTCTACCCTGCAGGTAGGGTCCGGTCCTGCAGACCGCAGATGCTCGATGGCAAACTTTGCATCCCTTCCTCCGTCACATCCTGCCCTCCTCCTTGTGCCCCTCATGCCCCCACCCTGGCTTGGGAGGTGACTGATGGCGGTTCCTTGTCTCTCTCTCTTCCAGGCTTACCTAACCCCAGGCCGGAGCACCCCTTCCAAGCACCCCCAGCTGCAGTGGCACCCAGCACACCCCGGGCCCCCCCTCCAGGTTTGGTGTCCCCTTGTCCCCTGACAGCATATGGGTTCAGCGAGCCCGGGGCAGCCTGGGGAGGAAGGAGAGGGGGATGTCCAAGGAGCACTCCCCCAAGCTCCTACAGCTCCCACCCGACCCCACAGGTTTCCAGATGGCTCCGTGTGGCTGCTTCTTCGACCCCCGCGTCTTCCACATAGAGTGGACCACCACCAACCTCCCCTCGCCAGCCACTTTCATGCTCCTTGGCTCCTCTTCGCTGCCTGGCACTGCCCCACAGAGTCCCCAGAGCTGTGGGCCCCCCCCAGCCTGGCCCCCCCCCGTGCTCTTCATGCCCTATGACCCTCAGGGGAGAGCGGCAGCCCCTGCCCCCTCAGTGCTGCCACCGTCCCTCCCCAACTTCCAGCACCTGGAGGGGCAGCTCCAGCAGATGAAAATCTCCAGCACAGCTGTCCCCACAGTGGTACCCATGGGTGAGGGCATCCCCCTGGGCAGCGATGTCCCTGAGGACAGCAGCATCCCCCTGAATGGTGGCAATGCAGCCCTGGGCGACTCTGTCATTCTTGATACCCAAGCAATTGGGGACACCCCAGAGAGCCCAAACATATCGCTGCCCGAGGAGGTGCTGCTAGAGGAGGCCATGAGGCTCTTTGACTGTTCCCTGGGGGCATGGGAGGGCAGCCAGGACAGTCACAGCAGTGTCCCCATACCCGAGGAGCCCAGTGACACCAACAGCTCCAACCCTTGCTACGACATCAGCTCGCTCTTGCTGCCCGAGGAGATGCTCTCCTCCGACTACAACGTCCCCGAGGCCTCCAATGCCATCCTGAGCATGGAGCACCTTGAGATCAGGCTGAACCCGGAGGAGCTGCAGTGTGACCTGCCACTACTACTGTCACCAGAGGACAACGAGTTTCATCCCAACACCAGGCTAGAAAAGCAAGGGAAAAAGCGGCGGAACACATCATTGCCAAAAAAAGGCAGCAAGCGCAAAGCCTCCGCAGCCAGCACTGGGGTTGGAGGGCAGCACTAGACCCATTGTAGGGGTGAGAGGGATGGGGAGAGGGATGAAGGGGATAAGGATGTAGTAGGTTAGTTTTTGTCTTCCCCCCTCCCCATTAAAAGTTAATTATTCAGAACTGTATGGGACTCCATGTCTGTTGCGGTGGAGGAAATGCAGAGGCACCAGGAAATAGCAAAGAGGTACAAAATCAACACAGAGCCCCAAACAAGAGCCACCAAACCATCCCCAGGATGAAGCCATCACCAGCAAGGCAGACAAATGTAGCAGGTGGCCCCCAGTCCCTTTGGGGCCTTTGGTGAGACAGGCCAGGACAGACAGGTCCATGCAGGACTCATGAACACAGCCCCACATGGGAAACAGCATCTCCAGCCCTGCACTGAGGGCAGGGGACAAAAAATGCTGTACTGCCTTCACATTGACCACAGCCAGCATCCCCTCTCGTAGGGGCAGGATCAATACAAAGCCCTTATAAACCTCAAACTAATTCCCATTCTTGGGTCCCACCAGAATCAGCTCCAGAGCCTGGCTCGTCCTCGCTGCTGCAGGAAAATAACCCCAAATGACACAAAGAATGGCAAGGGATGGAGTTGCTGGCAGGCAGTACCCTTCTCCCCTTGTCTGGCTGCACCTTGGGCAGCCACAACACCAGGAAAGTAAGGAAAAATACCAAGGAAAAAAACATCAAAAACAAATCACTGCCACAGCCAGAAATTGCCTGGAAACTTCATCTCACTTTATTGAACATCTCACATCTGAGCTCCATAACTTTACACCAATGCATTCAACAGCACCTTCAGGAGGCAGCGCTGTCCTGCCATGCTTGTGCAGGAGCTCTCAGTGTCCCCATTGTCACTGGCCCCAGGGATGTGGGGGGACCCAACATGACAGGATCCCAGCAGCATCACCCAGAGCTGGCCTGGACCCCGGCAGGAGTGGTGGCTGCTGGCCTGAGCACAGCGCTGGGTGCTTCTGGTGCTCAGCACCCCAGCTCGCACGCTGCTCTGCCCAAGCATCCTTGGCCCAAAACAGCTGCACTGCCACCGCCCGCGGCTCTCCGGGCCACAAAGTTATTCCGCTTGACACAATAAGGAAAAACCAAAAAAAAAAAAAAAAATCCCCAAACCAAAATGTAAAGGAACCTTAGTGCCTGAGGACATGTTTTCCTCTCCCAATGCTGTTGTAGAAGCCCTTGGTGCCATCAGGCCCATGTGGCAGGCGAAGCACACCAGCACAGAGGCCAAGGGACTCAGATACCTGCTTGACAGCCAGGGGATTGCCAGGAGGCAATTTGGTATCCAGAGAGGGGCCAGGGGTTGTGCTGCTGCCCCAGGGTGCCCATGCACCCACCCCACTCCCCCAGCCAAAATCGAAGCCCTGGGAGCTCTCAGGGCTGGAGCCAAGGCCAAAGCAGCCACCAGTGCTCAGCTCAGTGGTTAGTGGAGGAAAGACCTTGCTGGCGAGGATTGACCTGGCAAAAGAGCTGCCAAAGGAGACGGGCTTCAAGCCACCGTGGCCATTGGGCCAGGAGGGTGTTGAGAGGAGGAGAGGTAACGAGGCCCGGGCCGTGTCTGACTCTGGGGAGCTGTGCAGCAAGGAGTCCCCAAGGTCATAAGGGAAAGCCTCAGCTGCCGCGGCCTGTGCCTTCCATCCCAGTGTCTCCTCCACCGCCACTGCCTCCCTCTCAGCCCCACTTTTCTTCTTGGAGCCCTTCCCCGAGAGCCGCACCACCCGGATGCTCACGGAGCCAGGTCGGTTCAGGTCTTCAAAGGCCCTGCGAGCGCTCTCCAAGCTCTCATACTCCACCAGCGCACAGCAGCGACTCAGCAGCTCGGGGAAGCGCACTGTGTATTTCCGTACATCCGAGGGCAGCTTCCTGCCTGGGCGCAGGATGCGAATGGAGGCGATTGCTCCAAAGGGGCTGAACATCCTCGTGATGGTCTCGATGAAGTTCTTCTGGAGTGGCAGCAGCGCACCCAGCTCCTGAGGCAGCGGGTCCCAGGCCAGAAGCAATTTGCTGGGGGGGATGCTCAGCAGGGACTCGGGGAGGGGGACCCGCCGCCTCACTTTGGTGCCCTCCTCATTCACCTCCAGCAGCTCCGAGAACTGCAGTGCATAGAGCGTGAGCCTCCAGTCACGCGTGAGGTATTTCACCTGCAGGGGAAAGGAGGCCGCTGCATCCCTGCCAGTCCAGGCAGGCTGCAGCCCCCTCACCCCAAAGTCACAGCAGGACAACATCCCCCTTCACCCAAGCACTACTGGGAGCTAAAGGAGAAGGTCCCCAAGCCTCCCCAGGAATAAGCCACAGCTCCCCTGTACTCCACACCACCAGTGCTTCTTCACAGTTCTCTGGTCCAACTAAGGCCTCCACGTGGAGGCTGCCTCCTGCCACAGTCAGCCTACCTTCTTGAAGGACGTGAGCAGCTTGATGCTGACAAAGCCCATCTTGTTCTTCTGGACGTGCTTCAGGAGGAAGGCATCCTTGGCCAAGTTCTCGTCAGAGAGGTAGAACTCTACCTGGGACACAATCCTCTGGACCAGCTGTGGGTCGGGGATGCAGTAGCTGCAGTCAAACAGGCCAGCATCCAAAGCATCACTTACATCACAGAAGCTCCTGGGGGAGCAACAGGGACACAGGTTTGAGCTGGTGGCATTCAGGATGCACAGCACTGCCCTGTCCCCGCAGGGACAGCACAGGTGGCAGAGCTGCCAGGAAGCCCTAGGCCCATCAGCCTGGGAGCCACAAACCTAAACCCATCCCAGAGAAGGGGCTTGGGATAAGTAAAAAGCAAGACCAGGGCTCAGCCCCCCCCCACATCCCCATGGCCACACACCCACTGAAGCTCTCGAAGAAGTCATCCCGGCCAAGCAGGGTAAGCGAGCGGCTCCGAGGCGGAAGGAGATGCAGCCCAGGGAATGAATTTTTTTGTGCTGGCAGAGTGGTGCTGCAGCCAGGCTGGGAATTGAGCCCCAGGGCCACCACAGAACTACGCGATGACATGGTCCTTCATCTGGAACACCACACAGGAGAAGGGTGGTGCTGGGGTGATTTCTGGCCACAGGCAGCCCCAGGGCAGAGCACAGCCCTAGGCCTGAGCACAGCCCTGGGCAGCAGCCCTAGCCCCAGCCCAGGGATGGGGGAGAGGGGGCAGCCCTGTGCCCTGCCCTTACCTGCTTGGCACAGTAGAGGGGAAGACTGAGAAGTCCTGGCACTACATCCTAGAGAGCTGCAGGCAGCAGACCCCTAGCCCTCCCACCTCCAAACTAAGGCTCCTAAAAGACAGAGGGGGGAGGGGGGGAGAAGAAAAGAAAAAGAGAAATTAAAATCCCTGGAGGTTTTCAAGCTGCTGGTTTATAAAAGCAACTGCCCAGAAGGGACCCAGCAGCCAGTACCCTGGCCCAGCTGAACCCCACCAGGTGCCAGCTGAAGCACATCTGAGGGTTAAGCAGCCCCAGCTGAGCCCTGTGATCTCTGCACGTGCTGGGCTGGGGAGGCAGAGGAGGGGCAGACAGCAGGACCCCACTGCAAGGGGCATCTCAGCCCCTGCCTCAGTTTCCCTGTCTTGTGCAGGGACAGTAACAAACGCACAAGGAGGGTTTGGCCCCGGGCAGTGCTCACGCTCCTAGTGCTGCCAGGGTGACAGGCAAAGGTCTTCTGCCTTCTTCCCCATGACCATGAAAGGAAGCATAAAATCCCTTAAAAAGAGTTGAAGCCCAGGTCATGCGCTCCCCAGGAGGAGTGACACATTGGGGCAGGATGGCCCACGGCTTCAGTCAAGAGGTGGGGAAGGAGGATGGGGATGAAACTCATCCCTGTGGCTTGAGCCTTTGATAGGGACTGCCCACCTCTGGTTGGGGCCTGATCCAACTGCACCTTAGCCCATCTGTCCAGAGGGAGAGGGAAGGGAATGAGAAGGATGCAGGGGCCTTCCCCTTCCTCAGGCGTTATAGCAGAAATGATCCCGTCCTTAGTCACATCCCTGTCTCACTGCTCCCATCCTCCACATTTAGTTTGGGAGCTGTAATTAGTCATTGCCTCTTATGGCCTTGTGCTTAGCAGCAGCCTGAGCTATCAGCCTCTTCTCTCTGTGAAATCTGGTGTAATGGGTACATTCCCCACCTCCTTTCAGTGATTAAAGAAGAAACAGGACCACCACAACTATTGTACAGGCCTGAGCATTTGATATATGTTTATTGCTATTCAAGTTTAGCTGGGAATTTTGTGCATGGGGGGTTTAGGTGGTTATCCAGACTCCTTGCACGGTGCTGCACTGTTCCAGAGTATCTTGCTTGCATGTCCGTGGTGAGCAGGAGGTGGCTGGCTTCAGTCGGTAGGGGCTGCAAAGAAGAGCCAATGCACCAGCTGGAATTTTCACACTCTGTGGGAGCAGGGAGTATAAGACTTGGTTGCTCAGTTGTTTGTTTTTTTTTTTTTTTACCATTTGATCTCATCAGCAGGATCTGAAGTGCAGACACTGACCCAGGGAGTATTCTTTGTCGTTATTTACAAATATATCCAGCTTTCTCATTTATCTCCTGCTACTTTGATATGAGACATTTACAGACAGACATCACCCTAACAGACAACAGCACAAGACAGTAAGAGGGAAAGATGTGCCACTGTACACACTTTTTTTTTTTTACTTTCCATTAGCAATTTTTCTTAAAGTGTACCTTAGTACCACTTTGAATGAGTAAATATTATATTTGGATAGAATATACTCTGATATGCAAATGTACACGAGGCCCCTGGAAAAGCTCACAGCAAATACCATATAAAACATCATTAGAAATAATTATAATAAAAGCTATTTATGACACGGCCTTTATTCACAGACAGGTTTGCCCTGGGGCTTTGTTTTTGCAGTTTGGCTTGATGACAGTGCCCCCGCCAGCCCCGCTGTTGGCGACCACATGGACCTTGTGGGATCAGAGCCCTGGCTCAGCCCTGAAGGAGCCAGTGCAGCAACAGCGCGGGAGCAGGGGAAGCGAAGCAGAGAGGGAAACGCCACCGCGGTGCTGAGCATGGCACCAGCCAGGGCCCTCGCTGCTGCAGGGCCAGGGCTGAGCACTGTGGGAAGCAGGCACGCTAAGGCACTGCGGTCGCACACCCTTCGCCCGCACTCTGGGCACAGGCCCATGTGCAGGGCCACGTCAGTATTTCAGCAAGACATCAAGCAAGAATTGTACAGAACCTGCTGGGAGCTCAGGGTGTGGGATCATCCCTTCTGCGTGGGTACCCTGGCGAGGATGGGGACGCCCCCATCTCATGGTCATGGGCATCAGAGCCAGCTTTGCGGCCAGCTGCTGTGTCCTCAGAGTCCTTTGGTATCTTGAGTTGGCCTGACAGTGTCCCAGGATCATTCACAGATGGAGCACACAGGTGGCAAGACACAGGTGCAGCAGGGAGCACTCATCCCATAGTCCCATAGCATGTCGTGCACTGCTCTGCAGGGACCAGGTCACAGCACAGCCTGGAGTCCCCCAGGTGGGTTCAAGAGATGCACAGTATGTGTGTGCCCAGCACGAACGATTTGGCAAAGTCAGAGCCAGGACAGCATGTCTTGTAAGTCTCTGTAGGAGAAGGGTCAGGCAATTTTCCTTCCTCTTGGGCACTGATTGGTTCAAGTTTGTATCACAGTGAAGTCTGAGAAGTGGGGAAGGAACCCAAACCACATTCCCTGAAAGAAAAAGCCTCATGTGCCCCTCCATCATCCCCCCATTTGGCTAGGCACAGCCTCTCCTCACCAGGCACATCCAATTCGTCATGAACCATGGAGGCTTTGCACTCTCTTTAACAGACTTTGGACCTTCACCCTCCACCCAGCAGCCATGCTACTGCTGCTGTTGAGGAGAGAGCAGGGGGCAGGCAGGCATCCGTCCCATGTGCTCTTCGCACACAGACAAAGCGCAGCTCCCTCCCACCGCCCACCCTGGCTCACCACCTCCAGCCCTTCCTGAAACAGCAGTAAACATACAGAGAAACTAAGAGGCACTAGTAGTGCAGACACAGGGAGACTCAGGCTTGCAGATCAAACCTCGTCCAGCCAAAGAAAAGCCAAGTTCCTGTGTTAGATCTCCTGCAGCGAGTGGCCGGCATCGCTGCGTTCTCGCTTCACGAGTGGCTCCCCCACACTCCGGGAATCCGTGTCCGCCTCGCTGCCCAGATCACTGATGTCATCTGCAAAGGACAGGGCTCAGACTCAGAGTGGTCCCTAGGGACAAGAAGTCCTTTTCCCCAATGGAGTGGGGTGGAAGAGCCAGCACAAGGTTCCCCCTCCCACAGTGACTCAACCCTGGCCCCGCAGGACTTCCCTCATGGGAGAGGAGGTACCTTTGTCCAGAAGTGTTGGGGACATGGATGTGAGGTCACTGAACTGAAAGAGAAAGGAGTTACAAGGTAAGTGAGGATTACGGACACCCAAGGCACCTGCTGGCATCTGTTTCCAAGCAATTCTAACAAGCAGTTTAAGCACTCGGGAGAAACCACAAGCAGTGCCAGTGGCAAAAAGCAGAAAGCAAAAACAACCACTTATTTTGGGGGTAAGTCTGCTGCTCTCATTTAAACCTCTAGGCAAATATAAAACACAAAAGTCCAGGACAGGATCAAGCTCTTGGAAAAGGGCATAAGGAGAAAGTGTTCTGTCTTCCACATCATTACCAAGTGCTGCCACAAACTCCTGGCCAGGGCACTGCACAAGGATGGTGCCACTTCTCCAGCTCTCTGCACATCAGGCACCTGTTCAGATGTGCCAGCTTTCACCTCTCCTGGACTCTACCAGCACTCCAACTCCGCACAGCTCTATGCAAAGTCCTTTCATTCATGCCAGGAAAGTGCTTTGGCTTGCAAGGCCACAGTACCAAGTGATACCAGAGAGCTGGTGACATATTTGGTTCTGGAGATGTGTTGTCTCCCTCTGTGATAAGGTCTGAAACTAAAGTACTGTAACAATAATGCTGGAAAGTCATGCAGCATTGAGCAGCAGAAGGAACTGAAGACAGCAGGAATTATAATGTGAGCAATGGAAATCAAAGAATACAATTCATTGTCTTTTGCTAGGAAGAATCAGCCTCCTCCTGGAGAACAGAAATATTGCAAGTGTTCAATGAAGGAGAAGCAAAACCTAAAGGATAAAAGCCTGCCACAGCTAGGTTTTGCTGGAAGCTACTCTCTTCCTTTCATGTTTCTTTAATATCAATGAAAAAAGAAGTTTTGCAGGGAATAGTGGGAATAGTGGGAATTCACATTCACATTCATTTTTTCTTTCCATGGAAAGAAGAAAACAGTATGAGCTTCAAGGAGCAAATGAGATCAGTTTTAATCTAACAGTAGTTTCTTTATTGCTTTCACAGGTTGACCTTTTAAATCTGGGCATTTCAGAATGAAAAGTTGGAAGCAGCTTCAGCTACGCAGGACAGGACCTGTTTGCGAGCCAGGCACTATGCTTACTGTCTGACTTGTAATGAAAAAAAAATAAAAATAAAAAACTGAAAAGCCAACCACCTATCATTTATTTCTCTTCTTCGCATCAAAAATGTAGAGAGTGGCTGACTGTGCATGCAGCTCTGGGGTTTGCAGAGGGGTCTGAAGAAGTTACATGCACAGACCCAATGAAAATCATAGGGAAGGCAACTTTTGGACATTCTGCTTTTGGTTAGGTTTAATGTTTTATGAGTTGGCTATGGCAGGACCCCTAAAATCGGGGTTGGTACCCAAAGATCACAGATAGAAGTGGGTAGGTCAATTTCCTCCCCCCTCCAGGCCTCTGAATCCCAGAGGATGCTTTAGCATCCAGGTTTTAGCAATCCGTGGGAAAAGATGCTTAGGTAGCTGGATCCTTGTGCCAAGCATTCAAAATACCTCAGTAAATCCTTCAGCAAAGATGGTTATAAAATATGTTCAGGGCACAGCACTGTTTGTGTACCAGTCATGCCCCTTTATGCGCTGCTTAGTTTGGGTTTGTTACTAGGGAATAAACAATTCTCACCTCTCCCATTACGGCAATTGGCGTCTCCCCTGTTGCCTGGGCAACACGATGCTCTACCAGATAAAACATGTATTCATCATAGAGCAGGCGAATCAGGTGGAAGGAACCAAAGCTGGCAGCACTGCGCAAGGTGAGGTCGCGGATCACCATGGAGCTGGAGAATGGGCAGGAAACAAAATATTTGGGATGTGCTTTACACTTACATCATGGCTGATGTGAATTCTTGACCCTGAGGGTACTATGGGACATGGTGCTCTATTTCTAAAGACTAACAAAAGCACTTTAAGAAATTAGTTTATGGAGCATCCCATCCCCATCCCAAAAGGATACAGGTGACAACACTCCTTTCTGCACCAGGGCAGAGCAACAGTCAACCAGAGTTTCATGGGTGTAAAGAACTTGACTTTGGCTTTTCAAGAAACATATTTGCATGCCCTAGACCAGATACAGAAATATCCCCAAAACGAGAAAGAAAATGTACCTATAGA
Source organism: Nettapus auritus (assembly GCA_011076525.1). Classification (NCBI taxonomy): domain Eukaryota; kingdom Metazoa; phylum Chordata; class Aves; order Anseriformes; family Anatidae; genus Nettapus; species Nettapus auritus. The sequence goes on along the minus strand of CM021792.1, from coordinate 5,398,216 downwards.
AAGACCATTTCAACAGGAACTGCCTGGCTGCCTTTGGGAAGCTGGGACTGCCCTCATGATGCTTCAGGACTTGAGTAACGACATTATCCAACCAACTAGCCCACTGGTCCAGGGAGCTCTGCTGTTGCAGAGTGAGCTTGAAATCCTGCTCCAGCTTCTGTACCATGCCTTCCTCACACTGGCATACCCATGAGGCTTGTTCCTGCTCGGGAAGAAGGGCTGACAGTCACTCATGCAAAGACTTCTATTCCACAGTTTTTTGTACTTCCTAGCCCAGGAATTTAACTTCATTTCTAGTAGGCAAGGACTCCAAACCAGCTCTGAAACACATCTCCTCCAATCTGTCCTGATGTAATGGGTTTACGTGGCAAGGTTTTGGTAGCAGGGGGGCATAGGGGTGGCTTCTGTGAGAAGAATCCAGAAGCTGACCCATAAGGGCCCTGCTGCTGACCAGAGCCAGGCCAGTAAGTGATGTTGTTTGCACCTCTGTGAGAGCATATTTAAGAAAAGGGAAAAAAAAAACTGCTGGGGAACAGCAGCTGGGAGAGAGAGAGGAGTGAGGAACAGCCTTGCAGGTGCCAAGGTCAGTGAGGAAGGAGGGGGAGAGGTGCTCCAGGTGCCAGAGCAGAAGTCCCCTGCAGCCTGTGGTGAGGACCATGGTGAAGCAGGCTGTCCCCCTGCAGCTCATGGAGTACCACAGTGAAGCAGGGTTCCATGCTGCAGCCTGTGGAGGAGACCACGGCAGAGCAGGTGGACCTGCACTGACAGAGGCTGCAGCCTGTGGAGGACCCCTGCAGGAGCAGATTCCGGGCCAGAGATGCAGCCTGTGGAGAGGAGCCCACGCAGGAGCAGGGGTCTGGGGGGAGCTGCTGCCCGTGGGGGACCCAGGTTGGAGCAGTTTACTCCTGATGGATGGACCCCATGGTAGGGACCCATATCTGGAGCAGTTCTTGAAGAGCTGCAGCCTGTGGGAAGCCCCTGCAGGATCAGATCAGGAAGGATGGCATCCTGTGGGAGGGACCCCATAGGGCAGGGGAAGAGTGACCAAGAAGAAGCAGCAGAGACGAAGTACCATAGACTGACCACAGCTCCCATTCCCCCCATTCCCCTGTGCTGCTCAAGGGGAGAAGGTGAAAGAGAGCAAAGGGGCGGAAGGCGTTTTTGTTTTCCTTCCTTTGCTTCTCACTTCTCTAGCTCATTAGTAATAGACAGTATATCTTACTATCTCCCTACTCTGAGTCTGTTTTGCCCATCACGATAATTGTTGAGCGATCTCCCCATCCTTATCTCAATCCTTGAGCCCTTTGTGTGGTATTTAATTCCCCTTCCCCTTTGAGGAGGGGGAGTGAGAGCATGGCTGTGGTGGAACTCGGCTGCCCACCCGAGTAAAACCTCCACACCTGACCACAGTACAATATTATTATTATTATAACTATATTATTGTTGGTAGTAGCACTTATTACATAAGTTTCTTAGTACTTTCTGCACTATCTGCAATGAGATAGCAGACTTACCCGGAAAAGTAACAGCAAAACCTTTTGTTAAATTGTTTACCTAATTGCTTTTTCATATTGGAAATAAGATGCTGGTTAGTAGCAAATGGCCTCATTAGAGAGTCCCAGTTCTCGGCAACTTTGCCCTGTAAAAGATACTGTAAGTTACCTGCACATTGGCAAAGTCGACCCTATTGAGATCGCTGAGCATCTGGTTTATCTGGGAAGTGTTCTGCAGCACCGCACGAGCAGCCTGAGCCAGGTGGTTCAGGGATGTGTATCTCCGTAACGTCTGTGCAAAGGCACTAACTACCCCAACCTGCAGCAGAGCACACAGGGCACCATGACCAGGATGTTGTGGGGCTCAGGGACAAACTTTTCTCAACGCTGAGCTCAAGCATGCAGCCCACATCAGCTGGCATAACCTGCACAGTCTCCCCCACACTGCTGTCTAATGTGCAAACGCGCACTCCCCAACAGCACTTTTGCAGTGTCTACTGCATCTTGCAAAACAGCCTCTGCATTTCTTTTTCTTTAAAACTAGAAGATTTCACATTCTGCATCCCACATTAACAAGCTAGGGACAGGCTACAAGAATCCATGGTGTTACAAGAGGGAGAGTAGGAGCCTTATATTCCATCTCTGCAATGCCATTCAGTCTGTGAGGTGTCCTGCACTTTCTAGTAGGAGAGCACCATTCCAGTGCAAACATTTTCTTCCAGAAAGACTTGTCTGCAATTTCAGGGCATGGGAATGGCTCAATAGACAGAGCATCATTGGCTTGTTGCAAAAGAATTGCCCCGCCTCTCTCCCGCTCCTTGTTCAGAATTATTCATTACACTGTGTTAGTTTGGAGTACACAAAGCCAAACCCCAGTAGTGAATTCCAGTCACTGTGGGAAAGCACAACATGCACACACACACAGTTCATCTCCCTGACCTGCAACGTGCTCCCTCCACTTACCTTTGTCTGGACAATCTGGGGGGGGAATTCGCTCATTGCATTCATCAGCCACCCTTCCAAACTCTTGGCAAAATTACGGATTGCCTGTGTAAGTGTGCCTGCAAAAGGTCCACAGAGTTACAAAGGCTGTTCCACATTGTCTTTATACCCCGCTTTTCTAGCTCAGGACTGCTGTGGAAAGCACAGCCACTGATTTGGTAGCTGCAATCTCAATTCAGCATCCCGGAAATCAGCCAGGTCCCAAAATGCACTCACACAGCTCCTTTCCTTATTTGTGGATCGTCTGAGCATTTTCCAAACGCTGAGACGTGCTTTTTAAAGACGCACGTGCCCCAGCATGCAGGCTGACAGCAGCAGCTCAGAGGGACATAGTTCTACAGAACTGCTCAGCCCAGCCTGTGGCCAAGCTGTGGCCTTGGGGAGGCTGACGCACACACCTCAGTGAGCAGCCAAATCAGATGGAAAACCCTCCATACCCCACCACTAATCTCCCAAATGAAAGATGAGCCCAAGTTTCCAGGAGGTGCAGTAGGGGACAACATGGTCCTATGTAAACAAAGATACTATCTCCAAGGAAACGTCTCAAAAGGATTAGCCACACTTACAACAGCTTGTGGTGCATTAAGTATTTGATTTTACCTTGACTCATAGCCAGAGCAGGAGATGTGATATGCAATGAACCAAATTTTAAAAGACCTGGGAATTTCCAAGGGCCACAAAATACTGTCTATACAGAGCAATGCTGCAGAAGGTATAATGCTTTTGCCAAAAAATATTAGCTTGTATTCAAAACAAAAACGTCTAAATCAGCTTCTACAATGGAAATCTTTGTGGCAAGTGGTAGCCAGCCAGAGTGAGTCATGGATTGGTGCTCTCCAGACATCCGGTGACTCAGGAGCAATCCAGCAAGGAGCCAGAGCTGAGCAGGAGGCAGGACTACCCATGTCCTTCCAGTCTCACTGCAGATACTCACTGGGCACTGGTCGGAGCACATCTGGGATGAGAATTTCCACCAGGGCCTGGTACAAGATGTGATCACAGCTTCTCATCCACTTGAGGATAGGTTCGTATTTACACAGAGTGATGAGCTTATCTTTTGGGAGGGTTCCTTCATGTTCTTCTTCACTGCATGAAAAAGGAGGCAGCATTAGAAGGTGGCTCTCCATGTGTTAACACTTCACCTGGATTTCTAATGTCAGTTTTCAGCAGAAACAAACAAACAAACAAACAAAAAAAAACCACCAACTATTCACATTTCTTTCAAAAGACTGATCTTCTCTGACTCTGCAAGGACCTCTCTATGCGTTCAGACCTCTGCAGTTTTACCTCAAATATATATCTCCTTATGCTTGGCTTCCCTTTGCTTCCTCCATCTTCAGCCTCACTTGCCTTTCACAGTGCATGCATATTCATGTGTTTCTGGCAACTGTCCTTCAGCACAGCTTCTTCAGCAATAGCTGCAGCTATTTCCAAACCTTTCACACCTTTCTCCTCTTCCCTCTGCTCTAAACTGCTCTGTGGCAAGGGTGACAAATGTTTGCAGCCAGTGCTGTTTGAGCAGATTAGCCATTGTTGACAGACACTACAAACAGCTTCAAGGTCTTCGGCACCTTTAAATGCAGAAGGCTTTCATAAGGAGAATGATTTGGGGTTGTGATGAGAATAAAGCAAATTGTCTCCAGCTGAATGAAGTCAATTGAGTATGCATTAATTTCACTTTATAGATGTACAGAAACTTTTTATGCATGATTAAGGCAGAAGACATTTGGTTAAACAATAAGCAGAGGAAACTGAAGCCTTAATGTGCTGCCAGAGCTTTTAAGACACTACACTGGGAACTGGGAACTTGCAGGGAACTTTTCCCATGCATGACATCAAAGAAATTAAAGCCAAACCTTTGACATAGTATAAGGAGGTACTTATATCCTCTGTCTGAGCAGTTTTAGTAAATGAACTAAACAGGAATACTCCTAGAACACTCACATGGAAAAATCAGCCACCAAGCACCTAAACTTCCTGTAAAGTGGAACCAGGTTCTGCATTTTATCATACTTTCAACCAGCTTGGCACTTTGATAATAGTTCATTGTTATGTTTATATATATATAAAAAGAGGGACAGAATGCTTTCTTTACCTATCTTGATTATTAGTGGCATGCAGAGGTAATAGAGCATACTGCCCTACCAAGACATGCTAGTTTAGATAGAGCTCTGCAGAAACGCTGCCTCCAGTATCCACGTGAATCTACTCGTACCTAGCACAGCTCTCTGCTGTGTTGCCATATGCCTTGCAGATATACCCTTAAGAAAAAGGTTTTTGAAACCATCAAACAGAGCATTCTATGCACCAAAATATCCATTGGATAACATCTACTGAGAGTAACAGGGCCATATTCTACAGATTATTATGGGGTATTGCCTTAATATTCAAGCTTTTACCATTTTTCTTCTAAAACATCAGTATCTGAAATCTTTGTATAATTAGTGTAAGTGGACAAAATAAATTTTCAATACACATTTTAACAAGAAACCTTCACCTTTTCAATTCTATTTCCACTTATTTCCCTTCCCGTCTCTTGGCAGCAGACTACCAAAGCATAAAGGAAGAAGAATAGGCAATAACAATGAGCCAGACAAAAATACAAAGCCAGGATCAGAGTAGCTCAGTTTGTCGTTATCTTCCTCAAGACATGAGACACTTAAAGATTTGGACAGCCACCCAAATAAGTGAGCCAGCCTAGTTTTCACTAAAACCTCAGTGTCTGAGATGTCATACTACACAGATATTTAATGGCACAGAATTGTAACTTTCTGTTCCTGTTGAACATTTACAAAAGCAGCATCCCATTCTCTTTCATCTAAATTCTCCCTCTATTTTGGATTAGCATTTGTTACAGGAGGCATAAGGCATGTCATAGATGTACATCAACACAGCAGATGCTTTCCTGCATCATTGCAGACATTGTAATGTCTGCACTTTGTGTAGACATTACAATGTTAAACTTCTGACACTCTTTATAATGATTTTGCAAGGAAGAAGATATTTTCAAGTCCTACAATGCATTCAAAATGTCTAGTGAAGCTGAAAACACTTCATGCATTTTTAAAAGATAAAATACCACAAAAAGTGCATTATCCAGAAATAATCGAAGTACCTGGATGGCAGGGCAGTAGAGCCATCACTAGATGGTGTTTTAGGACTCCAGAAGGATTGCCACAGTTTCTCAATGTAATGAAACTGAAGGTTCATTACAACATCCAAAGTTGCCTAACAACAAAGAACACATCTCATTAGCTGCTCTGTTAGCATCTTGTCACATAGTGTCAGCAAAAATTTCATGCGCTGCCATTTAGATTAAATAATTTACAAGAAAAACAACTGGAAGTGCATTGTTTTAATAATCAGCATAACATAAAAAAGGTCACACAATGAAGAAACAACATTAAGTGCAATATCTGAGTTGCAATACCTAACAAATCACACATTCCCTATGATGTTTGAGCTTTTCCTGAGAGCAGGATGTGAGAAGAGCACATGAATAATGTTCCATATCATTTAATAAATCAATTAAAGATATTCAAAGTAATCACCTCGCAGTGGCGCCTGTAAAGAAGCTGCAGAGTTTTCACGTCATTCATGGTGACCCCTTCTTGTAAGAGGACGTTGCCTAGATCGGGGGCTGGGAACTCAGGAAAGACATGGGTTACATCTGGGGAAAAAGATGGGAAAAATGTCCAAAATGAGGAGCACTCAGTTACTCAGGACTGCAGTCAAGTATGAGATACTGCTGTCACTGGTGGCTGTCTTTCATGTTTCTTCTGGTGATGAAACTGGTGAAATGAGACTGATATTCTAGTATTTCCCTGGTTCATACCATTACAATGGGCAAAAAGTAAACAACTGCAGTCCATATATTCAGCGTGGAAAGGAGAATGGTTTCTTTCTCTTTGTAATAAAAAATAAAAATAAATAATAATAATAATAAAAAAATGAGAATACATTGTCCTAATCTAATTTGCTTCTCATTATATTTTCTCCAGAGTCTGAAAAAGACTCTTTGGAAATTTGGGAGTACAATGGACAGTACAACTGGATAGCCGATATATCAGGAGTGCTTTTATTTCAGATAACACTTGGAACTGGCTGGGATTTTGTATCTCTACAGGTGATTATGGAAACATGTAGATCCATGACCAGCAAAACCACAAGCAGCACCTGTTTCCCAAGCAGAGACCTCGTACGGATTTTCTGTAGTCAAATGAACATTACAGCCTTCTCTCCTGATGGGGCAATGAACAGAATTGTTCTGCTTCCCCTACCTGCCTGCTTTAACAAGGCTCTTCAGGACTCGTGGCTTAGATATCTCTACTCCTTCCATCTAATTTGTTTAAAATTGCTCTGAATACATTTTTAGAGGGAACTGACAGACCCGATAGCACAAGGAAGAAGGCTTCCTGTGGGTACAGGAGTTAGCAAACAAACACAGCAAACATGACATTGTAAGAGCCTAATAGACTACTGTAGAATTTTAGAAAAAGAAGAACTACAGGGCAGACAGGGGGTCCTGGAAAAGGCCTTCCTTCCTCTTACGATTATAACCCCAGACAGGAGACATTGAATCCATCAAAGCAATCTCCTCACCTATGAACTGCTGATGATGCTGACTTTGAGCAGCAACCGATTGCTCCGGGGTAGTATGCAGGTTGCTGTTGGACCCAGTCTCTGCCATGCCATCCATCTTCTGCACCGGTCTGTACCTACATTTAGAGCATGCCTTCGCATTTACATAGGCACAGGCAAACACACTCACTTTACTTTCACAGTCATACTATGAAAGACAGGGACACCTACAAATACATGATGCTCTAGAGTGCTTATTTAAGAAGTTATATGCACTCATAATGTAATATGTGAGGTTACAGTCAAGGCCAGCATTTTGAGGGCAGACCATTTATATTACCGCTCAAGATTGAGAATGAGAACCTCCTTTTGAAAAGTTCTCCCTGGGAGAGGATTAAAGGGGTTAAGAACTTTGCCGAAGGTGACAGAAAAAAAAAAAAAAAAAAAAAGGAAGGAAAAAAAAGAAAATGAGAAACAAAGCTGGAGTGGGTGCCAGAGTACACATTTTCTGTTTGGGAGCTGAAGAAATGAATTCTTCTGCTCCTTCTTCACTTCAGCAAGAACCAGAAGTGTCAGTGCTTCCAGGAGACAGTTCTAAATTCCTTTGCACATTGTGTTTTTATTCAAGGTTGCTCAGACACAAGACTAACCGTGGCACTGTCTAACTTGTACTGCTACACCAAAAAATAAAATAAAATAAAAATAAAAATAAAAATAAATAAATAAATAAATAAAACATAAGCCACATGTCCTTTCCTCTGATGAGGCACAAATAACTCCAGAGCTGAAGTCCTAAACTACCTAAACTACTGAGTCACAGGGATGAAGTGAGAAGCGGTACATACCGCAGTAGTCTCCACAGCAGCAGGCTGAATTCAAGCCACTGACATACAGAAAAGGCAGATAAATGCAGTTTGGCGAGCCAGAATTTCCCTTTGACCCTTCCAGTACTCAGACTGGCCAGTACTTTTTCAACAGCTCAGCTATGGGCTCTGGCACTTCAGGAGCACTCGGATTTGTCCCATCCCAATATGCGTCCCCTAACCCCAAGCATGCCCAGCCCCAGGGGGCCAGGAGCTCCTACCTCTGCTTCTGGTGGATGGGCTGCTGCCTCATGGCCATGTACTGTGTGTCCTCCTGCAAGCGGTTCAGTGGAGACTCTGGCTTCAGACGGATCCCATAATAATGATATTTGGAATTTCCCCTGCAAGTATCAGCATTGAAATTGCTCAGTGCCAGCAGGTCAATGGAAGCAACACTGTAGCCCTGCAATTTACTCTTGGGCTTGTTTTGACAATACACACACTTCTTACAAGTGCACATTTGTTTGCTGCCAAGCGCTGTTTGGCTGAAATAATGAATGCCATCATCCCCTACGAAATTTAGAAGAACGTCGCAAAGTTCAGTGACATCCACACTTAAAATCTGGCAAAGTTTGTTCCAAGTAACCAATGGTAACTGGAGAAGAACTGACAAGTGTTACAATACAAAGTGTTATTAAACAGAACGACAGAGACCTCAAGGGACAGTTTGCCCTTTGATTAGAGTTTAAGAACTTGTTTTTATATAAAAACAAAATTTCCATCTTATCTAGAGTTGGATGAAAAACAAGCCTGACTGAATGGTCAACTATAATAGGAAAGCCACCTCTCTGCTGCATGCACTTTTGCAGCAATGGAAAGAAGCTTTGATCTGCTTTTGTCTTGGGAATTGCTCATTTTTGCAGTTTTGTAAAAAACTGAAAACTTTTTGTAAGCAAAAGTGGCTACACTTCTTTTTCCATTGATGGTCCTTAAAGCTGCTGTGATACTCCTCAGGAGAAATTCTTTCCATCCATCACATCAGACAGATGTGTCAAATCAAGTTTTCCCAACAAAATAGAATTTTTCAAGTCCACAATGGTGGACAGCTGTTTCCATATTTATGGAGGTGTATTGTACCCTCTAAAGCATCCACATTTTGAATTTTAAGTGTTTTTTGTTGTTGTTGTTTAACAACGTTTTCAAGGTTAACCAAAACCCTTTAGTGATGGACTTCAGGATGCCATTGCCCACAATTTTACAAACGAAGAATATATTAATAAACACCTAATATTTATGCCACAGGAGATAGATATAAAAATAAGTTTAAAATTCTAAGAACTGGCCATCAATCACCTTATTTTTACAAAAGAAAATAGGCACTACTAGATAATTTATAACCTTAATATAGAATGATATGAAAGTAAGTAGCATTATCATAAGCTGAACTAAAACATTCTGTAATTTCCACAGAGTGTTTTTCATTCCAATCTTTTATTCTAGCTTTCAGTGAAATAAATTCTGAAATACCAGAATGCTGCTGGTCAGAAACTCCACTTTCTGACCATTTTTGTTTCCAAGTTCAATAATCTTTTAGGTCACAAAACAGAAGTTGCAGGATTCTAGGGCAGCTGTTGGGACTTTGAATTTTTCCTTCCTTGATAGGTCTAAAGAATTTTACTCCTCTGAAGAAATTACTTCAGCGCTCTTATACTTGAACCCATCTACTGAAATCCAAACTCTCCCCTGCTCTTCCCATGACTGTTACCTCCCCATTCCAGCTGTGGAATGCTCCAGACACATCTGGTTTTGTTCTCCTCTGAAAGCCCAGTCATCCAGGCTTGAATTTTATTATAAAAAGTTATACAATCAGAGCATTCACTGTTTCTCTAGTGTATTAGCTACTTTGTAAAATTAGAAGCTGGGATAAAATGCAGGGTCAGCTGTACGGGCTCTGCATACACTTTGGATGTTCCCTTGAAGGACACATGCCTTTGCAGCAAGTATACTTTCTTAAGTTGTCCTTCTTTTGTAACGCTATGTGGAACTTTTATGTTTAAAACAAACAGTTGTCACAAAGCCTGATGCTTTGTGAATTTCAGAAATAAGCCATCTAAATCTGTGCTAGGATGACTGCACACCTTGCCTGTATCATGGTTTTGGACATGGTTTCTGTTCCCCCTTGTGATTGAGAACTTTCCTGGACCCAAAGGGAGGAACCGCTGCCCTGCAGCAGAACGCTGGACTCTGCAACTGACAGTGACAATCACGATCAAGAGGGACTTCATCTTTGTGAGACAGTAATGGAATGAGAAGCAGCCTGGGTTCAAATAAAATATTCTTAGACTCCTTTGGAAGTGGGGTTAGATCAAATTCAGATGTGTGACTGGCCAATGTGTTGTCACCAGAGCCCCAGAACATGTCTGAAATTAACTTTATTGTCAAACTTCTCATGCTGCTGATTCACGTTCAGAAAGTAGCTTTGCTTCACAGAACATGGAAATGACTTCTGTGCTTTAGAATAGCAGTTTGTTTGTTTGTTTTTTTCCACAATGCAATGCTTGGTAATTTCTATACATCTCAGAAGAAAGACCTGTGCCTGCTAAATCTTGGTAGATTTTCAGTGCATATGAGAGAAATTGCAGATCATGCAAGAACAGTGCAATGATTTTTTTTTTTTTCTGCAAAATGCGAGGCCATGGTTCTGTTCTTGAAAGCAAACCACAGCTCCTGAAATTAGCAGCTGTATGAAATGTTTGCTTTTAATTAACCCCTTCTACAGAGAGCAGTACAGCGCCCTGGCAGCCATGTACATGGTAGGGGAAGGCAAGATGCAGCTGAGTTGAGGAACCTGACACTCCTCACCTCTGACAACCCAGCCAGCATCCCTTGCCTGCTTGCACCTTGCTACCGAAAGCACATTGAGAACATCTCCAGTTCATCTGCTGCCTGCAGGACAGCGTTTAACACATTGCAAGATAACACTGGACTTGACTGGGGTCCCTGGAGCAACGCTGCTTCCTGGCTCTTTCAGAAGTAATGACACAAGCAGCAGGAAAGGGGAAGCAAGCTGCTTCCCTGTTCACCATTCCACACCAACCTGGTTCCCAGGCGGCGAGTCCTCAGCCCCATGAAAACCGACCGGATGAGTTTTCCAAAGGAAGCGGCGTTCACCGGGTCCAGTTTGTGCTCCTGGCAGTGCCGCAGGTAGTGGTTGTACAGAGAGCTCCTGGGGAGGCTAACGCCTTCTGCTGTCTCATAGTTGTCCAACAACCACTGGAGCTTTAGGCATGGAAGTCATAAATAAAGAAAGAATATGAGAAAGTCTAAAGAGGGCCAGAACAGGCTACATAAAACAACATAGATGCTTAATGTCAGGAGTACGTATGTGACATCAGGAGTTCAAGAGAACTTAACACTGTGTAGTTCATTCATATCAGTGATATTTATGCCAGCTGCATTTTTAAAAGAGTAAAAGGACACTGACCAAAGCTAATAACCCAAACAAAAATGTTATCAGATTTTGCAATAGCACAAAAATCTGCCTGCCGTTGCAGTGTCCATCTTGCATTTGGATTAACTCATGTGGGGCCAAAATAAAGCTGTAATTCATGTTTTCCAGGAATTAAGATGCTAAAATACTACCTGGGATGAATAACTTTTAGGGGAAACAAATGTGCTTCAAAGTTTTTATTAATTTGAAGATTGGCATATTTGCAGCTGTTCCCCTACCAATAAATGGTTAACAAACAAAACTTGACAATCTGAGGGGATTGTGCTTATTATTTTTAACAAAATTATTGTCTGAACTTCCTCTAACATTTCTGTTGATTAAAGTTTGCAATTAGATATAAATTATTTATATCCAGGCAGTCTGAGAGAGCAGGTCAGACACAAAATGGCAGCATGGGAATTAAAATACAAAAAGACAAAAACCCAATCTCCTTTAATTGGCTAAACAACACTTTCAGTATCAATAAAATAAGTGTTATATTAAGTGAATTCTTGAAGGAACTAGATTTACAAATGGATTAAAATCAATAGCTTTGGTGTGAGTCCTTTCACTGTCATCAAGGACGTTTGGGATTAACATTTTTAAGACCTCTCTACATCCAGACCTCTACACATGCACGCATGTACAAGAGGTGTAGCAACACCAGATGCAGCTGCATTCACACCAGATTAGTGGCAAAATAAAGTCAGGTTATGGATGTCAAAATATTGTCTGCATCATCTCATTACAACAAATAATTCAACCATATATTGTAGTTAAGCATAAACTCAGAAATTGGTCTAGAAATCAGTGGGATTTAACCATATACATGGATGTAAAAGTTGGCCTGTGCTTAAATCCTCCCCACTCGTTCTGCAATAACTGGCTTGTTTTCTACTAATTTTCCCTTGAGGAAAAATTAGGGTCCCAACTGACCACAATATACCTTGAGTTTTATATCAGTAACTCCGTGAAAATACAACCTGCAACGTGCAATGGCATCTCCGACACCTCACTCAGCTGAGTTATTTTCCGTTTCTGTAGTTCACATCCAACTTTGCTCTCAGAGAAATCCTTTTGACCTCTAAGCTATCAGCACCCATGGATGGACATTCTGTGTATTTGTCATTCACATACTCAAATTTAAACTTCTGCTACGTCAAAGGAGCTGAATCCAAAGACGTACAGTTAAAACTATTTTGTTCATGAGTTGACTTTGATGCAAAGTGTGCTGCAGTTGCAATGACCATGTCCATCGGTTGTGTCGGGCCCTGGAACCCCCAGAATTGGAAGAAGAAAAACCTCTTGGTTGCTGCCCCCGTCCTGCTTCTCACCGAGCTGCGTGTCCCCTTCCCACCTTTCTCCAGTCACACATCCTCTACGGGCTGCAATTCACAGCTGAAGAACTTTCCAAAATCCAAAGGCCATAACCCTAAGAGGTGGTGTTTGCTCAAATGATGCCCCTTCATGCTCCTGTCTGCAGGAAGAGACATCGCTGGGTGCCCCTGAAAGGCCACTGCGGAGCCCTGCGGCTCCAGTCGACCCATCCATTAAGCTGCCTCTAACAAAAGCGGACCCCGGTGTTCATGACATAAAAGACCAGCAGGAGCACTGTTTTTAATTAGTTCACATCCATGCTTGTTTTGGTCCATCCCCTGTATTTAAAAAATTAATGATTAAGAAGGTTCATTGTTTTTAACCATTCGTTTCACTTACCCTATGGAAGATAATGAATGTGATACAGTTATTTCTGCTCTTCTAAACCTGTTCTAATTCCAAGCCTTAAAGAAATATTGCATGTTACTATGGGAAATTCAGATATAGATAAAACCCTCTAAATTAAATTTGATCCTGGACATTTTTACTCTAACCCTAGAATATTCCCTTCATCTTCCAGCATTCTTTTTTTCTGCAAGTGTATTTTATACTCCTTTAAACATTACAGAGCTTGACAATACAAACTCTCGCTACTGAATTGGAATTTTACTAAGAAATGCACAAAAGGGATTAAAAAAGAAATCTGTCAGAATATAAATAATTTTCAGAACTTGATTTTTGCTCTTCCTGCTTCAATAATAACATACTGGGCACTTAAAATGAGAGCATTAAATACTCTTCCCATTTGTATTCCTTGTTCTGTTTACTTTTTGAATTTTGCTTGGTTGTGATAATGACGAGATACTCAAAAGTTTCTGTTTATTTTACGATCAGGTTCCAATAAAATCACTATGCAGTTGTATGCTGCTTTGTTTGTGTTATAAGCACTGCAGGGGAACATTTCCATTTTATTTTTACTTAGACTTTATTTCTACTGAGTGTCTGTTTTGATTAAAAAAAAAAAAACAAATATTTAAAAAAAACCTTGATTCGAGGAGGGCTCTTGAAGGGTGGAAGAAGGGACACAGAGGGCTCTCTGAGAAAGGGAGAAGGCCCAGGTTTTGAGAGGTTTTATTAGGGATATTTCTGTGAAACCAAACAAAGCAATGAAGACACATGCTTGTGGTGCACGCGTGGGGGGGCTTCATCCAGGGCTGGGAAGTCCCCCTGCCATCTGGCTTGGTCTGGACCCTGACCCACACCTCCTTCTTGCTCCCTCTCCCCCTTCTGCAATTAAAGTTCCTCAAAACCGATCATTTGCCTGAAAAGTCTTTTCTAGATGAAGTGCCCACCACCACCGGTCACTGCCTTTTGAGCAGGTTGCTGAGCGCCAAGCCTGAACCACCCTGGCAGGGGAGCTGGAGCTGCCGCGCTCACCTCCTTCCTGCCCCACACAGGGGCATCCTATCCCTCCCCCTGCCAAGGGACAATCACTCCATCTGCGGGCCCTTCCTCCTCTGCTGTCTGGTCTCCTTTCAGGTGTTTCCAACAAGACACCATTTGGGGATCAGATCATTGCCTCACTTAAGTCAGGGGAGAAACTCCATTGGTAGTACCTGCCCCTTCCTGCCTAAGAGCTCAAAGATGTATCCATTCATTTATTTTTTTCACAAGCAGTGAGGAAAAAACACATTTTCCTCCTTCTCCTGTGAATACTAAGGACACCCAGGGCCCCGAGCAGGTACTCCAGTGCATCCAGTCACTTCTCCATGTGCCTAGTTTAGGCACTATTGTGAAAACAGTAGTCGCCTTCCTCCAATTTCTTTGCATCATCTGCAAGCTCTGGCAAAGAACCAATCCTCTGACCCAGCGCCTCTGGAGTACACTTGTAAGTAGAGCTTTTTCAGTAACAGTAATAGATTGACATAATTTCATTAAAAACATCATGTGTCACTGGAGTATTAACATTAGCTTTGGCTTCTAAATTTGATATTTCAAGTGCACTTAAATAATCTCTCAGAATTTTTGAGCCTAAATTAAGTTAGTAAGAGTGGCTCCTTTTACCATGGACTTTGTATGAACAGTGTTATGTAAAAAAATCCCTTTTGACTGAAATACCTTTCCTTTCCTTTCCTTTTTTTTTTTTTTTTTTTTAAAACTAAGATTCCTGACATGAAACATCTGCTGATGGCAACAAAATAAACCATTATGCTAAGAATTCAGATTTACAAAATGTGAAGTTTAAAATGAAGGACAGAATACTTGATGAAAAATTCTGCTACATAGTCATATGCCTGTGAAGTAGGTTCTTTTCTTTAGAATTTGTAAGGGCACTTACACCTTACGCCAAACTCTAAACAGTGACCTGGGCAGAGAGACCTTATGTTCTTTACTTCTACCCTGCAGGACAAAGGTGGTGTAGATCTGATAGGAGGCTGGATCTGGCCCTAACTCCAGCCTGCCTAGCCTGTGGCCAGACTAAATCTCTTTTTTCTCTTCACTTTCTTTCCTTCATCCTTTTCCTTTTTTTAAAACCTCCCTCAATACCATACCACTATGTCCCCATCCTGTTCCGCTCTGCCCTTCTCTGCACTGTGATGAACAAGAAAAATCTGCAGAATGATGCTACCTGTAGCCAAATCTGTGTGGCACTCAGGGGAACAGCACAGGTGCATGAGCATGGCCACAGACTGGGAAGGGAAGGATGCACACGTATGCTCAGAACAGGAACTAAAAGCCTGATGATGCAGTTTTTTATTTTCCCAGCTACAACAAGGAACCTTTGATTTCTAGAACTTGGAAATAAGGATCAAACTCATCCAGGAGCCCAGGCCTGAAGTTTGGCATCAGCTTAAGAGAATCAGACCATTAGGTTCAATGTTCCTTTAATTTTCTCAGGTTATTTTTCTAGGGTGAAGAGGACAAATATATCCAAGAATGATAACATATCTACTCCCAAATACAAAGCAAGAGGAAATTTGTTAGAATAAGGAGGTACCACTTTGTGCATTGTGAGTTATCGGAGCAGAACATGCTTCAGCCTAATCCAAAGCACAATGAAGAAAAGGCAAATTTAACGACTTCAATAAGATTTGAATTAGACCCTTCAAATCTGACACAAGCATATGCTCACCGTTAAGCATTACTGCGTGGGAGCCATAAACAATGATGCAGAAGACCCTGAGTAGGCTCAGTAGAATAGTGGGAACTTCACACAAAGCAGGGAAATTGTTGGCATAGTAAGAAAAGAGAGGTCTAGCAAACAGGTTTAGCATAGCGTTGTAACAGTAATGGTCTTCCTGAGGTACAGAGAGAGGCAATAAATGCATTCACAGGAGCAGGATTTTGGAATACAGTATTTAGGAGATATTTGTTATGATTCACTCCAAGTTATTGCTGTAGAATTGCAAGTTATTTTCCAGCCATCTTTAAATTCCACTGAAAGGAAAGAACTTCCTCAGATGTGTTTATCTAATTGCCAGCAATTTCCATTGCAAGGCAGAAGAAATAAATAAACATAGGGTAGAGGCAGTTAACACAATCCAGAGCATCTCATAAACAAACATTAACATCATGGCAGTTTTTGCAAATTCTTGTTTCTTGGGAATGGGCTACTTTGGGCAGCACAGTTGAATCGCAGGCTCTTTTGAGTGACTCGTGCTATTGAATGCGCCAAACAGCTACAAATAATGCTCCTACCAAAGCAGGAAAGAGGTTGTAAATTCTGATTGCAACTTACATGGCTGTTGAGCAAACTGCTTTTGTGTGATGTAATCCCTTCATTTTTTTGTAGGTTTTCAATCGCCATTTCAAGCTAAAGAAAATATGCACAGGGGAAAAAAAAAAAAAAAAGGAAAAAAGAAAAAGAAAGGAAATCAGATAGTTAGCAACAGCCAAGATTTTATCTTTATTAATATTTGAATGATTAATGCTTTATATCAACAGGCTTGTGAAAAAGAGGCAAGTAGATGAGGCACAGTCCTTATGGGATGAAGCTGAAAAGGCGTTATTGTATGGCATGCAAACTAACAACACAGCAACAATCCCTGTTAAGGTGAAAGGGTGAGACTAGGATACTTTTGATCTTCCACTATGTGTGTTGCCTGTTATAAATGAGAAGCAGTTTTCCTTCTCCTCTCCCCTTCATGACTAGACCAAACCACCACCATACAGACACACTGCAGCAGGTCAAAGCAGACTTGATGCAGAAGAGGTGCATTTTAACCAGATCTTTTATGGAAAACTGGGATGAATTAACTTTGGTTCTTATTACTTCTTAAAAATTTGGCAAAGAACTGAAGGCAATTAAATAAAACAGAGGCACCAGGAGGGTTTACACCAGGAGTGCGTAAGCTGGAATGGATAGATCTTTGCTACCAAGCAGAATTGCTGTTGGGCTCATTTCCACTGATCTCAGAGCTTCTGCAGCTGGAATAACAGTGAGGCATTCTGGCCTCTGAAGAGCCCTCTTGCTTTCCACCAACCTCACAGCTTCTAGCCTAGCTCTTGCTGCTGCCCTGTGTTCAGATCCTCTCCTAGACCCTTCTTGTCTTGTCCTGTCTATTCCCGGGCCTCCCTCGGCAATCTCTGGCAAACTACTGCATATAAGGCTGATGGTCCAGAGCTCCAGTGCTCCTGAGCATGAGGGTTTTGCAAATGAGGAAGGAAAATAAAAACCCTCAGGTTGAGTGACTGGCAAGTTCCTGCTGCTTCCAGTACACGTCCTCAAAACCCCATTATCTGTGACCTGTTAGTGTAGGTAGGACAAGGTGGCGTGCTGTAAAACTTGCAATCAGTAGCTATCTCTAGCAAATTTACTATCTGTCAACATTTAACATGTGTTGTGTATGTATCTATAGGTGCATGCACAAAGCATCACATCTGCACGATCATCTGTCAGCGTATGCCCTCCTTCACATACAAGCTAGCTTCCTATACTCCAGTTTGCACTGACTTATAGCACGGCAAAGACAAAGGCAGAGAAAAAAACAGCCATTTACAAAACCAAGCTCTATCAGAGAGGTGAGAGAACAGAAAAAATCAGATCTAACTTCTGAAGCAACATTGAACAAACCAACGCAGTTTTTGCAATATCCATGTCTGAAGGCAACACTCTGCCCAAGTACTTCCAGCATAAAAAACTGAGACAAAACTTTTTTATGCTGAGGGTGACGGAGTACTGGAACAGGCTGCCCAGTGGGTTGTGGGATCTCCTTCTCTGGAGACATTCAAAACCTGCCTGGATGTGTTCCTGTGTGACATGATCTAGGTGTTCCTGCTCCGTCAGGGGGACTGGACTAGATGATCTTTCAAGGTCCCTTCCAATCCCTAATATTCTGTGATTCTGTGAAATCCCTTGGTTCTGCCCCAAAGTGGCATCATTGTGGCACCTATCAGGAATTTATCAGTGAATCCAAAAAAGGGTCAATCCAGGTCTATATTTCAGTGGGTTTTGAGAAAACTGTTCAGCATACCATGATGTACCATGAGGAACCAAAACTCATCAGCACAGCCTAATTGCTGATGCAGCCTTCAGGAAATGAGTCAAGGTGTCAGAGGGAGACACCATTTCCTTCCTCTGCTGAAGGGGCAGAGACAGCTGAGCAGCACAGTGCCCATTGAGCAATGCCTCTTATGCAAGCAAACACTACTCGTCCTTTTGGCATTTTGCTGTTGTCCAGTACAAATGGACACCTTACATGTGCAGAAACAAATATTAGAGGGGAAAGACTGGAAACTCATAAGCTGCCCTGAATGAAGGTGAGCTTTTTGACAAAGGAACATTTCAATAGCTGCTTGACTAGAATGGGTGCTAAATTTCTTGACTGTGAAGTTCCTGAGGTATGAAATGAATGAAATGTTGTCCACACTGATGAAATGTTGTCCAGCAACACTCATTAAAGGAGAGCTGCTCTGTTCTCTTTCCCCCATCCTAGGACACAGGGACAGACTGAAGTTGTGAGTGCCTAGAGTGATCCAGAAGGTGTAAGACAAGCTGACTTAAAGCTTGTTCATTCATTTTCCAGCCACAGCTGGACACATTGGCAACAACTCTCAGCTACTGCTCAGTATCTGCTGGACAAACTAAACAAACAAACTGACCAAGAAAGGGACTGCAGTGCACTGGGCTACAGAAGAGGTTACTGAGAGTCAAAAGGACCAGAAGGAAGACAGTTCTAAGTACCTACTTATGGAAGTTCTCAAGGATTTCCTCTCTTGGCCTAGCTTAGTTTAAATGAAGATTAATAGTGGTCTGTTAACACAGACCCTGAACAGAGCTGCATGATGTCCTGATCCAGCCTATTTGATGGAGCAGAACATCATTATTCCAGCAGGTATGGACAATACTGTTGTATTGCGTGCAATTTATTTTTTTTTTTAAGATTTTATTTTAGTGTATATACAGTCTTTACCAAACATCCCCCAGCCTCCTGAGGAAGCTCTAGCTCTTACCCCATTGCTAATTCTGAAGTGCCGCCTTGCTCCCACTTTCCTCCGAAGAAACATTTCTTGCTCTCCCCTTTGAGGTCTCAGTGTCAGCTCTGTCACAACTACTCAGCACCCTCCAAGCCCTCTTGCTTCCCCATTCCTTGTAGCATCTCCATCACTGCTCTCACATTGCTGGTCACTTTGATACCCATCTCCAACATTACATGACTGAGGCCACATGCAAACAGTTCTTCCTTTTCTACATCTGTACAAGCTGTAATCTTCTTTCTCTCCACTGCTAAAGTTCATAATCCTGCCCCAAATACATTTTGCCACAACTGTAGCCTCTCTGGCCTCTTCAATACCAAGTTTCCCTATTCTCTGTTTAAGCAAGGCACTGCAAATAAAAATAATGTTCCTACCCATTGACTTGATATAGTCCTTGCTTTCCACTACCTGTCCACCCATTATTATGTGAAATGCAAAGTATCTGTCATGGTTCTGGATGTTCCTGAGAGCTCTGCTCTGTCTCCTGTCAACTCTGGCCTGTGCTGAAAGAACTGAAAGCCACAGATAGACACATCCCCGTACTGTCTTCCAGACAAGTATCCATGCACTACTTAACCCTCTTAAGCCCCTCCACAAGAGCCACTGACCTTTGTAATGCTAATTCGTACATGCAACAGAGTGAATTTATTTCTGATGCATTTTCATAAAAGTCAATTCAAAATTCTTTTTTTCCTGAATGGCTTATTGTATGTGATAGACAGCTACAAAATAAATCTGTTCATGGGACATTTCTACTGACACATATTCTACCTGGGCTTTTTACATTGTGCCTGTCACCATGAAAATAATAATATAAAAAGTTATGTTGTGCAGCTTTGCAAGATGCAGTCCCATGCAGGTGACAAGAGCAGCAGCTACTTCCTTCAAAATAACAAGCATGAGCAAAATCAGAGGAAGGTCCAATGCTAGTTTTTATCTATGAGTAATTAAAACACACGCAATTCTCACACAAGATATGAGCTCCTGCTAATCCAAATGAATCTGACATTTATTCCTATAGCTCCCACCACACATTTCCTCTTTCACCCAGAGCTAAGGGCTTTTTCCATAGATAGCTTCTTCTTCCTAAGGCAGAACACACTCACTGCAGGATCAAAGACAACCTTTCCAGACACAAAGATTCGAAAACTTTAAAGTCTGTACTTTAAAACTCTGTGGGACAACAAAGTGAGCCTTGTTGGCCAGATTTTCAAGAGTAGTCAGTAGCAAACAGCCCCCATTTTTCTCCCTAAGTAGAGCTGTTCTTGTTTTAAAATCCAGCCACATACACTCAGTCACACCTACATTTGTATACAAGCATATACACACACAGGTCAGTCTAGAAAGGAAAGTGAACACTGTCCCAGAAGAACACAAGTTCCAACCCATTCTTGGCAGCAGTTGCTGCTCAGACTTTGTAGATTCTCAGACAGAAGCCCTGATTGCTTCTAGCTGCAGAAAGGCTATTTTAGGTTAATAGTTTTACCCTTCTGAGTCCCATATAGTTGTGCTTCTAAACCCAGCACCTCAACTGATAGTTGGAAGGACATGATTAAAAAAATATTAGAGCTTTAAAACATTTCTGTTTGATCAGTATTATCCATAAAGTACATTTTCTATAACATATGGCAAAGACAGAATACACAATGGTGTAGGAGATATATATAGACTTTTCAATCACTGTGCATTTGGAATGATCATCTGTAGTAATTATTCACTGGGTTAATAATGGACTTTTCAGGTCTCTTCAAAATGAAGAATCTGTTTATATATTTCTTTGCTTTGGATAAGCCAAGCCTCATGTTCAGATGTTATACATATTAGAAAATGTAAATATAGACAATTCTTTTGAATTGGAAAGCCAAAACATTCTGCTTGGAAAGAAAAACAAAATCACCAAGAATGTTATCTCCATGCTGCATAATTGCAGCACATGAATGATCTGCTCAGAAAGTTTGACAGGCCTCTGCCCACTGGTAAGAGACATCCCAAATTCCTCCTGAAAAATATCTGTAGTACACCAGTGTCTATTCTCTTGCTTGCACTTGCATAACTTGTTATACAGACATATACACAATGCTAATGATAGGAGATTTTATTTTCTGAAGGCTTTTCAGTTCCCTTGGAACAATTCCGGGCCCCAAGCTGTGACATCTGCAGAGCTACATACCGTTGCTGGAGAGGAGCGTGAAGTATGTGACAGAGAATGTCTAGTGTTTTCCATCCCCCCATGAATGAGATAGGCTCCCGAGCTGGAGAGGATCGGACTTCCCCCAATGTCCATGGTGATGCCCACCATGTTGTGAGAGGGAATGGCTGTAGGAGAAGATGCCGCTGTAGTCACCTGAGCTCCTCCTCCCTGCGGTTCGAAATAGGAAGCTGCACTGCTGGGGGCGTAAATCTGAGCTTCGGTGTTGTAGGAGTAGGCAGCTCGTCTATCAAAGGAACAACAGAGTTAGGACGTGGAGCACAAGCTGATGGAGAGGAGCTTTCAGATCTAATCTCACGGACAATGGCTTCTGCAATCTGGACCACGTTTTAAAAAAGGCCTCAGCTCCGCTGTCAGTGGAATTTGCACCACTGAAATTGAATTCTGCCATAAAAGTCAATTCTGACAACATTAATCGGTCCTGTGACAGCCCTTAAGCAAAGACCCACAGTCACAGCCTGTCCCAGCAGTGTGAGTGCACGCAGAGCCCTGGAGTCATTTTGCAGCCATCTCACTTGACCTAAATGCAGAGGCTGAGAGCGTCCCAGCAGGCAGCAGAGGCAGCAGGACCCAACCAGGCACACAAAGGGGGGCCCAACAGAGAGGGGCAAGAGGATGCCTTATCAAGCCCCTTTCTTCCTATAGAAATTCTGCTTTGGTTCCTAAGGCTGCACTACACAGTGGGATGGAGAGAGGAAAGCACAGGACTGTTTCATATTATGGAGAGCAGAATTCCCTGAAACACCTCTTCCATGAGGACATCACCTCCACCAAGGCTTAAGTCTGGCACCCACACACCCAATTCAGCACATAAAGCAGTTCCTTCTCTTCCTCCTTTTAATGGCAGCCCATACCAGCAGCAGTGTTGGAGGGGAAGAAGCCTGGAAGGACCAAACTGCTCAGACCCAGCATGGAGGGGAAATGATCTCAGAACAGAGAACAAAAGACTCTTACATGGTTCCGTTGGTATAGACAGCTTCTCCTCCTTCCACATACTGGACCTGGGATGGATATACATGCTGCACGGATTGCACCTGAAACAAGCATCATAAGTCTGAGTTACAGATATGTTATTGCCTTGGAACAGGGGGAGAAATTACATATTACATCCTTAACTTTCAACCTTCCCTTGACACTTAGGCTTTCTCTAAAAAAAAAACAACAACAAACAAATTAAAAAAAAAAACAAAAACCACACATATGTCCCAACAGACATATTTATTTTAAAAGGTTAAATTAAAATAAATAAATAAGAAGTTGCTCCATGAGCAGTGGAAACAATGGAGCTGTGTTT
The DNA here is from genome assembly GCA_011076525.1 of Nettapus auritus. Lineage (NCBI taxonomy): Eukaryota > Metazoa > Chordata > Aves > Anseriformes > Anatidae > Nettapus > Nettapus auritus. The sequence continues at coordinate 5,375,550 of CM021792.1, read as the reverse complement.
CCTATGCACACATGTCTCAGGGCTGGTTCTCTGTTGACTAACCAGGGTGAGATCATGCTGCAGCCTTTCCTTTAGAGAGGAGGTTGGCAGTGTCCATCTGCATCCCAGCCCCTTCTTGTTGGTCTGGGAGGTATGTGGTTGCCCTTTGTCAAGTTTTTCTGAAACTGAGCGACCAAATAAAAAATTGCTGGAGAAAAAAGTCAAGAGAATCGGACTCACTGTCCAAATGAGGCAGCACCACATATGCCTGGTTTCTTAGGAAACAAGGGCTGCAAAAGGCAAAGTTCAGATAAATAAAAACACTTGCACGGCTCTCTGCAACCCAACCTTTCTACAAAGCCACAAGTAGTCAATATATTTGCTTGTATAATTAAAAAATAATCCCAAACACTTTGCCGCTAGAAAATTTTTACTGAGAATTATTGCTTTTTAAAGGGCAATTAAAAGCATCCATCAAATCTTCAAACATATGCAAGACACCTGCTACAATAAAGGTTCCTTCCAAACCTTAACTATCTTGAGAGTTTCTTTTATTATCAGTCTGAGAAGGAGAGAGAGAGATATGGAGAAAGCTTCTCTCACAGTGATCTCCAGGTCTCTGAATGCACACAGCTGTTTAATTAACAGTATGGATTTTTCTAAGGAGATATTTGACACAGTTTCAAATTCAGCGTGGGACATGGCAGGCAGGGAGAGCCAGTCCTGCTGACCCAGAGTGGCTGTGTGGTGTCTCACCGCAGGGACATTACCTGTTGTGGAACCTGCTGAACTCTGGGAACAGAGATTTGCTGCATCTGCGCTCCTTTGGGAGCGGAGCCTGCTGCTTGGACCAAAACCCTCTGAAAGAAGAAGATACATTAACACATGCTTACTTCCAGTTTGCAGTTAGTCTGTAACACAGGTATTCCCTTTCAAACTTTTCATGGGAGTCTTGAAGCTACACCAAAGGCAGCAGAATCCCTTCCTTAGTGCCCCTACAGCCCCCTATCCCCCTCCAACATAACCTGCACCAACACCAGCATGAACTCAGATACCTGAACTGAGAAAAAGAGAGCTGGATCCACATTTGCTGAATTTCTCCATGGAAAATAATAGAGCAACAGCAAACAGCTGATTGACAGGAGGCATTCAACAGGAGGAATTCAACAGGAGTTCAACAGGAGGTTCAGTCGCAGCCATACAAGAACCACTCCTCACACATTCACATTCTCCTCCTATGGCTGCAAAGATGCTTCTTTTGTTCCTGCTATACCAAAGCACAATCTGTCTCCTGTGATATGAAATCACTCTCCAAGGTGCCATGGCCGTTACGGTTTCCACCAGCACGGAAGCTCGGGGGGTTCTGCATCTCACTTTAGTGCCACCAAGGGCACAGACGTGTTTTGTGCTGCCATTGTCTTACACCTGACTTTCTGTTTGAGGCTGCACACAAGTCTTGAAGAGTGCAAAGCACCTTGCAGTAAAATAAATGTGGAGCTATAGGGGAGGGAAATAAATGATTCAGTGAGGCCCGTGGGAAAAGAGCCTAGGATACTGGCATGAAAGTAAGAAAGGAAACATTCAGGCCAAATATCTGCATGGTACTTTAAACTGATGAGGACCTTCTCCAAGGAAACAGTCATCCTCTGTGGCTTGAAGCTTTAAAAATATCCAGCAGACTGGGCCAACAGAACAAACAGCTGCAAAACAATCCCACATGAGTCCTAGAAGAGACCTTGACAATTACTGGCTACCATATATATAGAGATGATTTTTAGCCCTCTGACAACCTCCCAACATGTCCTTTGTAACAAGACAGAAGTTCTGTTCTAGCAGAATTACAAGATTATGACAATTGCCCAGATTTTAGCCAGATCCTAAATTACAGTCCCCAGGCTCACTTTCAGAAAGTCTGTATACTTTTGAGATCGTGCAGCTGAGCTAGTGCTAAGGACGTGTACAGTTATGCCAGCCATTACTTTGCCTATTTTCTTTCCAAAAGAGGCTGTAATCAGTGCATGGCAGAGCATTAAAAGCCCTTTTTCAAGTCAGGTCTTGACAATGCCTACTGAATCAAAGTCTCAGTGAAAATTATTCCTTTCTCCTACTTTTCATCCTTTCTCTGTCATTGCTTTTACCAACAACACATCTCTCTCCTTTGACAGCTGCCCAGCTCAGCTACTTTTGTCATTCATCACCACTTGCCTGGTTACTCCTACTAGCTTCTAACCAGAAAAAAAAAAAAAAAAAATTACCCCCAACCTGTAAGATGAGGCCATCCTGTTCATACAGCCTTCTCTCGCACTGAAAGGTGGACCAGTGATCAACACCACCAAAGGCTTCAGCCTCACACCAGTCACGCTGCCTGTAGTTCATTCCTAGTATTTTCCTTGTCCTGCTGGTGAGAATGGAAGGTTCTCTAGATGTTCCTCCTCTTCAGCTATCTTCTAAGATCCTCTGGGTCTTCCTTAATCCACAGAGTTCCATGTGGGATGCTGTGTCATGACAACAGCACCAGGAAAGGCTGGACAGAACTTCGGGAACTTCATAATCCAAAACTGAAGTTCTTAACTTCTTAAACGTTGTCACAGTCAACTTCACACTAAGACTGACGATCCCTACGATACTTTACGCTACTGATCTTCATTACAATACAAACAGGAAACAACACCCAGGGAAATCAGCACTGGGAAGACTGCTTTAAAGACAACAGCAGGCTGGCCAAACACACGCTGAGTGGCATGATGTGGATGTCCATGTCCCAGCAGATCAAAGGCTCCTACTAATTCACAAGTTTAAGTTGTTGCCTTCCATCGGGATCCAATGGCAGCTACTTCTCCCTTGGGAGTTGGAGAAGGGTGTAGCTGGGCTACACCCACCCATCCTTTTATCCTTGCAGCTTCCTTAACTGCCACAGAAAGTTCTTTTGATAGTTCCCCAAATGCCATAAAAAGGAACCAGTTATGCTTAACACTTCCCGTTTTGTATTAGGTAGTTTTCATTCATCAGTTGAAGCTATCATTTCTCTCCTATCAGGAGATCTTCCAAGAGCATTGTATTCATGCAAATGAATCATGAATTTTCCCCCTCTCTCGAATTTAAAATGTCAGGATCCACCTACCAAAGGAAGAGGCTAGCATGTGGCTCCTCCACCCACTCCTGCCCCAGCACACCCCCCCCCCCCCCCCCCCCTTTCTTCTGTTGAGGTTGATGTCTTTTTGGTAGAGATGCCTTTAAGGACAGTTTTATTTTATGCTGCTTTTACTGACACAACAAATAACGACAGCAAGATATTACACTGAAGCAACCACCAAGCTGGCACAAAGTGATTTCCTTAGGTAGCTAATTTCAAAATCCAAATCTCGTGTTTTAAAGCTTGCATGTTTGTAGGGCTAACCCAGGTAAATACCTACGGCCTTGATCAACGGTCTCCAGGCTCTTTCTCACCACTGCCTCAACAAGCTGATTATCAGTCCCTTCCTCCCAAATAAAGCCCTGGATTCATATACTTCTACCAGTAAAAGAGGGCTCTTCTCCATGGAAACACCGCTACCAGCTGTGCATACGTTACCTGCTGCGAGGCTGGCACCGGCTGCACTACTGGAGCTTGGGCTGATGCAGAAGTGTGAAGCGCCACGGAAGCTGCTGTGTCTGATCCACCCTCTGAACTCTGCATGCTCACTGCTGGAGAGAGCAGAAGGGACATCAGCCAGGGAAAGCACAGCTCCGCTTGCCCAGCACCGCCAGGAGCCCAAGGAACCTGTGTCTAAAAGGAGCTAAATCCCAATGGAAGATCCAGGGGAAGCGCTAGGAAGGAAGGTAGCTACCTTCCTACACAGAGGGCTCTTTTTAGTCTTGGATCTAATTTTAATGCGTTATTATATTAAGAAAAAAGAAAGTTGCACAATTGTTCTGCAGAAAGGGGAGGGAAGGAACAGAAAATGTTCTTCTAAATATAACAAAAAAGTAGCACTGGAAAATTATTGTGTCATAGTGAGGGATAACTACAGATCTGTAAGAATAAGAACATATTTTTAAAAACATTTCTTCTCCCCCTCTGCTTTATCATGTTTAACTACTGCAAAATTTTTTATTGAAACTAAGTACATGCCTGGGGCTTAGCTAATGCTTTCAGTTTAAAAGTGGGGTGGTGGATTCAGGGGTATAATTGCAACCAGTGATCAAACATGAATAGAGATAGAACAGTGGCTGAGTGCCATTTGAAAGCCCCAAACCACCCCCACAAAGAAACACCCCCACCCTGCCCAGCTCCCATCAAGGTGCCAACCCTCTCATTACCCCATCCTAGCGCCCACCCAGCATCGGTCAGCTGCCCCGTCCTGGGGTCAGAGGGGGACCCTCCGGGCACAGAGGGGCTGAGCCCCCACGGGGCCATGTCCTGAGGGCAGCCAAGGGTGTTTTGGTTTGGGTTTTTGATACGATATGAAGAGGTGGAAAAGTATTTTTGCACAATTTCTTAGGAAATTTGCTGTTTAAAACTATTTCAAGAGTGTTTCTGCTGTCACTTCTGAACCATAAGACTTGAAATACCCAGATTTTGAGCAGTGTCATTTCTCCTTTCTGGGCCCTGCTGCTGCATGCAATGCAGCCTCAAAGCAACAGTGAAATCCTTTCAGTTTTATTTCCCCCCTCCTTCCTAAAAGAAGTATTTAAACTTTTCCCTCAGCTTTGTGCAATCTAAGAGGCAAAAGAGAAAATGAGAAACTGTGGGATCCTCTGGACAGTGCTCACTTGATAGCTCTTTGTGGTGCAATTGAACAGAGGGGAGGTGGAAGTACTAAAACTTTACACATTTACTCTCCTTCAGCCATTGAAAGAAAAAAATCTGATTCTTCACAAAAGAGTTTTTAAGATTTTTTCCAATTAGTGCTGACCCCATATTCCTATGCTGCACATTAGAAATTAAGCAATTACTCCCCTGACTTCACCCCAAGCCTACAGCTTGCAAGAAATTTTCTCTTCCACATAGAATCACAGAATCACAACAGAATCGTCTAGGTTGGAAGAGACCTCCAAGATCACCGAGTCCAACCTCTGACCTAACACTAACAAGTCCTCCACTAAACCATATCCCTAAGCTCTACATCTAAACGTCTTTAAAGACCTCCAGGGATGGTGAATCAACCACTTCCCTGGGCAGCCCATTTCAATGCCTAATAACCCTTTCCGTAAAGAAGTTCTTCCTAATATCCAACCTAAACCTCCCCTGGCGCAACTTTAGCCCATTCCCCCTTGTCCTGTCACCAAGCACGTGGGAGAACAGACCAACCCCCACCTCGCTACAGCCTCCTTTCAGGTACCTGTAGAGTGCGATAAGGTCGCCCCTGAGCCTCCTCTTCTCCAGGCTAAATAGTCCCAGCTCCCTCAGCCGCTCCTCGTAAGACTTGTTCTCCAGACCCTTCACCAGCTTCATTGCCCTAAACGTACATCTTTCTACATCCAGGAGAAAGGGCAGATAAGGAGCATTAGTGCTCTAGGTACAGCCACCAGATTAACTCCACAGTCCAGAAAAAAGGGGAGGAAATGCAGCCCCTGCTCGCAGCCCTGCCAAGCCCCAGGCCCCATGTGTGGGCTGTCCTTCGGGGACTTGCTTGGCTGCTTCGTGCAACAAGAACATCAGTGTCTGCTTCTTTGCATCGCCACCCGGGCAGGGGTTTGAAATAATAGCCTCATGTGCAAAGACTCCAGTTGCAACAGCACCGTGGGATCACCAAAATAACAGTTCTCCCTGTAAATTAAAGAAATAGCCTCCTGCCTGTTGCAGCCTAACAAAATTATTTGCCACTGGCCAGCGCTGTGCCATTGGAGGAGAGTTTATAAAGCCACAGCAGACCAGAGAGTAACGGTTAGTGTACTGCTTATTTTCATAAATTTGCAAGGGTGTTTTGTCTCTGTGTTTTACCATTCATACCCAGGGCTCCACTTGACAGTGGTCTAAGTTTTTGTGAATGGAAACTATAGCATGACGAATCTAAGAATATAGCATGGTGAGGATATAAAAGAGAACTGGGTAAGTTGCCAGGTATATTTTAATGACCTATTTGAGAGTGGTTCTGACAGGGTCAGATCTTGGCAGTTCAGGTCTCCAGAAAGGTCTCTTAAAGTGTAGCTGTAAGCATCCCTTCCAAGTGTCCTTTCCTGATATCATGAAATTACCACCCGCCCATCTCTGCTGATAAACTTTATCTTCTGGTTTCCCTCCATGAACAAAAGAGAGCAGAGAGAGGCAGAAAGGGTGGAAGATGAACGGTCTGCTGCCAAAATAAATCACCAACGTTATTGTCAGATTCATTACAAAAGACAGGCTCTGTTACTGATGACAACAAAGCTAGACACAAAGAACCCAATGAAACCTGCAGCTGGTACTTCCAGGCAAGGTAGACAGACACCAAAGTACCGGACTCCCTGAAGCACACGTACAAGACTTATTCTTTTCTTTATTAGCAGAACATCCTGGATAGAGAATAATTCATTTCCCACTAAAGCCATCTTGTGCATCCTGAGAGCTGGAGGGACAGAAATGTGTATGCCATCTGCTAGTACTAATTTGTGCTTCTGAAACACCGGTAACATAAACAGGATTCCTGCACTGAGAAACCATGGCAAGGGGCTACAAAACCATGCCTTTGTCCCGGGCATGCAGTACCAAGTGAGCTGGCACACCAGCCAGTATTGCTGAGCATGACTCAAGCTCAGCATCAGCTTTCAAGGAGGAAGCTTGGGGCCTTCCACCTTGTTTTTCACCTCCCACAGGTGAGGAAGTTTTACAGAGTTCTGTATCACTTGCTCCTAAGAGACTCAGTGGCTCAGAAGCAAGCCCCATCCCTTCCCCAAAGCAGCAGCCCCGGGGGCTCAGCCCAGCACCGCATGCGTTCTGCTCCCGGCTGCAGGGCGCCGTACCTCTCCCAGCTGCAGGGCTCAACAGGGATAGTGAAAGCGTCTCATGGCTTCTGACAGCCGTTGATAGGTGACAGCTTGGAAGCCCCCTCGGTACCAGTGAGTTTGCACAAATGGAGGAACAAATCAGTAATAAAGAAAGCCACCAGCGGATCACAATAGAGAAGGAGCATCCCCAGCCAACTTTCTCAGCATCAGGGCTCCTCACAGGGAGCAGGAAGACAACTCAGTAATTTTTACTAGGGGAGTCTGCAGAAGGGATCTGACCTGGCATAAGAAATACAACTGTAGGGATGGGGCCCTATTCAAGTGCTTGCATTTCAGGTACAGATAAGTTCAAAACTCCAGTTGCTCAACCTGCTTGTGATGTCACAGGCGGCACCAAGTGCGCTGCGGAAGGCATTGCAGACATCTGAATTCCAGCTTGCATCATCGCTGCATGAATCAGGCCGACAGCAAGGCTGCTATGCTCTGGAAACCTTTTGTTTACACACAGCTATCTTGGTATCCAAGCAAACAGCAGCGACAGGAAAGGAAATACAGAAAAAGCTAATAACTTCTGGGTGCTATTTCTGGGTCTGCCACCAACATGCTCTGTGACCTTGAACTGGATGCTTCCCCTTTCCTATGCTTCAATTTTCCCACTCCTAAAAAAGTGATCCTCCTCCCCTATGTAAGGTATTTGTCAAGCACTGGTCTCAGAGAGCTGTCAAAGTCTGAATGCATTTGAGAAAGACAAGTAGTAATGCTGCAAGCCTTGAGGGTTGATAAAGCTCCAATTGTTACTGTTTCATTCATAAATCTCACCACCTTCATGTAAATACCCTTGCCTTTTTTAATCTATCCTGCCTAAACCAGCTCCAAAATGCTGGAAAAACAGAGATAAGGGGAGCATTTCAAAATGTGTTCCACATTCTAGCTTGCACTGAGAAGCGGGGATGTGACAAAGGCTGTCACATGCCTTCCTCCTGCAGGTCAGCAGGAGCCTGGAGGGGAAGCCACACTCCCAAAAAAAAGCTGCAGGATAGCGGCCGAGCAGCAGTGCCCACAGCAATGCCCCCAGGGCACTCACAGCCCATGAGCTCCACGAGCCAGGGCTTAGCAAAACACAGTGATTCAGAGGAACTGCAAGTATTTTTCCACAGAACGCTTTAATATAAACTAGCAGCTCCTGAATGCTCAAACAAAAAAGTTTCAGTGCTAAACGCTGGGACCTCAAATGCCTAATAACTGCTGCTGATTAGAGCCAGAGCAGGTAGTTTGCCCCAGAGAAAGTATGTGGTTTATTTATCTGTTGTGCTCTGGTCCTCATTCAGCTGGACCCACAAGCACATGGCTATCGTAGCCCTCCCAGGCACTTGGAGACTTAAAAAAGAGATGATGCGAGTCCCTGCTGGCCTGGGCCAGACTATGTGCTTGGTGTCTCAGTTCTAGAAGCAAATGTCACCATTCAAAGTGCATTGACCCCCTTTATTTTATTTTATTTTATTTTACTTCATTTCATTTCATTTTTTGTAAGAGCAGCCTTATATAAGGCAGGAAGTTCCCGGGGGTGGGACTGGCACACTGCTTTGATTCTCACGGGTGAAAACAGTTTGTGAGAAGACTCATGTATGGTATTTAGGTCTTGTATTTACATATTCTGAAATTTTTAAAGTGAAAATATAAAGCACATGAGCTACCCTACACCAGCAAACCTTTTTTGAATCCAGAATAATTGTTCAATCATACTAGTGTTGCTTTCAAAACATTAAAATTGCTTCTGTTTCACCGAATTACCTGCTCATTTGAAGGTAAAAAACATCATGAACTATTTTTTGGTAGGAAAAAAATGAATTTGCTTCTCAAAGCATATTTTGTCATACTTTGATCTCATTTAAACTTTTTAAATTCCTTTATTCCATCTTTCTTTTGACAGAACTTTTGAAACAGAAAGCAATACTGGGAATTACTAAGGAAAAGGAAAATATCTGGGATAAGTTTGTTGTTTTTAATAAAAATAGTTGATAATTCTACCTCTGGGACAAGGTTTCTCAGCCATTTATTTTTAAGCTTTACAGTAAACCTTGGTGGATATTACCTCTGCTGGGCAATTCCACTGACCCTCTATTTACCATTTGGAAAAGGGCTCAATAGCTACTTCTCAAAGGGGATTTCTGGAATTTAAATGTGGGACGCAAAAATCCACCAGGAAACTAACTATGCTGAAGTCCAGGAATCAACGGTAAACCAAACATTTGAAGATTGAAGAATGTACTTCATGCCTTTCATTTCAAATTAACATAGAAAGGTGGGAAATATTTATTTTTCCAGGCAAACCTGCTATAATTATGCCTTTCTTTTTTATTTCTGATGGTGTCTATTCTTTAAACAGGAAGTAAATGCCAATACAATTAGCTCTCCAGCTAAAATGAGGCATACTGAACTTTTAATCATTATCTGCACACGTTGTCAGACACATCCTATAGCATAAAGATGAGAACTGAGGCTAGAATACATACGGTTGTGGGGAAAGAGAAGAACTTGGTCCCATCGAGCTGCATGGCTACAAAGATGGTAGGGATGGATGTACCAGAACTGCAGGAAAAAAAAGTGCTGGCTGTGATTGCTACTGGTATTTTATAGTAAACTTCACCCTAAATTAATGCAGTAGGCAACCTTTGTGTCTCTTTAACATTACCATGAGTTACTGAGATCCGGTACACCCAACAGCCAGGAGGCTCAACTGTGCACAGTTTGTGCTCTGAGGTTCCTTTTTCTTCAGGGGACTTCAGGCTGACCAGGGGGGTAAAATAATCAGGGAATCACATACAGTCACATTTTTTTTGTATACAAGGTCATGATATAGCTCTGAGTTTTGTAAAAAAATCTCATGATACTTGGTATTTTACCAAGAACCCCAGTCTTTGGAAACAAGTGGTAATAGGAAGGTTGTAGTTTAATCTGAAAAAATGAACTGTTTCTCATCCATAACACTGACTTGCTGGATCTAAATTCAAATCCAAGTTTTTTCTTTTTTTTTCTTTTTTTTCTTTTTTTCTGTTTGGTTGGTTTTGTACATTTTTTGCATATTTGAAAAGAAGGTTTACAATTTAAAATAGTTATTTGGTTTCTGTAACTTTTTTCAAGCTGGCTTGGAGCTTAAATAAATAGGAAAAACAGAATGGCAATAACGGAATTCAGAAGAAATAAAAGTGCTATTTAACCACCATGTGCTATACAAGCTCTAAACAGTATTTTGTCTCTTGTGTATTGATAAACTTGGCTATAGAAAAAGGAACTAGGGTTTCTATATTTAATATATTGACTACTCAGAACCCTCAATACTCTCAAAAGTGATCAAAAATAATAAAAGGATTGAGAGGAACAGCAGATTTTTACTTTCTTTTCTAGCAGATGCACACAATCCATTGACTTTATCCACTACTCTCTATACCACATCTATTTTATTCAAGAAGGTTTTCTTTAGTATTTTCCATTTCATTCAACATTTTTGGCATAGTCTCTAATAATTTGTCCTGAAAAGGCAGTATTTGTGTTTTAACTGCAGCACAGAAAGGAAGTGTCTGTATTTGGAAAAGTTTTTTAATATTATGTGAATAAAAATGTGTTTGCATGAATTACACCACCACAGAGCAAATAACTATTAAAACCAGCTTACTTCCTGCCTCCACATGTATCTTTAATTTAATTCCTGCTGTGCCTGTCTCCAAAGCATGATATTTCCAAGAAATAACAGGTGTTTTCCTGAAATTCCTATCAGTAAAATAGTGGGGCTTTTTTGTTTGTTTGTTTGTTTGTTTTCCCATTGCCCATAAAACCCAGAAGGCAGAGGGGCCCACGAGCAGGAACAGAAAGCTGCTGCTGTGCAGCTCTGAGCTGAGACGAAGGACAAGCGTGCTACCATGTCTGCGCCCCGTATCCCACCTTGGGAAAACAGGATTCCAGCACACCCGCTGATGAAACAAGAAGAAACTCATGACCTTCAGGTGGCTGAACCAGAGAACCTGCTCTAGCAGCACCTGTGTTCAGGATTACAGCTACAGTGTCCTTCAGACAATACAGTGGAGGCTTGGAGAGCAAAGCTTCTGCCACATATCAGGGACATTGTACGTATCAGGTACGTATGGCTGCTTAGCACCTGAACCTAATCCTTATCCAAAATGTTATGCCAGACAGGAGCTGACACCTGAGCAAGCTCATCTAAAGGGTGTCTCGAACCACATGTCATAACCTTTAGCCTTTTAATAAGCAGTGGTAAGTGGAGGGGATAGAAGGGGGAAAGCAAATATGACAAGGAACTTGATAATAAGCTGATTCTGGAGAGGCTGCTTATTAAATTGCTTCAAAATGATATAAACAGAGAAGGCACACCAGAGCCTTCCACTGATTAGGTTAAATTAATTTAAAACAGAAGCAAACGCTGCTTGTCTAAGAGTTTTAGTTACCTGGAAACACAGATAAACCCAAAACACAGGTTTCGAGGGCAGCAGGCAGTATAGATGTTCTGTTTTTTTTTTCAGAAACATGGTCCTCATGGAAAAACACAAATTTGGAAACAGCTTTTATTAGCAGTAGTTAATAATATATGGAAATACAAATATACACTCAGTCTTTAAATGGATTTCATGGAATCAAGTCATGTAATATATATATGCGCACATACACATGTAACTGGTGTGTAACAGCAGCTCAGTAATCTTTGCTGTTTCTTTGCTGCTTTCTAAAAGTAACTTTCATGGAGGCAGGAGAGAGCTAGGAATGTAACTGTGCTGGCTGTCTGATCGGAGTTTCCTTAAGAGCCATCTGAGGCCGAACAGCAGAAGCTGCGATGGTTTAATGTTGCTGGCAGCAGTGTGACGACAAATCCCACGCATGCAGATCGCAGACCTGAACATGGGCACAGCAACTTCGTGAACCTCCCTCCCATACACAAACCAGCCTCGTTTTCTTTTTAGCTTAACAATTTGAACACTCTCCAAGTGCCAAAAGCAGGACCAGATTCCTTCAGACCTGAACATCCCTTCTGGCATGTGGCAATACAAGGATGAGCACCCTGCCCATTTACTGCTGTGCTGCTTTGCACCCTTGGCCTCCTGATAGCCTTACCTGCAAGAGCCCCAGTGGTTTGGTCTCAAGAAGTTCAACAGCTTCCACATTTTTAGACTGGCACTGCTACAAGTGCTTGAAAATCCTTGTTTGCATCCTATTAGCTAGTTAATTGGTTTCAGAAAAGTTTTGCTATAGCCATGGCAAATAACACTGCCCAAGAAACAACTTCTGGAGACGTGCTGAGCAGTCAGGGTGCTTTCACATCTGGAAGGAGGAAAAAACAGTCACACACTACACTCTGTTCCACATGCAGGCCTTTCGGGCACCACACACATTGGCGCCATGTGGTGAAAGCAAGCCCTGGTTCTGGGCTGAAATGAGTCATCTTCCCATATTTTTAATGCATACGCTGTAGGGTTTCCCAGCACTGTGATTCAACAGGGGAAATGCAGTGCGTTAGGCAAAACCCTGGCACAAAAGCACTTGAGAGCTTCCTTACCTGAACAAACCCTTGAAGTGCAGTCCTGCACCAAACCAGAGCACCTGGCAGCTTGGCCCCCCAGCAGGCTGCAACCCCCGGCACTACCCCAGGTACCCAAACACACCTCAGCCTTCCCCGGTGGGATGAGGGGCTGCGCTGTGATGCTGGACGCTCAACAGTGCTTTGGCAAGGCCCACTTGTACAGCCTGTCCCATGGCAGGAGACTGGACTATGGAATGTCCCTTATTTTACATTAACTCCAAGGGAACAGCAGAATCTAAACCCCTATGTTTATCGGGCATCATTTTTTACTTGTTTAGACTAGCCAATCCTTTCAGTAGTCTCAAGGCTAGCTGCCCTTTTGACAATTCCCGTGTGAAGCAGGCGAGTTGCTGCAGTGTTTCATTTAGATGTGGGATGGCAGCAGCAGCTGCTTCCACCATGCCCATCTGGTGAACGGCAAACGTAGAAGTAACCACTGCCAGCACAACTCCACATGCTGTTACTTATTTATATAGCACCGTTTCTAAGCGTTGTGGTGCTTAACAAAGTTAAGCAGAACAAGCCACAAACAAACTGTGGCCATTCAGAAACGAGACAACTTCAAATCACATTTTAAAGCAGCAGCTGATCTCAGGGGAGAGACTTCATCATGAGGTGCATGAAAATACAGTGCGAGGTGGGGAAAGGAGCAGTCAGGAGCATTACAACTGTTGCGGGTTTGTACCTGGTGGTTTGAAAAGCCTGAAAGGAGTCGGGGCAAGGAAAGGAACAAGAAGCCGTCGAGTGTTTTGCTCAAATGTCTGCACAAGCCCTGTCTGCACCATCCTTCCATCTATGCCTGAGATGCTCCTCCAGGCTATGCCACGTGCTCGGGGCCTGGTGCTACCAGGGCAGGAGCACCACAGCACTCTGGGGGTCTCAAGGGGGTCTTGCCCTCTGTGCAGTGGCTCGTGCCACAGCAAAACCTCCCACGGGGCAAAAAGGACCCAAGGCTGCCAAAGAGTCTCTGGGACCAGCTTTTCTCACGAGTTTGGGATTCGCTTGCCGATGGTACTATGGTACTCCTTTTGCACATACAGTAAAAAAAAATTCACATTGCCTGTGTGCGTTCGCAAGCCTGCTCATCCAGGGGTCACAGGCTGGCGAGGGGTTGCAAGCTGCAGCTGCCAGCTCTGTCCTTGCAGTGCTAGGTGCATGCTGCAGTAAGCGCTGGGACAGAAGCAGCAGCATTCCAGAGCAGTGTAGTGCTGCCGGTGGAACCAGAGAACGTGCTGGGTTTTCTCCTGTGAAGGTTTAATGTTCACACAGCTATTGGTTACTGGTACTGCAGACTGAACGTGACCCCAGACAAAAGTCACAAAGTGTCTAAAAGCCACACAATTCTTCCTGGAAAGGCTAAGAAATGGAAAGGCTGCTTCAGATTCCCTAGAAAAGCAGCTTGGGAACATGCGTTTGAACACTGTGCACTTGGAGAAAGGCACGGCTGTATTTTTGGTGAAGACAGGAATAGGACAGATGCATTCTAGATGGATGGGAGAAGATAAAGGCTTCAAACATGCGCCCATCTGACAGCTCACGCTTTGCAGCAGTCATGTCCAGAAAGAAAAAGAACTGTTACTGAACAAGAATGAACAGAGTTATAACTCCTTTCAGGACAAGGAATTCCTGGAGGCAGTGCTTTTGGCCAGGAGAGGCGAGCATGTGGCTTGCCGACAGCCACCTCAACCCATGGAGCCTCCAGTCTCTGCTCTGGCCAGCAGAGGGGCAGACGCAGATAGCCCCACTCTGTTTCTCCCATCCTCCGAGCAGCAGCGTGAAGCTCAGCACTAAAATCACGTCCTTGGTGCTGCACTGAATGCCCGAGATCATGCCAAGTCTATCGAGCCGAGCAGTGGGACAACTGGAGTCATTTTGACTCCCGTAACCACTGGGTGAAGGGGGGGAGGGGGGGGGGGGGGGCAAGAGGGACGAGACGGTCAGCTTCAGCCCTAATTCCACACACTTTCGGGTGCTACGTGGGGGGAAACGTGGCCCCATCCGGGCTCTGTGCGAGTATCAGCAGGCCCAACGGCGTGGGCTGGCAAGCAAAGGGGCCCGCGGCCCGGAGGAAGGCGCCTGCAGATGTTGGGTGACGAAGCGGGGCCGGGCGCCCTGGCGCGCGCCGCTGCGATGTTTGGGGAGCAACAAGGGTTGCTAGAGGAGACGGAGCCCGCTCCCGCGTCCAGGGCGCGTTGCTGCGCAACGCAGGGAACACTTCCCAAACCAAACAATGCCAGGCCCGCTGGTCCCCAGCGCGCGCCGCCGGGGCGAGAGCGCACTAAATATGTCAGCGGGTATTTTCAGAAGCCCGGGGAGGATCGACAAATAATGCTCTTTGCTATAGTAACTGAGCGGGGGGAGGGCTCGGGGGCCTGGCGGTGTGTGTTAGGTGCTCGATTGTTGTTTTTTTTTTTTTTGTTTTTTTGTTTTTTTTAAATAGTTTTTTTCAAAGTAAACCGATTTAGAACTCTTTAAAACAATCGCCCATGAAAGGAACTTTTTTAAAATTTCTTTTTTCCAAATGATAACCTCATTCCTAAATGTTACCCTCTTCTAGAAAGGGTAACAAGCAGCCCTCCCCTGGGGCATGCTGCCCAGGGAAGCCCCACACAGGCACCCCATGGACACAGCTACCCAGACAGACAAACCCCAGCATTTCTCTGCCTTTTTTTTTTTTTTTTCCTCCGCTTATTTGTAGAGTCCTATAAGTTTCCCAGGAGAACTGGTGATCCCTTTCTAGGGGGATGCAGCTGGCTCAGGGCGGGTTTGCTTTTCGTTGTGGTACCTGGGGGTCCTCGGGTTCCCAGGATGTCAGCACTAAGAGTCAGCTCTGGTTTGATGGAGAGGAGAAACTCACCTGAAAGATTTTTCTTCTCATTCCATGAGGACGGGAAACAGATTTAAATTAATTACTTCCCATTTTTAAATTAAAATTTGAGGCAACTGATCACAAGTAAAAATTCAAAACCACAGGATTTCAAGGGAGAGCTTACACGCTACAGAAATAGAGACTTTTGTTGGGCTAGTGGAAAAGAGTCATTATCCCGAGCGCAGTGGTATGATCTAAAACACAAAAGTTCTGCTGTGCTTGCTAATCATCATTAAGGACATGCGCTGCTGTTATAGCCTCCCAGATTCAATAGGAACAGAATTGGGGCAGAATTTGTCCCTCCTACTTCTAATTTTAAGCATCCTGTCAGCTCACCTTCACAGTGATTAGTAAACTTCATCACTGCAGTAAGTTCAGGGTGCTGTCAGTGTCTCCTTTGTGCCAGTTTCTCTGGTCTTTATCTCCTACCAGCACAGTCCCAGGCACTGCAGCAGGCCTGCAGGAAGGTGCTCACTTCTCTGAGGCAGGTGGCACAAAAAGCAGAAATGACCCGTCCATTGGATTTAAGAAGTGTTCTGGTACTTATAAGGGCTTCTGGAAATTCTGTTCTTTATTGCAGGATTTGATTTTCAAACTACGGCTGACCTCAGCCGCCAAAGCACTCCTCAGCCTTCTAGCAGGCGACTGCATTTATCACTTAGCTCCTCCTCAGAGGCAGTCGCAGGCCTCCTGCTCTCCAGAAGGGGAGGCTCTGGAACATTTTGGAGCATTTTGGAACAGGCTGGTGATCTTGTGCTCATGATGCTCAGAGTGGCATTCAACAGAGAGCAGCGGCTCATGCAAAAGCCAGTAGCTGAGCACAGCTTGGCACCTTAAAAATGACAACTGAAAACTAAGAGGAACATCTCTGCCATGACAGTGGGGCAAGCACAGATGACCAGAACCAACCTCCTGATACCTCCAGTCCCATTGAAATGCCAGTGAGGCACGCCAGAATCTGCTGTCTAGACCCTGCTGCCCCTCGGTCTTTCCACCAAAATTACCAGAGCGATCTCTTGGCTGGCGTTAGCCCAGGTCCTATCAACTCAGAGCGCAGGAGGCTCGCTGCCATGAAAGAGCGACTGTTCTTACTCCTTATTAAGATGGGCAAACTAAGTCCAAGACTTTTCTCTTTCCACTCCTTTCTGCTAAGTGCCCTCGTTCCTGCTTTTAAAATGCTAAAAAGTTACTCTGGGATGAGGAAAATACATTAACATTGAGAACTGACACCTCTCTTATCGTGAGTGGGGGGGGGGTTACAGCTTCAGTTTCGGTAGTCCTGTTACTCCCACAGAGCTGTACCTGCCAGGAAGAAGCTTCAGGCTTTCTAACTTTTACTTAAAACATCACAAAGAAACTAATTTCACTATTTAAACAGTCAGCCTTCCTAAATTTTATCTCCTAGTGGTTTTTAATACAGCCTTATAGTCCTGGGGATTTCTGGCCTCCTGTAAGAGGAGGGGTTATTCACATTCATGTACTAGGCGAACTTCCTTTCCTATCCCCCAAAGTATCCTTCTTCTTTTGCTTTCCAGAAAATGCAACCCACATCCACTTCTTGCGACGCTGGAAGAGTTAAGTGTGACTGCAGATGCTATTTCCAGTCTATAGAGCATTTACTGCCTGTGCTGAGCAGTATATTGAGGAGACCATGAAATTCTAACGATCTACAGACTGCTGGAGAGACAGTCTGGGAAAATGTTGCTTTGAGAGGTTTTTGCCCATTCCGTCGCCAGAAACCATACAAAACTTTAACACCTCCCTTTAGCTAAAGCTTTCCAAGTAACACTTGAAAAACTGAAAAGGAAAAACAGATGGGGGCGGGGTAGCAGCCGGTGATGATCTGAAAGAGCTAAAATATCCATTAGTGGTAAATTCCACCACCTCCTCCCCCTCCAAAAACCCAAGTGCACGGGTCGGATTCCACCCGCGAGCCGAGAACCCAGCTCCAGCCACCCTCACCCAGAGAGGCCTTTTGATTCTCCTGCTTGTCTCGGTGGCTGCTAGGCAACCCGCGCAGCAGCGCTGCTCATATGCATTAAGTATTAACTATTATTTCATTCCTTTCCCCTGTTCCTACAAAAAGGCAGCGACCTCAGTTCCCAGCAGACCATTCTCGCCCCAAAGCCAACGCCAGCTGAGCTGGCTGGAAACGGAGGCAGAGCCACGGAAGGGCTGAGGACACCCAGGTTACTCAGCCCCACGGGATGCTCTCAATGCAGGAGCTTTGGGCTTCACAGAGTTTCCAGCAGCCAGCACTAGCCCCCTATCCCGAGCGCCCTCATTCTTGGTGTGCCAGGAGATGCAGCCACCCTCTGGGGGAAACAGCCTCTCCGTGCGGGGACTCCCAAACCCTTGTTTCAGTTTTGTGCCCAGAGTGAAGGGGGGCAAACATCCCCGCTGCTCCTGCTGCACAGTGCCATGAAAGAAGAGATTCATGTTCAAACATGGAAAGATGTCCGTCTTTCAGGGCTTGTAGCATTCTGTGTGATGATAAAGCCCTCATTTTGCCAAGACAAGGCTGTAAAGCAGGGGAGGCAGAAGCAATGCAGTTGCCCAAGTGAAAGCTAAGGTAGAACTTGACAGACAACAAGTAGACCTGACCCTGAACCAGTTCTGCTACCATTTGGCAAGCATCATCTCCACAAAAGGCAACTCTTCTGTAGACTTCAGTAGGTATTTTGCAGCTGCCGGCATTCAGAAGTGGCAGGGGGAGATGCTTCAGGTCAGCAAAATAACGTGGGAGACTTACTGCTTGAAGTCAACCATACAGCCTGTCATCACAGCACAGCTTGGGTTGGAAGGGACCTCATTCATCACTCAGTTGTAACCCCCTTGCCACAGGCAGGGACATCAACCACGAGATCAGGTTGCTCAGGGCCTCATCTAACCTGGCCTTGAACACCTCCAGGGATGGGGCATCCACAACCTCTGCGGGCAAGCTGTTCCAGTGCCTCACCACCACCCTCACAGCTTCAGAGCAAACGGAAAGCATCAATATAACAAAAATAGGGTAACAGCTCCTGGAGGATACAACACTAACATGGGAGGCACTCTCCAAATTACTTGGTAATTTGGATTTAAGCATCTTGTATCTGAAGAGCAAAAGTGTGAACAGTCTTAGGGCAAGAATATTTTATGCCAATAAGTGAGCCATCAAAAACCAAGCAGTAGTAATATAAAAAGTCTGGTCTAAGTTTCTTTCATCCCTCTCGACTAGGATACCTCCCAAGTCCAAACAGGATCACAGGACCATGCCTCTATCAATAACTAGCCCAGCTCCTCCCTTCCTTCCCCAAAGCACGCATGTGTGTGCACGCAGGAGAAACAGGGCTGCTAGAAACCAGGGAACTGCTGCTCCTGACCCAACGGCAGCATTACTTTCATTTACTTTCACTGAGTTTTCCCCAGCTGTGGTAGATATTTTAAGTGCTCTGTGCATATGTCCATCTTGATCAGCAGTGCAGTAAGAGGATCTAGAAGGCTGGCATTTGAAGAGAGCCTCAGCATACGCTCTGCTGAGGGATTGTGCCCCTCTGAGGGGGCTGTCCCCCACCACACAACGCCAAGATCAACACATCCTGCTTCTGAGAGCTCGGTCCCAAACTTAGCGATGCTCCTAGATGAGGAGCGGCTGCCAGAACAACCTGTTGTAGCAGAGGAAGGTGCTGCTAAGGACAATGACATCTCAGGAAATGTGGATGCCAACAAATTTTCACCTGCAAGGCGAGGGCGTGGCAAGGAGCAGCCTGCACACAGCTGCTGCCCTGGAACCAGAGCACTCTTCAAGCCCACTGACATTTCTGAGTAATCACTAAACCTTAAGATCCATTATGATGTTAATTTGCTGGCTAGCTTTGCAGGGAAGTGTAATTAGATGTTGTGTAGCTGCGATACACACTGGGAGGAATGCTAGGAATGCCCGAGCTCACAAACTGGGCAGCAGCAGGATGGAGCAGAGCCCACGCAGGGATGGTGAGGAGCCCACAGACACCTCCAGCACCTCCAGAGCTGGGAAAGGATCCCGGGCGCAGGGCCTGCTCTCCACCCAGCTCCCCGGGTGCACAAAGGTCCCGCTGCAGCCACACCACCAGAGGTGAGCAAGGCGAGGAGGGCTGAGCTTTACATCCTTGTTCTCCTCCCCACATGGGTACCACTCCATCTCCTACTTCACATTTCCTCATTACAAACCAAGGAAGAAGGATCTGCCTTAACCGAGAGCATCCTACTGATTTATGTCACTAGCCTCATTCAGGTTTTCAGGCTAGATGTTTTAATAGAAACCAGACAGAAAA
The DNA here is from genome assembly GCA_011076525.1 of Nettapus auritus. Taxonomy (NCBI): domain Eukaryota; kingdom Metazoa; phylum Chordata; class Aves; order Anseriformes; family Anatidae; genus Nettapus; species Nettapus auritus. The sequence goes on along the minus strand of CM021792.1, from coordinate 5,355,914 downwards.
TGTTTGTTTTTCAAATTATGAGACATTTTCAGGGCTGGGGCGGCACTTGTAAGCAACAACAGTGGCCTACAGCTGAGGATGACAAAACCTTTTAAAATTAAAACAAATTTCTTTACACACAATGACTGCCGATTTCATAATTAAGAGACGCAATAATGGCTTCTTTTTTTTTAAGAAAAAAATACTAATGTCACAGCACATTTGGAACCACAAGCAGCCATCATTTCAATTCTGAAACACACCTATTAAAAGGGCTGCCAGATTTGATCTAAATTTTCTTTCATAAAATGAACTGATTAAATGAAAATTAAATTGGAGTCCCTACAGCTCTGTAACAGTAAACTTCACGTAACAGTTTTGCAATTTGCAGGTGGAAGCATGGAATAGTTTATTCATTTGGAGTCTAATGCAAGTAACTAATTACTCTGCAAAATAATATTCTTTAAACTATCAATAAATAGCATCTGAATTAGGCAAGGGTAGAAAAACACATCTATTTCCTCTAAAAAGGAAAGCTGTCAGCTCTGAGAACAGAGTAACTACCCTCCTAAGACCAAACAATCAGCATAGCCAATGCCAATTAAAAATAAAACACACAGCAACAGAGTTGCAAAGAGAAGTTTTCTAGGGATACTTTTTCAGTCAAAAATACTAACAGCACTGTGAAAAGGAGGAAAAAAAAGGCAAAAAAGGAGAGTGAGAAACAACATCACAAGCATCACCATCTTCTCCTGGAAGAATGCATGGTGAGTTGGATCAACCTGACAAAGGCAAGTTACTGCCTGCAAGACACAGTGGTTGGGACATCTCCTTGTTCTTATTTAACGGATGTTTCAAATGGTGACAGCCTGCTGTGCTTGTTCGCCCAGGCTCAGTTTCAGTGGTGAGAGATGCCCAGAGACGGCTGAGGGTCCCTCCTGTGCCACCAAACGTCCACATGCACCTCACCAGCAGCCACCTAACCAAGAGCCAGAATGTTCTTAGTCCCCTGTCAGGAAACCCCCCAGATTTTTATTCTTAAAACAAATGAATGAGATGGCCACTGTGGGGGAGGAATCGGGGCTCCAGAAGGAATGCGGAGCTCCCTCGGCTAGCCAGATGTTTGCAAATTCACATAAAGAGCCTCGTTAACAGTTCAAGGATTAATGAAACTTGTTATTGTTGTAAGCAAGGTCAGTCTCCCTTGCAGACACCACAGCTTAGGAGACTTTTGTATCAAAACTGGATAAAGCAAGAATAGCTCCTTCCTTCCTGGAACAATAAGGGAGGTGCAAAGATGCTGTCTGAGCTGCAGCACCTGGAAACCAAAGCCTACAGAAGCCCAAGCTGAACAGTGAGGTCTGAAGCATCCTCCAGAGCTGCCTGAAGCACTCACCCATGCTGTTTTTGCCCCCCCCCCCCTTTTTTTTTTTTTTAAGCAAAAAGCACGTGGCAGAAAATAGTGAATTGCTCTGAGTACTCAGTGGCAACTCTCCCCCTATTCTACCGCAAAGAACAATGAAGATTTGCCATTAAATGGAGAGGGAGATCAGTTTGAGACATTAGGAGTCAAGATCCTGCTCCTCTGTGGGGGCTGGTAAGCTTTCAATGGATTTTTTCAATAGGAGAGATTGCACAGGTGGCTTGATTAAATCACCTCGGACTGATTCTCCTGTCTAAGCTGTGCAGCTTAAAAAGCATCAGAGGGATCAGTCAGCATTCAAATCTTCCAGTGGTATTGAGCATTTATTTTCTTTTAAAACCATGAATTGTTTGGCTATTGACTCATTACTGCTCTCCACCATTTTTTCTATCGTTAACTGAATTGCGTAAGACCAGTCTTTAAAAAGCAAACCAGAAGGTATGTGATAACACTAATCTCCCCATAGTCTTCCTATTTGCAGCTTTCACCCCCAACAAGACAAAGAGGGGGAAAAAAAAAAAAAAAAAAAAAAAAAAAAAAACCACTTAGGAAAGTCAGAGAGGACAGGTTGAGGAGCATTAACTGTGGATGGTTTTTGGCACTGCGAGATGAAACTCATTTGTTCTGCTACTCAAAGCATGGGGCTGGGGTTTCTGCAACATCCATACTTGACCCTTTCATACTCCCTGACTCATAGGTCTCTCATGGGCTATGATCCGAAGGTATTTACAAGACAAACGTGCTTCAAACAACTTGAAGCATTTTCAAAAAGCTTGCAATACCTCTTGGAGAGCCTCAGTGAGGCAGGTAGCCAATAAGGACCATTGCACTGCCAATTTTAAAAGCAGGATGATTTGCACCCTTGAAAAGCAATTAACCTGTTCTGGCTCATTTATTTATTGAGAAGAGATTCGGGTGGGGAAGAGAGGGAAGAGTTTCTTTGCTGCAGCCAGATGGAATTCCAAATCTAGACAGTGTAGTCAGTGAGCTAAGGGGAAGATGTCAAAACATGCTTTCCATTAATGTAATAGCAGAAACCACCACTGGTTTCAGATACTATATACAAACAATTACTGTTCTGCTAACAGAATCCATGCCAATATGAGGGATTTTATACCCATAGTTAGTTTAAACTAACAGCAACAGAGTTGTAAGTCAGCAATACGGTATTTTATTCTTAAATATTTGCTCGGGATGCTACTTGACATCAGACTTCAGTCAAAATAAACTTCAGCAAATGATATGTTACATGATCCCATCTGCCTATTTCAAAGGCCAAAAAAAGTAGATTTTTTTATTTCTGAATTTCCAGGTTAGCCTTCTAAAACAGGAAGCTCAGGTTCTGTTCTTGTTTAGCATGATGTAAATCAGAACCGAATGGATTTAGTTCAGTGCTACAGGTCAGAGAAATTCATTGAATAAAGACATGAATGGCATATATATATTTAAATCAAGTATGACAATTTTCTTTGTGGAGTTCTACTTACTGCAGATGGAGGAAAAAAAGAAGACACCCGCGTCTCTCTACATCTGCACTTAAACTGCTGAAGCAATAAACACTCCAGTAGAACTAATGCAAACTGTAATGCACATTGATTTATTTTTTTTTCCTCCCACGACAGCTACATGGCAAAAAAGTCAGCTAACTGAACGGCCAACACTGACATGAAGCTTTTGAGGGCTCTTTCAAAGGCACAATTCAAATAACAGACTCAAAAGAATACCACAAGCAGTTTGTCTGAAGTTCACAAAAGACATTGTTGTGTCTGTCTTAGATACAGTTGCAGCAATGATGCTTGAAGCCATTTGCAAAGAACAACAACAACAAAATCATGTCTGCAGCCTTGATCTCCAGTTCTGCGAGAGCACACACACGTGTGTCCCAGCAAGAGCTTTGTTTGTGCTTCTGCAATGAGAAAACACTGACTGTTGTTACGAACTCATGAAAAGGCACCAGCACAGAGATTAGTTTTCGACACACTTGTCTCATAGGAATAGCACAGCCAACGCACTGTACCCAGCCGAGTAAGATTTCTGCGGGGCGGAGAGTAGGGCAGACTTAAAACTAAAATCCTCTGTTACACTGTTAGACCCACCTATTATTGCGTACCTTCTGGAACCGATCCTGAATTTTCCATTCATCAGCACATGCTACTGCTGATTTGTGGGAAGATGATGCTTCCAGGAAAAGACAGTGGGTTCAACCCTTTTGTGAATTTTCTGGTACAAGCTACTAATTTTAATAGACTTAAGAAAAAGGTATGAAAATTATTTCATAAAGGCCACAGGCTATCAATTCTTACCATCTCTCAATTCACCATGAGGCTAGGATGGCTACAAGCCAGAACTGTGAAACAGAAATACATCCATACGCAATTTACTTTTCTCCAACAGAAGCATCACGTAACATTCAGGCTAATCACACAATTCAATCCTCATATATGAAGAAACCAGTTAGAAACCGGGAATATGCATTCACACCACGAAACATTTTGTCATCCAACATCAGAATATAAATTCATCCAAGTAGCTGACAAAATAAAAGCTACGACAAAAATTCCTTAATAATAGACTAGTAAGAGACTCATCACCAAAGTATTAGGTAATTCTTCAGGGAACATGAATAAGAATTGCAATGTATGATGTATTGATTTAGTTATTTGGTGGTATTTCGGAAAAGAGCTTGAGTTTTAAGGACAAGAGGTTAGAATACAGCTGTAAAAATTCAATCCCCAACATAAATTGTCTCTTGAAATGTGCAAAGAGGGAGTTTCACTGAAACTCGTGTTTTGCATCAGATACTGCAAACAGAGCAGCATAGAACAGAGTTTTAGCTCTTCTATAGATCATGCTCCCAAGTATTTTTGTTCAAAAGTTTACTTTTTGAATGCACTCTACAAAATGTGCTCACTTGGATTATAAAACAAGCTGGAGAATCAGAATACTGGAGTCACTTGAGCAAAAACTTGCACAATCACTCTGCTCCCCAGAAGGATCTCTCAAATTAAGGAATTTCTAAATTCTCTCCTGTCCCACCCTCTGGGTTTAAGACAGAAACACAGCTCTGAGAGTGGTTTCAGCATCTTTACCAGCTAGCACCCTGCAACATCTCCAGCCCTCTGACAAGGGAAGAACAAAGTGGGGAGTCGCAGCCTCCAAGCAGGTGCTTCTCATGGATAGCAGCTCCCATGCAGATGAGGGGAGCCAAAAAGGCAGCAATTACACCAAGCACTTCTCGAAGGAGGACATGGAGCAGCCACAGCTGGGTTAGATCACTCCTCTGCTCTCAGTGTCCTCATGGCAAAGGCAAGGGTTTCTGCACAAAATATCCTGAAAGGGCATGAAGCAAAGTAATAATGACACCATCAAAAAAATGCATGTTTGTTTGATTTTGATCAGCGAGTAAAGCAGCAGTCATCTGAGGATTTCAAAGCACTCTACAAATATTAATTCTTCCAAGACTATTCATCTCAACTTTCTGGCTCCCAGAAAAACACAGGTATTGAATTTTTTCCCTAATGCAAAATGGAAACGAAAGCAGAGCAATCGAAACAGTTTCCCACGCAGACTCAGAATCCGCAGTAGTTGAGGGGCCGGGAGCTGCTCGATCAGAGATGAAATTCATGCCCCACAGCACAGGGAGCCCCAGAGGGCACAGGGCTCCCATGGAAAGCCAGCGAGGATCGAGTCTCGAGGCAAGGAGACGCATCAGAAACACGGAAGCAGCACCCTTCGGTGTAGCTTATTTTGGAGCTATGCTATAATTTATACATATGTTTGTATACATATTTTTAAATAGATCTCTACACACAGACATACAAATATAGCTCCAGTGTCTGAATTAACACATGGAGAGGTTTTGTTGACAAACGTGCCCTCACACATTTTGATATTAAAGTGTTTCCTTTCAGTCCTCATTAAGGTAGAGCCGATTAGCACTTTTTACACACGAGCTATGAAGACATGGTACCTGTGGAACTAAAGTCAAAGCACATTTCCCTGCAGGGCAACAGCAGGGGATTTAAAAACTCCCAAGCATTACAGTAAGGTGCAGTGTTTTTCCAGGTGTCTGCAGCCAGGAAACATGCAGAGAACTAACCGGGCCACAGCTTGCATTTGAGAGACTTGCCCCACTGCTCCGTAACCCAGGGCAGCAGACAATGGAACGAGCAGAAGGGCATTGCCTGACCCTTACTCTAACGTCCCCAGAGGGACATTAAGAACTAGAAATACCGGCTCCCAAAAAATCAACTCCAAAATCAGGGTCTGTGGTTTATTAAGCACTAACACCACAGCTCCCTTGTCTGTTTCCATCCCACGGGTAAGGGAGGGCATTTGCTCTCAGCACAGCAGATATCTGGCAGGGTTCTGTATCTCAGCGACCTTAAAGATCCTCCACATTCTGCAGGCCAGCACTCGAAGACACATTGGGCTTTTCCCTGGTAACCAAAGGCTGTGGCTACAGCCGTTCCCCCAACAAGCAGGAGGATTACGCAGCAGGCAGCAGATGAGGCACAGCACTGGAATGTCTTGGACAGGGGCTGCAGCAGGAGGTTGCTGCGACCAGCACACGCTGCCAGCACGAAATCCTTAACCCCCATCTTTTCGTAAAACAATCTTTCCTCTGCCTGTTTCAGCACTTTGGGGCAGGGACCGACCCCGTTGTACCTCTTGCAGCACTCCAGATAATGTATTTGCAGTTTACATTGCAGTTGCTGACACTATGGCAGCTCAAACACGAATGATCTTTAATTGATACTAGAGAAGAAATCCGAAAGAAGCTACATATCCTTAGTGCCTCTACCTCAAGCCAGATTACGTTGTAGACCAACTCCGAGGTTTACCTGGATATTGAAATTCTGAGAACACAGTTTATTAAATGCTACAGAAATGTTGAATCTACTTTTTTATTATTATTTAGGAAAAAAAGTGTTTTAAGTTCTACGCAACAGCTAGATTGGGAAGAATGAAAGTGTCAAAACCAGCAGTGGCAATAATCAAGAAGCACTTTTGGTGCCTCCGTATAACTTGAAATAGAAATTATCTGTCTTTAAAGTCCTTACCTTACACAATTGTCTCTCATGCTTGCAGCATACCAGACAATACTCCAATATGTCAGTGCACGTTTGTCAGTGCTGCAAGCAGAAGCCCTGACCACCCAGCAGCTCCTATCTGGTAAATGTTATCTGATCAAGGTGTCGGAAGCAATCTCATGTAAGATATAGGAGAAGTTTTCCCTCGAGGAGGAACATCTACACCAACAGACCTCTGGACTAAGCCACAGGCAGGAACAGCCTCTACTTGTACGATGCCCAGCTCCAGTCAGGGTGCTGCAGGTTGTTAGCCTCAGCAAGTGAAGGTAACAGAGGTGGCACCTAGAACATGGAGGGCAAATTTTGCACTTACAGTTTTATGGAAGGTTATTAACAGAAAGAAAGCTGCATTCTGAGTTCAAACAACTGTGGAGGACAGGTCACTCTTTCTTCAAGCGTTTTAACACCTGGGTGAGAGATTTCACTTCTCTAGTGAGTGCAAGTCTTCTGAACAATGTCAAGCATCTACCACATTAAAAGGAATAAATATTTGCTAGGAAGAGGTAAGCTCTGAAGATTAGCTGGGTGACCAGAAGCCAATATTTCCCTTGTGATCTGTACTGTGAAAGAAAGATTTCCTCCCATGACTGGTCATTTAAGGTCATGACTATTTGAAAAGATCCACATTTTTATGTTCTTCTGGGGTGTGAGGGCAGAAGATTAAACATCACATAAAATATTTTGTTTAAATACAAAGACTGAGAGCAAATTAGAGAGAACTGGTCCATTTGCACTTACCCACATCTGCCCCAGTGTTTCACATCCTAAAGTTGGATTTCAGTTTGAGTTTTGGCTGTACCTTCCAGACCACTCAGGGTGGGAGGGAAGAGAAAGAATAAAGACATCCTAGCACAGAGCAGGGAGGTTACACTCAGAATGTTACTAAACTCTTGCCTTCTCTTGCACAGTTTGAGTATTGCCTATCTCCGTGAGGTTCCTTTTTCTAAAGCATGTTGCGCTCCCAGCATCCCAGATACCCTCCAAAAGGGATTAGAAGAAATAAAATAATGCAATTCCCCAAACAAGTTGAATGTTTGACCAGCTGTATGTGTTTAGTCAGAAACTATCCCCAATAGTTGAAGGGTTGTCATGGCAGCAATGGGATCTTAAGCTAATACTAAAGAACAACCCAAAAATGACTAACCAGAGGGCAGCTAGAGGAAATCGCTCATTACTCTTCGGTTGCTTGCTCATAATCATTCCACCTGCACTTTTTCCTTTTTCCCTTCTTTCCTTAATGTTTCTTGTCAGTCTTCACTAATGACATTCCAAAAGAAGGAGCACTCCTAATTATGTGCTCAGTTCAGTGGGGGCCTCGACTTGCATTAACCTTGAAGACCCACTAGCCACATGATCCCAGTGCTTCACAGGCAATACTCCTGAACAAACGAAGCATCACCACACAAGATCAGTGTTGATTTCACCTTAGCACTTCCAAACAAGCTGGGCACTTAAAAAAAAAAACACAGCTCTGGAGACAGAACCCCCTTCCTTCACACCCGGATGCACTCATGCCCCAGGGACTTCACTCATCTGTAGCACGCCAGCCAAGGAGCCGTGTGGATTTGCAGCACGCCTGCCGGTGCGCACACACACATGTTCAGCTCCAACAGGAAGGGAAAAACACGCACTCCAAAGGTGCACAGGAGAAACTGTAACCACAAATCTCTTCTCTAAAAGAGAAGGGGAAAATATAGTTTCCCTCAGCAGACACTGCTGTTTGTGACACCAGGAGCCACCACTGCTGTTGCCTTGCAGGAGATGAAAAAAAAACACACAAACTCTCAACATGGATGCAGCAAGCTACAGAAAGCTGTGTAGCAGCCAGGCCAGCAGGACAGCCCCTGGGCAGCGGTGCCCACAGAAGCATCTGTGCCTCCTGGTTTTGCTTTGCTTCTGCTCATGACTGGCCAGGAGTCTCTCCACTTCCCTGACAGCGTGGGGAAAGTGTCTGTCATTGGCCCTTCCTCCCCTCTGGTGATTCCTACCTACCTTCCAGTATTTTCTGTTTAACAACTAGAGGCTTTGTAAAGAGCAGATAGCCCAAAGACATTGGGCTAAGTCATCGCTGAGCCACAGAAGGCAGGGACATGCTGATCTTCACGGCGTGCTGTCATTTGTCCTCATGCAGGCCAGCAGTCCTGCACACGAAGGCATAGAAGAACCACCTTGAACAGAAGGAACAATTTGTGGAGACTGGACGCTTACAACGCCAACCACCAAAACTACGTGTTGGTGCAGGGTATGGCCAGTTGGTACAATTCCTCCTACCATGCTGAGGATTTCCTTCAGCAAAGTATTGATTTGGGACAAGGAAAGAAAGAAGCTGTTTCTTTTTTGTATTTGCTTATATAAAGTCCATGCTGGCACAGCATCCTGTGACCCCTGTTTCTTTGAAAGCAACTGCAACGTTCAATTGCTAATCTCGTTCAAAGCCCTGTCGCTATGACACCTTCATACTATGCTGAGACTTCTAAGCCACCTGTTAAATTCAGAAAAAGAAATTCTTAATTTCTTAGGAGAAATCTAATTTCAAAAAAATATATATACTCAGCATTTGCTTTTTAATTACTTTTCAAATGCCTTCATTTGACACTTCTACAGCTCTTTAATCCTGTAGAACACCAGACTAACAAAAACAAAACCAGTCATAAAGTTTGGGAAGAGGCTCGCTCCTCTTGCACTTCAGAATTCCCCTTGTAAACGTAGTGCTGGACAGAGGCTGCCGTACCCCCAGGGTCATAAGCGAGCATGGAGGTCATTGGAAGAAGGTCAAAGGAAGACTTCCAGTCATTGACATGAAGCCACATGTCTACACGCAGCCAAATGTTATTCTAACAAGTTGGCTGAACTATGCAAATTTTAACTTTTCTAGTCCTCGCTTTAGCTGGGTGAATCACAAACACGGCAATCTTTCATAAAAAGATTACCCAAAGCTGAAGGTGTTGCTTCTTCTCCCTCGGTCCCCTGACTGGAAGTGGTTTGTGTATGATGTGCGTTGAATAACGGCCTCTACGCTTTCTGCGATGCGAAAAGTGATTAACTGCAGGCAGTGCCCTGTACAAGAAGATTCCTCTTTGCTCAGTGTATTTAAGGGTACGTGGCTTGTGGTGAAGATTTTTCTTGTTGTCCGTTTGCATATTATTGGCATAATTAGTTCACGTGCTAGTTAGGCAGAGATGGCCTGACAGAAGAAAGCCAGCACATTCGTAGACAGTAGGGTGGGTTTGTGAACACTTGAATGCAGGGACAGAAATCGGCCAGCGCAAACCAAAGCACCTGAGCTGAGGGCACAGCTTGCAGGAAGAAGCCCCGCGTGTGCTCCAAGACCCAGCGGCACAGCCCCGGAGCTGGGGGCTGCATGCCCGTGCTCCTCTCCCAGGGCACAGTCAGGACGTGGCATTGCTCCAGCTGGCTGCCGGCCCAGCCGTAACCGTGCTGCCGCTTGTTGCACAGGAGAGACTGGGGGGGATGGATGCTGGCTTAAATAGAAGCTCTGGCCCAGAAGGCGGGTGGTAAAATAAGCCTGTTGAATCAGCACTGCCCTCCCCGTTCTGTGACTCTGCACACTGAGGGTGCGCTTCAATTTCAAGTGCTAAAACCGAATGAGGGAAACAGGCAAGGATGCAATACATGGGCCTTGGTTATAGGCTCGTATTAAAAGCAAAACCATGTTCTGATTAAACTTAACAGCTGTCAATGCTCCGAGGTGTTACAAGTACCAGACTATTTAAAGACAATGACTGGCGCCATCTATTTTACTTTGGCAGAGCTAGGAAAAGCGACGCTTATTAACCACTGACTGAAGCTCTAAATTGATGTCAGCTCTGAAGATGTTTTTGTTATTTCTCTACGTTTGTGACAAGTGCAGAAGTAACTTTCAGTGGCAATGAATATACTTAACTGAAAAAGCACAAGAGCTGGACCTGTTGGAGTGGGTCCAGAGGAGGCCGTGGGGATGCTCAGGGGCTGGAGCAGCTCTGCTACGAGGACAGGATGGAGAGAGAAGGCTCCGGGGAGACCTCACAGTGGCCTGCCAGTGCCTAAAGGGGCAGCTGGAGAGATGGGGAGGGACTCTGTGTCAGGGGGTGTGGGGATAGGACAAGGGGGGGCAGTGAAATGAAAAGAGGGGAGATTTAGATCAGGTAGAAGGAAGAAATTCTTCCCCGTGAGGGCAGTGAGGCCCTGGCTGAGGCTGCCCCGAGGAGCTGGGGGTGCCCCATCCCTGGCAGTGCCCAAGGCCAGGCTGGAGGGGGCTGGGGGCAGCCCGGCTGCTGGGGGGAGTCATGCCCATGGCAGGGGTGGGATGGGGTGGGCTTTGACGTCCCAGAGAGCAAGGACACACAACAGCTGTTGACGTCATTGGAGGCAATACCTGTTCACGTCTTCATGGATTACAGCCCTAAATTACAATTTCATATTTACACAGGCAAAAGGATAGAGCAAGTACATTCCAGATGTACGCACAGATACGCGTGTAACGTGTGATTTAACACTGACTCTGAGGACCTTGCTCAGCCTCAGGCCTTGGCACAAGAGCCCCTTTCCCTTCCTTCCCCTCTGCAGGTGACTCAAGAGGGCATGTTGTGCCAAGCCACCTCGCAAGGATCGGCCTCAATCTACAGAACCGACATAAAAATTTACGTGACAAACACACAAAACACTCTTTGAGAAGGCAGATCACAGGGTGAGGCTGCAGCCCAGCCTTGGGATTTTGCGCTCCATCTTGGATCTTTCCACAGGGAACAGAGCTGGAATGCAGGGCCCCAGCACGGGGACATGGTACTATGAGAGGAATTAATGAGATGCAAAAGGCACAGCAGGGAAATGCAAAGCAGGGACTGCCTGTGGGAGTCCCATGTGCAGTTTGACAGACCTGGCTCTTACATTCCTCTGTAGCACTGGATGCTCCTTATCACCACCTCTGAATTCATTGGTATCATTTCCATTTTGCAGAAAGCAAGTAGGGACAAAGAAATTCCAGTTGTCAACTCTCACTTGCTTTTGTGTGTTTTCAGCCATCGGGCCAAGATCTTGCAGTTACATGAGAATCCCAGCTTCCCTTTGAAAAGATGAGCATTTCCAAACCCTGCTGGTACAGGTACAGCTTTGAGAACCTGAACTCTAAAGACTTAAACCAAAAAATAGAGCATGCCCACAACATTATACACCAAAAGGCAAACGCAAAATGACCCACAAAATTCAAACAAATCTCAGGTCCCTTGGTACAGCAATACTGAGATGGTAAGAATCAGTTTTTTCTTTTTCCTCTTTTTAAATATGATCTCCAAAATGAAACAGCATGTACCACCGTGGAAACCACCACGTCAGCCCCACTGTCAGGCATCCACCACCACAATTTGGTCCCATGAGCGTGGCTTTTCTTCACCTGCCTTTGGCCACCTGGAGGTCAGACATCTCGCTTTGCCCATCCTCGGCTTCCTCAAAGAGCAGGACGGGCACTTTGGCCAACTCAAGCCATCTTCAAAGAGAAAACCATGAGAAAAGCCTTCTGAGATGCCTCCCCCACACACCAGCAGCCTTCCACTAGGCAAAGAACTTGAAAATAGTTCTTGAAAACCCAAGACCAGAGCAAATTCAACTTAAACCAACTGAAGCAAACCCCATCAGAAAGTCTGAGTGGAGGCGCAGAATGAACCCCAGTGCGGGGGAGACAAAGTTTTATATTTTGACTGAAGTCGTTTCCCCTCCCAGACCAGGGATTGCTGCATATTCTCAAATGATTTGTAGCAGAGAGACAGTTGGAAAGCTTGGGCAGAAACAGATGAGAAAAGCCTTGACTAACGTCTCTGAAACTGGGTATGATCAGGTTAAAAATAACCCCCAGAGCTAAAGTATAAAGCACTTTGAAAAATTATTCTTTATTCCACTGATAACTATGGCTTGTTTCCTTCAAAACCCCCCCCCCCCCAAAAAAAAAAAAAAAAAAAAAAAAAAAAAAAGGATTAGTTTCGTATCTAAGTCAAAGAACGGAAAGATTTGGTCAAACCGCAGAAACTCCTGCTCGAGGCAGGCACCAGCCCTGCCCAGCAGGGGAAGCGGGGAAGCGGCCGGGGCGGCAGCGTGCTTGCCTCCCGGGAACCGAGGCCCCGGGTCCGGAGGAGGACAGGAGCCGGAGGTCGGGCTCGGTTCTCTCCCGGCCGAACACCGATGCTGGCACCAGGGGGAATTTTCTGGGGAAGAAAAGCGGTGAAACGGCCGCAAGTTGGGACCGCCCGAGCGGCGAAGGCTCCGCGCCGCCTTCTCCGAGGCGGCCGGGACCGGGGGGAAACAGGGGGGCACAGGGGGGGGAGCAACGGGGGGAGACCAGGAGGAGCCCGGAGAGCACCGGATGGAACAGAGGGGAGCCCGGGGAGAGACTGCAGGGAACCGGGGAGACCGGGGGGCACCTCGGAGTCACCGGGAGCCACAGCGGGGCCTCCTCCCGGAACTTCCCCGAGCCGCCCTGCCCGTTCCCCGCTCCTCCCTGGGGACCCTCTGGGGACCGACCCCCGCGACCCCGCGGGGCGCTGCCAGCGCGCGGCCGGGGGATCCCCACAGCCGCCCCCCGCGGCGATGCCCTAACCCCCCCCCATCGCACCCTAACCCGCTCCGCTCCCCCGTTACCAGCAGGACACCCCCCCCTCGGGTCCGGTCAGGCCCGGTCACCCCCGGGGCCCCGCTCACCTCGTGCCCTCCCCGCCGGGCTCCGCCGCCCTCGGGCCGCCGGGGCTGCGCGGCGCTGCCGTTGGCAGGGAACAGTCGCCAGGGCTACGGTCACTATGGCGCCTCGCGCCGGGTCTCGAGGCAACTGTTGCTACCCTCCTCCCCCCCCTCCCAACACGTCACAGCCCAACCCCGCCCGCGGAGGGAGGGAGGCGGAGGGGGGGGAGGGGGCACACGGCAGGGTACCGCCCGTTGGTTGGCGAGGAGGCCTGTCGATCAAAGGGAAGGGAGGGGATTTTATGGGGGATGGCCAATGGGGAGGGGGAGGAGGCGGGGCATAGAGTTGGCGCGCGCTTTGGCAGGAGCTGGGGGGGCGAGGGAGGGAGTCGATGTGGGGCGGGGCGGGGCGGGGCGGGGGCAGGGTCGGGGTGGCGGGGACGAGATGGGGGCGCCGGGGGGCGAAGGGGCCGAGATGAGGGGGGGAGTGAGGATGATGCTGGGTTAGGGTAAGTGGGCGAGAGTGTGGACAAAGTGGGGACGCTGAGGTGACTGAGGACAAGTGGTGCGAAGAGAGGCCAGTGGAGTGACAGGACTGAGGTAGCAGGGAGAAGGGGGGGGCACTGGGGTGGTGGGGACAAGGTGGGGCCGAGGTGACAAGGACTAGATGGGGCTGAGGCAATGGGGGCAAGTTGGAGGAGGAAGAACTAGTGAGGATGATGTGAGTTTGAGGCAAGTGGAGGCAAACAGATTGAGATGGTGGGGACAAGAGTGGAGACGAAGAGGGGACACTGAGGTGACGGGGACAAAATGGAGCCGAGGTGACAGGCAAGATGGGCACTGAGCTGATTGCGGACAGTGTTTGTGAAAGAGGTTGGTGGAGTGACAGGACTGAGGTGACAGGGACAAGATGGGGGCGAGGTGGTGGGGACACATTGGGCACTGAGGTGACTGAGGACAGGGGAGACAGAGGAGGCGGGATGAGGCAGCGAGGGGCTGAGGGCAGCGAGGACGCCTCGGATGGGGATGGGGAGAGGTGGGTGACGGAGAAGGGAGGTGCAGGGAGAGGAAAGGGACCCTGAGAGGGGCTGGTGGAGCAGGGGTGACGGGTGACAGGGACCAGTGGGCGCAGGAGGAGGTGGGAGCTCAGGTTGGAGGCAGTGGGCAGTGAAGGGCTCTTCTGCTGAAGAGGGGCTGAGGGTGGGCACAGGCCCATCTCCGCCATGTCAGGGCAGTAGCACAGGTCCTCTGCCTCGTGCATGGCCGCAGGGACTTGTGAGGAAGGTGAGTGGTGAGGACGGCATGAGGACTTGTGTGGTGTGAAGTACGGATAGCTCAAGGTTTGGATCATGGATGTCTGCACGCCCCACACAAATCAGTGAGCCTGTGAGCTCCACATTCTTTATCAAAAAAAAAAAAAAAAAAAAAAAAAAAAAAAAAGTTATTTTTCCTATACTAAATATTAAAAAGTTCCTGTTGGCTCATGGGTAACTGGCAAAAATCTCTGGAAGCAGGCTCCTCTATTAGCAGCATTTCTGTTCCCTTGCCCCTTTCCGCCCAGCAACATTTGCATGTAAACAGGTTCTTTGTTTCCGAAGAGTTCGTTAGCTTCTGCTGCTTGTTTCTCCGTACCTGAACTAATAATTCTCCATGACATCAAAACCGTTCCCATAGAGACCGATCATGAAGTCACAAACAACAAACAGAGGATTAGAGACTGGAGTGGTGTACAGACAGCTGATGTAGACAGGGATCAGGAATCCTGTTTTAATGCAAATTCTTTAGGAATAAAAGCGAATTGTTGTGTAGCATCACTGCATGCAGTTGCACAGCTTCCACTTCTCACCCCAGATCTGGCTGCACTTCTGCTGGGGGTGGAATAACATAGTTGGAGTGTTTGAACTTACTCTTGGGGGATGTGGTGGATAAGGGTAGGAGCAGTATAAATTGTCACACGACACTGAGTTATCTGATTTAACAACAAACGTTTCTTGATGGAGTGTTAGTCACAGGTTTTAAGGAACCAGCTAAGTAACAGTCTACAAAACGCTTGGCTCTAACTCTTTCCTGCTGTAGCAGGAATTTTCTGGTGAACCAAGTCAGCGCACAGAGCCAGAGAGGGTATTGAGGAGACATCTACTGGCTGCAGTGAGCTCTGAGGAACAGCTAATTGGGTCTGTGTTGAGTAGGTAAATTTGCAGAATCCTGAGTGCGCTGATATGTATTTGCATGTGACTGGCATTGCAGGGCTTTTGGATACTACACTGGGGAAAACCACCTACCACACCAGTAGCTTTGCAAAGCTAGAAGATGAGGCTGATATTTTTACTCTGTTGGTGGTGAGGGAAACAAAACCTAAACTACAGTCTGTGGATGCAGAGAATTGCAAAAGCAGCAGCTACCTCACTTCTGCTCTTTCTCCCTATAAATGAAAGTCTCCTCTACATTGATAGGTGTTATCTGTATTGATAGGTGTTACCTCCTTTGCATTGATAGGTAATGCAAAGAATAACTGCTTTGCGTTCCTGGAAACAATTCAGCCTCAAAATGCAGCAGAATTTATCAGGTGGGATTTCCTTAAAATCCCTTCCTAGCATGAAGCACAGAGGAGAAAAATGAGAGAGACTCAAAAGAGTTTGCTATATGAAGGTTATGTGTAGCCTTAGGCTTACATTTTAATCTTGACATGAAGTTCTTGCCTCTGGCACAGTGGCAGGTGTCCTGAATGCATAGACTAAAATCTGTCCATGATGGTGAGATTTATTCCTTCATCTTGGGGGAGGAAAAAGACTGTTTGGTAGTGCACATCACAAATTCTGTCCCTCCTGGGTGGGAACGGTCCTCTGGATACAGATTCCTATAAAAGCAAATCAGTGTGTGCAAACTTTTCCAGGTAGTCAAACCAACTCCCTTGGAAACAAATATCGAATAGTTGCAAAAACCCCAGCTCCCACTAGCCCATCTCGTCCCAGTCAATTTGCAAAGAGAGCCAAATGCTCTGGTATTCTGTCATTTCATGCAGGCTGAGTTTTGTGTCTGTCCCTGAGAAAGAGAGGTCGAAGGACACACTGATATCGCTACTAATGTGAAGCTTTTAATCACTGTCACCTTGCATTGTAATAAGCGACAACTTTAATTGTATTTGAAAATTTAAATGGTGCCATTGTTCAAAATCTAAAAGGTTTCTCTTTGCAACAAAAGGAGGATGATGAGGATGAGGTTGATGATACTGTCATGACTTTGTGGTTAAGTATAGTTTTGCTCCTAAAGAATAAATTATTAATGAAGGTACAGATTTAAAAAGAAGTAGGGATGTTTCCTGCCAATTATTGAAGGCAACTGCAGCAGGAGCGCACGTCAAACAAACTGACTCAGAGCTGGCCCGGTCCACACAGTTCACCCAGTTCTGCGTCCCAGGCACTTCTTTCCAGTCTAAAAGTCCAAGGGGTCTGGTACAGACCTGAGGTGGCCATAAGTCTTATTTTAATCACAGGAGCTTTTAAGAGGAGAGGGAGGCACTCTGCTCCCCACTTCCTATCCTGTTTATTTTAATTGAGGCGGTAAGTCCTGCATAATGAAAAATGATACGTGCTCTAGGTCAGTCTCTGTTCTCTGAACGGTTTTGGAAAGCAGGTGCTGCCAAGGAAAGCAGCATTTTTAATAAAGCTTTATGGAAAACATTTGTGTTTTCTTTTTTCTTTTTCTTTTTTTTTTTTTTTTTTTTTTTTTAGCGAAACCCAGTGGAATCTCTGCATGCATTTCTCAATGGCTTAGAAAAATCCCCATCAGGTATTTCAACAGGAATGAAGAGAATCACCATATTGACATGGAATAAAGAGGTTTTATGATGAACTTTGCTGTAACGTTTTCTGAAAAGTATGTCACAACCTAAGCCAAGGAAGTGTGTGGAATTTGTACCCATGGAGATTCCAATAACACAGTCAGCTTCAAACCCACAGGATTATTTGTTTTCTTACCTAACTTACCAGGAAAAGGGTTACTGGAAAAGGGGGAAGAGAGAGAAAGCGAGTGAGGTAATATAAATCAGAGACTAGATGTTGGAGGAACAAGGAAGGCTTGCTGATTAAAATTTTATCTGTCCACAGACTTGGGGTTAGTTTTCAGGAGGTTGCCATGAGTTATACAGGAAAAATTCCCAGAACTGAGTCATGGGTGTGAGCTCCAGAGAGATGCTGGATAAAATGTTCAGAAATTCCAAAGAAAAATTAGTCTTCATTTAATGGATTGTAGTCCTTAAGCCAAGGTTATTTAAAAATAGAAAGGTTCACATGAAGGTGTCATTGCTTAATAACAGTGAAATAGAAAACAGAGATGGGAATAGTTTATGAGAAGTCATTTAATACACATAAACATCACCAAAAGTCAGGACCTACTTTACTCTTGTTTTACCTGACAGGTTTTTTAACCTTACCTTCTCTTCAGGCTTCCTAATGGTGGTGAGCCCAATCTCTCTTCAGCCACAGGATTTCAACTTTAACTGTCCTTACAGCTGGGCAGGTTCCCCTCCCCATTTCCAGCCTAAATCTCACTTGTTGCAGTTCAAGTTCCTCTCCATTGCTCTGTTCACACTTGGAAATGGGAACCTTTTATATCTTTTTCTTTATAGCACCTTCCAATGTGTCTGAAGATTGCTCTTTTCTCCCCCATAGCTCTTGTTTTCTAAATTAAAAACAAAAACAAACAACAACAACAACAAAACAAAACAAACAAACAGAAAAAAAACATTTTTAAAAAGTTATTTTCTGTAAGAAAAATCCAGCTCTCTCCTACAGAACCGATATTTAAGTAGATGTTTTTCATCCTGCAGTTTTGTGGTCACTTATTCCAGCTTAAGCGCATTTGGTCGTGTTGAATCGAATCAGGCTTATTTCAGATCATTGCTCAAATTTATTAAGAGCTTAATGAAATCCTTCACAAGCGCACGCAGTCCTTCACAGTCCAGCATTGCCTGCAACATGGTGTCGCAGATCTGTTACTGCTTTCGCTTTTAGGGCAGGATTGTTCTCTGCTTCGCCTCTTGCATTACATCTGTGCCTCCGCAAAACAAACGTAAACCACATTCTGATATATTCTTACCGTTTTAGAAGTGTCAATTGCTAAATTGACAAATTGAAAATTGAAATTGAAATCCTGCCAGCAATATCCTGAAATGTTTTCTAACGTCCAGACTGCAACCTTTGATAAAGTACCTGAAACCCTGGACGTCAGCAAGCTCCCGCCTGGGAACCTGGGTAGTAATCACAGGGTTCTTATTTTTAATTACGACCTGTCTGTCATTTGTTGTGTCGAGCTGGTCACTGGAATTAATTTCTCCTCGTTTCTTGCACCTGTTGCATAAGCCAAATCTCCGTGCTTTCATTTCAGCCTGCGTAGCACCAGGGTGGATCTGCTGGAAGCAGTCTGCTTCTAAGGAAACGTGGTAAAGAAAGCAAAGAAACGAGGCCGGTTCGCGAGGTGCTGCGCTTGCTGCAGTTATAATAGCTGCTACCCACTGGAGGGCAGCTGTAACACAGTTAAATCCCGTGTCGTAATCATTGCCCAAAGGACCTGCCTGAACTGATTTGACTAAAAAGAAAGTTTAACAAAAAGTAGCCTTACCTGCAAGTGGAATGGGATCCTTTGAAATTTCATGCTTATCTGAAAAAATGTAGTTTTGGTGGCTGATAATGGAACTTTAAATGAAATTTTTGCCTTGAATTGTTTTGCTGATAAAATGAAAACTTTCTCAGAAGATTAGAAACAAAGCAATTTTTTTTCTTTGTCTTTTTTTTTTTTTTTTTTTTTTTTTCCACTTAAAAAATGTTTGCCTGTGTTCAGCCAGTTCTCATGAAGAGAATCCTTGTTTTTATACAGGCACCAACCCACACAGCACCTTACTGTCTGAAAGCTTTCTGTGTCAAGTTCACCCCTGTCAATGTCAGATTTTACTGCTGAGTGATCTCAGTGCATCTGATGTGAAATACAAGGTGTCTTGAACTGGTGGCTCCCTCTCTCCATTTTATCAAAGCATAAACAGCATCATCCAATGCAAGCTAAGAATCATAGGATCACAGAATCACAGAATATCCCGAGATGGGAGGGACCCATAAGGATCATCGAGTCCAACTCCTGGCAACACACAGGTCTACCCAAAATTTTAGACCATGTGACTAAGTTCACCAAACACTTAAATTCAGATGGGCTTGGTGCAGTGACTCCTTCCCTGGGGATTGTCTGAATAGAGATAATAGATTTGTTTTTTTTTAATACATTAGTAATAAAATTTAAATTAACAATTATTTTCAATTGTGATACAGATGGGATATGTTCTATTTTTGTAGGCAGGTTGCTTCTCAGAAGGGACACTTGAGAACAGAGTAGATCTCTATTCCAGGTGCTCCCAAGAAAACCCCCTGAAACAACTGACAGCAAACTGAAACAGTGGCTTTTCCTGCACGGAGCTGCCACGTCTGTCAAGCACTGCAGCATATTGGGTGAGTGCCTGCTCAAATCGTAGCCCTAGGAATGTTGTCTTCTACCTCATAAATTTCTGAATTTGCTGCTGGTCAGATCACAACTCTCTTCAGTGCCTTTGGCTGGACTTAAAAGGAGCAATCTGTTGACTGTGGTCATTCCAAGGCCATACTGGAATTTCCCAATGGCATCATAGTGTACGTCCTCTTCTGCCAGCACACTCTGCCTTCACATTTCTGCAGCAGTAAAGTGAATTCAGGGCTGCAATTATTCTAACTTTACAGGCATGGTCCCATCATGTAAGCATAGCAGAGCACTGCTGCTTTCCTTTCAGCCTTATCTAAATTTAGAGAGAACAGGCAAGCCCTGAAGATGAAAAAAAAAAAAAAAAAAAAAAAAAAAAAAAGGGCATTCTGCCCTTCTCTTGCTCTTCTTGCATCTCCTTTGGGTGGCAGCAAGTGTCACAACAGCCTGCAGCAAAATGCAGACTGCAGCAAGGCAGGAGGCAGTGCACAGTGCCTGGTATACCTGTTTGCGTTGTGCTCTGCTTGGAGTGGGGACATTGGTCTGAATGACTGCAAACCTCAAGAAATGCAGGCTTCCTAGCTCACTGCTTGAGCCTGTGGACTTTGGCTGTACTCTTTGAACAAGTTACTAGTCTCAACCTTGTGTCTTCACCCTAACAGTGTATTTTTTTCAGCACAGCTAGAAAACCAAGTGCTCTCTGACTACAGAAATTTCCTTTTTGCACGATTAAAGGACTAAGCATTTATCTGGGGTTTGTCTGCTTGGTTTTATCTGGGGTTTTATCTGCTTGGTTTGGCCATAATTGTCTAGAAATTCTGGGGAAAAATGTGGGTGTATGTGCAACACGCAGCAGGGAGCAGCGCCTCCTCGACTTGCGGGAGCTAGGAGAGGATGTGTCCACAGTTTGGACGTAACCAAAGACTGTTATATTGATATAAGTAAATCAATATAGCTTGTGTCAACACAGCTTCTGTATGGAGGCAATGTTTGTGTAAAAACTCAGCTCCTGAACAGTCCTGGCACAAGATTTCAGTGGAACAGAGAAATTCCCTTCTGTAAAATACAGAACAACTTCTCTGTTGCATTGAGTTTAAATTACTCTCCCTGCTTCTCACATAACCACAGGCAGGTTGGGAGGGAGAAACCAGCAGCCCTAGGAGGGAATGGCATACAGGGTCACTGAGCAAAGGGCATGGGGTGATATGACAGGGATGGAACGTAAAATCAACAAAACGGGGCATAGGTGGGGCTATCTCCAGCACCTGAAGGTAAGGAAGGAAGCACCTGAAAGGCACTTACATAGAGAAATCCCCCCACATCCTTCTAGAAAGTCAAGATGCTGGGGTGCCTGTAAAGAAATGCAGGAAATATGGGAAATACATGAGGTGAGTTAGAGATGTGTGTGGTTGCAAGGCCACAGCCTTGCTGGGATCACAGAGGTGTGTGGGATGGCTCCCATGGCTGCAGTGGTGCAATGGAGGGTTACAGGCTTTTTAGGAGTGATAGGCTGGGAAGCAGGGCATAAGTAGTCCAGGCAGTTTCTGGAGTGTGTTGACAACTTCCTCACCCAAGCAACAGAGGAATCAACAAGGAAAGGTGCTCTGTTAGAGGCTGAGGCCAATGAGGATATAGTTTATATTTCCGTGTTTAGTCAGTGCAGCAGTGTTCACTGGGACTGCAGAAAAATAAATCCCAAGAACAACACAGAAAAATGCCTACCCCCAAGCTGTTACTACTGTTGTTTCTAAAAATGCCTTGCTTTAATGCAGCTATGCTGGCAAAATAATAATAATAATTATAATAATGCTGTTTGGACTTTTTTTTTTTTTTTTTTTTTTTCCCAGCTTAATATTAGTAATGGATAGCTTCTGGTTGAAGATGTTACATCTGCATCAGTTTGTTGTATCCTAACAGCTAGGGTTATTTTTCCCACCTCTCTCCTGGCAGAATAACGTGTGACTACTGCCCAGTCTACAGCTGTGCAAAACCAGTCATTAGCCCAAACCACCTCTTTCTGTGTTTCACACTAAGGTTATATGCTTTCCTGACACAGATATACAGCTGGAAAGATTATTGCCATAAATTTGCACTGCCTTCTCATGCATTTTGGAGGTGAATGTTACCAGCTGTGAACTTGAGAAATGATCACCAAAATTATTATCAGACAAAACCAGCTGCCTTAATTTAGGCAAGTTAGTTACACTACTTAAACCATATCAGTTGCTTTTGTCTGGAATGACATAACAAACATTTATGCACCAGCAAATCAACAGGGCTAAGAGCCAGCAGCTGTAGGGCAGTAGCCTGGGCTGAGCTCTTTGCTCCTTGGCTTGCTGGGTCCCAAAGAGGCGTGATCTGCTCTCGTGTAGGTGCGAAGGGTTGTTGGGTTTCTGTGGAGGTGGCCTGCTGAAAGGACAGCAGCAAATGACTTCAGTTGTACATAAATGGGGGTGTTGCCTACTATTTAAGGCTTTCGCAAACAAGCTGTAGTGAACTTTGTTGTATCCATCCTAATTTTTCTATTCAAGATGTCATCTGTGCAGCAGTGCAAAGAGCAAGGTATGGCTGCTTTTTTGCACTGCTGTTCCATGTGCAGCCTAGATTTGTAGCCCAGACTGGCAGCAAAGCGAGTCTGAGCTACGATGCTGTGAACTGCAGCATCTCAGGTAAAAGGGGGTAATGAGAGGTAAGAACTGTTCCAGCTGCTATAGAATGACTTCCTGGATTAGACCATTAAGGGGGAGCTTTCTTCAATTAAAAAAAATAAATGTTGTTGGGAATTGTGCTCCTGTAGCTTTTTAGGCCTAGCTGGCTACCCTTTAATGAGGACCAGCATTAGGGCAGAGAATGAAAGGCTGTTCTCACTTGATGTAGTGTAACTTGCTTGTAGGGGTTGAATTATTCTGAAAACTAAACCATGGTAGGACAACCACTTCCCATCTGCCTATCCTGTGAATATTTCAGGTCACATCTTCCCTCCTGAGTTGTGAAAAAGTTTAAATTTAGAACCTAAATATTAAACAGAAAGATTCAGCTTATTTATATGGGTAAGTTAGGGTTTTTTGTTTGTTTTGCTAGAGGGAGTTTGTTTTTAAAAATATATAAAAATTACTAAGTAGCCCTATGGATTATTAACATTTAAGACTATTATAGAGCCATAGGTCTTGCATTATACTCCAAGTACAGACAATTCATCAGCAGCAGTTTTTCTTGTTTGTGTTGCCTCAAAGCACACAGTATGATATCTGGTCTCTGCTGTAATCAAGTGAGAGAGCGTGTTTCTGTGTCTTACAGTAATTACACATTCATCCCCTTTCTTGGTTACAACACTGTTTAAAGGGTGAGGACAGACAAGGCACAGACTTGTTCTGCTTTGGGCTAGACATGCCTGGTAAACATTGTGACACCGTTGCAACAAAGTCCCTTGACTGGGTAATCATGAAGCAAGCCTGCTGTTTTTATCCTACAGTAGCGAGAAATAAGATGTAATTCTTTACTGAAGTTCCTGAAATGCAGCTGCCTTTTTATTTTTATTTTTTTTTTTTTCCTGGGATGATGCTGGAAACATCTCCACTCTTCTGCACTTAACTTCTGTATGCATCTAATTTTGCATTAAATCCTCTTGAAAAAGTGGAATCACCTGTGGTGGGCATAAATAACATCGTAATATGGTTTTAGTTTTAGTGTTCAAGGGATATAGACAAGATTTTTAAAGAGAAGTGATATCAAGCATCAAATGAAATAACTATATAGGCTAGAAAAATCCTGCACTGCCTTTCACACTTCATAAATGTGTATGCAATATACTATTGTTTATATGTTGTTTAAAACAGTGAACAGCTTTAACCTATACTGTGTTGCTTCATTGGCCCACTAGAGTGAAGGTTTTAATGAGTATTAAATAATAAAAAGGTATTTGAGGTATACTGTTTGCTACAGTTTTATTTAGGAGAATAAAATTGCAGAAGGGTCACCTTGCAGACTGGCTTTACTGAATCAGCTAAACAAAGGACAAATTATCAGCTGGTGTCCTGGTGAAGACTCTGTGGCTTTGTTGAAGCTATGCTGATTTGTGACAGCCAAGATTTGTGTATGGATCCACACCTTAATTTGGGATTTTAGTAGGTTTTATTTTCTTTTTTCCTCCAGAGAGGCCTTCCCCTGTTTGCTGTAGACCCTTTTCAAATGACCAGGAAGATGCTACAAGTCATGGGTGGGAAAGATGACATGAGCTGCTGAGTTCAGAAATGCTGGTGCTATAAACAAACTCTTCTGTCTCCCTCGCTTCCTTGTGACCGCTTATTTACTGTCTTATTTTCTCAGCGCATTCATTCTTCCCATGTCACCCTTCTTGTGGAAATTGAAATGGTGCATTGGCTGCTCACCCCCTCTCATGTTATCTTTGAAGTCATTGACCTGAGGTGCAACTACACTTTGGGTTAAGTCACTTGCTACAAGTAACCCTGGAGTTGGAAATTTCTGAATTTTATTGGAGGAATGCTAGCCCAGAATAGCTTACAGATCCCATGCCAGGGATGAACTGGGAGGGTGATGAAAGTGATAAGTTGTGTAAACTGTCTTGGGTCACGTAAGTGGGCAGATACGACTTGTTCAGTATGGGGAATGATTTAGTTAAGTAAGGAGCTTATTTCCACCCTCTCTCTCTGTGTTCACAGCTGTATTAAGAGATGTTTCTTCGGTTAGAATAGGAAAGAATCTGCAAACTGAGTTTATTCCATTCTTCCAGGAAGCAGAGTGACTTTCTGTAGGTCACAGGAAACAAGTTTGTAACTGAAGTCGTGTGACCTGACATGCACAAACATGAAGTACCAGTGACCCAGTCTGTGCTTATCCTGGACTTTGTTAAGGCTTTTATCTTACCTCTCTCATCTTGTGAGAGACACCTCTGTCCTTGTTGGCATCATACTCCGTCTTAGTTGATCCTGTATTATTAACAGAACTTGAGGCTTCTTAACTTGCAGCCATCTCCTCTCCTCCCACAACCTTCTGGTGTCACTTTTAAGAGCAACACAGTAATGGAAAGGCTAGTTCAAAGGGGAACAGTTTGCTGTGTTGTTTTTTTGTTTGTTTGTTTTATTATTTTATTATTATTATTATTTTAGCATTTCTTGAATACCATGTATTTGTCTGGTGTCTGGAAGCTTGTTCCAGTCAGACTCTGTAGCCAAGAACTCCTCCTCTTTCCCTCATGATCTCTCATGCCCTGGGATCTGTTTTGGGAGGGACAGCAGATGTGATAGTTCTTCAGTCTGTGTCAAACTAAAATTAGAACTCCTCACTAGCATTTCACAGCTTCATTAATTTGGAAAAATCTGTATATGCTCTAATGTGGACAAATCGTTTAAACAATTAATTTAAATTGTTAGGTCTGCTTTACATATAATATATACACAATTCATCCTGGTTGTAATTTTCATGGCATGAAAATTCAGTGAGATCAGGCTCGTGCTGGTGATCTAACCAAGTGCTGTCACCAAAAAGCTTCCAGCCTGGTCTGGCCTAGCCAGCCAGTGCAGGAGTTTGTCTCAGGTGAATCTGCACTGCTCAGCTTCCTTCCCATGTTCCTTGGGCCAGCTTGCTTTGGTTGCCTGGGAAAAATGAGAACCCTGGGACTTGCTTGAGTTAATGGATTGTATATGTAGAGCCAGCAGAGGTGATACTTGACGAAGGGTGCAGTCACTCTGGTGCATTCACTGCCCCAGGAGTTCAAGCTCAACTACTCCATCTTTATTTAGAAAAGGCTAGGGCAGTCAGCACTAACAGTTTGTGTACACAAGAGCTTGCTCTTGGGACAAGGGAGGAGCTGATCCTCTGCGAGCAGCCAGAATGGCCGCTCTCCTCCTCATGGCAGATGCGTGAGCACCACCTGTGTTTCTGCATCATGTGCTTTGCTCTCCTCTGGTCCTTTGCCAGCAGTGTGGTCCCCTTTGGCCCTGGGACTGACGAGGGTTTTGCAGACACGCTGACATCTACCTCAGTAGTGTTGCAACCTTGCGCTGATAAACAAGCCAAAAAAAAAAAAAAAAAGGCAACTTGCCTAAGGTCACTTGTTGGCTCAGGGCATTACTGAAAATAGAACTGGCTGCTCCTGCCCCATCAGTTAACCTTTGGGCTGTGCCACTGAATCTTATTTTGGGTCTCTGAGAATGATCTGCCCCTCATCGGCACCTAGTGACTGGAGCGTGACTGGGGTGGGAGGGTTAGCAGTCCTCTAAGCTCCCCGATCCCTCCAGCTCCCTGGATGCCATCCATGTCCTCGCTCGCCAGAGTAAATCCCCATGTGGATGGAGACGTGGCCACACGAGGAGTGGATGAGGTTGCTGGGGCAGGGAGGGGAACGGCCCCTGGGCCTTGCGAGGTGGGGCTCCGGGGCTGGCTTGGCAGCACCAGCACCCCTCAGCACCGCTCCCCTCAGCACCGGTTGTGGCCCCAGCTGCATCCCCGCTCTGCTGGCAGGAGCCCAGCTGTATGCTCCCCACTCTGTAGCAGCGGGAATGGCTCTGCAGGGAAGGAAAGGCAGGAAAAAAAACAACACAGTTTGGAGGAATTTGGGGCTCTGCAGGCCAGCAGCAGCGATGAACGCGGGGGTGCAGCCCGGCCGCCTAACACCACAATGAAAATAGGGGCGTTAGCATCTGCCAAGCGACCCGGCCGCCGCTTTTTTTGTGTGTGTGTGGGGGGGAAAGCTGGGCCCGGGAGGGAGCCCCCGCTTCGCCCCGCTCTGCTCTTCCAGCTCGGGGGGGGGCGCGGAGCCCTGAGTCCCCCCCCCGCTTCCTGGCTCTGAGCGCCGGGGGCTCGATGACCGCGGGTGACCTCGGGAAGGAGGGGGCGTGGCCTCTATGCTCTTGGCCACGCCCCCTCCGGTCCCGCTCGCCCTTAAGGGGCCCCGCGTGGCGGCGCGCGGCAGCTGTGGCGGGGGACGTCTCGCGCGCGCGCGCGCTTCCGCTCCTGAGGTAACGGCGCGTGCGCGGGGCGGGCCGGGGGACCGCGCGCGCGCGGTGTGCGTGAGGGGAGCGGGGGGTGGAGGAGGGGCGGGCGGCTGCCGCCTGCGGGGCCTTGAGGGGGCTCCCGCTGTGGAGACGCCCAGAGCCCGCCTGGGTGTCCCTGCTGGCCGGGGGAGCTGGCTCGGTCTCCAGAGGTTCCTCCAGCCCCAGCCGTGCCCTGGTGCCCTGCCCGAAATGCCTGGGGATGCCTCGGTAGCAGCGGTGCCGTCAGGTCCGGGTCTGGCTGGCCCTGAGCAGCAGCGAAATAAAGCCCTGGGTGCGGTGGGGGCTGGCAGGGGCGCACCTGCCGCGTCTCGCAACGCCTTTCTGTGCCCCGTTTCTACGTCCCGTTTCTATGCTTCTTGTGTGCGCGTGAGGGAATTTCCCTTCACACCCGCTGCGTGCAGATCACGCAGGAAAATGAATAGCAGTTTAGGAAAGAGGAACTCAGAAAGCGGCCCTCTGGTGAGTCGCACTGGGGAATTCACCGAAAACATCCCAGCGCTCCGGAAGCTCAGAGCAGCCGGTTGTGTGCTGGCTTACGTGGCAGAGGGACCGCGTGCCCTGGGCTCTGCCCTGCGCTGAGCCCTCCGGCCCTGTGGTGCGGGTGCACGCCGGCCCTCTTCTGGGGGCAGGAAACCCGCGGGTCCCGCTGCCAGAAGGATTTTCCATAGGTAAACCTGTTTACTGAAGGTCGTGCCATGGGCAGCTTTGTTGACCTGAAATTCAGCGCTCTGAAGGGACTGCAGTGAAGTTGTCGAGAATCTGCACTGTGTGCTCGCCCTGCAGGGGCTGGGCTTTATTTTCCTCGTGTTCTTCCTGCAGCGCTTCTCCGCCACGCTGGCCTGTGGTCAGCGGGGCTGTCCCGGAGAAAACTTCTGGTGCTTAGAAGTTTATATCGCTGCCTCCTTAAAACCAAAATTTATCTAGGAGAGGAAAAGCGGGTTGCTCAGCTGCTGTTTCCTCACTTAATAAATCTTCAGGGAAAACAAAAAGTTCAAGTTTCAGTTGGTGTGGAAATCTGGAGAGGGAGGGGGATGATGCGGCGGTCTCCTCAAGCTGGTGTGTGCAACAACAACTGGACAGGATCAGAAGTGCTGCTGTATGAGCACAAGGAAAATAAAACAGTAACCGGGAGCGAAGGGGGCCTGTGCTAGCAAATGTTAGGATGACTGATGAACACAATCTTAATTTGAACTGCTGGTTTTGAGGCTCTGTGTGTGTTTTGAGTGAAGGCACGTTCAGGCTCAGTTATAAACAAAACGTTCACCTCTGTAGCTTTGGCTGTCACAAGTGTGCCTGCAGTCCAGCTCTGCATCGCTGTCTGTGGATAGTTCATATCCTTCCAGCCCTTGTAGGATACAGCTCGCCCTCCAAGCAGAAGGCGTTTTGCAGTCAGATGGCTTAAGCTTTCACACAACTCTAATTACAAGGGCGGTTTCTTTCACCGGGCTTTTGTTTGGGTGTGTGTTCCTCATGTTCCTACCAACTGTGGCATGTTAGTTTGTTATTTCCCTTAGAAATAGCGTGTGGCAAGAGAGCATTGTTCCTGATCCTGCTCACCCGCCCGTTGAGCTACCATGAGAGTCAAGGCAGGCTCTGGTGAGCGCCTGTGTGTCTTCCCTGTCTTCCAGTGGCTTGTGTAGTGCTGCTGGGGAGGTGACAAAGCATCGTGAGATGAAGGGCTGTTGCTACATTACTTAGCAGAGCTGATCAGAGTATATGTGGTGTCAGAGTATATGTAGTGGTTTGTTTCTAATCAAAATTTGTTATGGAATATGAACTACTGTCTTGGGATCCCTGTGGCCTGTGTTCACAAAGAGAACTTGCACAGCTAGGTTGCACTTCAGCTTTCTGCTTGTGTGCTTATGTTCCATGGCACAAGTGTCCTTGGGACAAGCGTCCAAAAATTCTGCTACTGCTTGTCCATGCTGGTGCAACTCATCTCTTGGTGTCGGGGGCCTCATGGCACTGACATGTGGATTCTCCTTGAAAAACCCATTCTGCTGGTTATGGTGGAGGCAGTGATACCCTGGTGCATCTCCCAGGCTGTGTAGCCTCATGTCTGTGCTCTGCATGCCATATCCAGCCTGCGTGCGGATCCAGCAGGGACACCCTGTCCTCAGGGTCACCCCCGGGATGTGCACTGCAGCGGGCTCAGGCCCCGTGGCTGCTGGTTCCAGTAAGTTCTTACTCTTCTCAGGACTCCGCAGGAGACAGAGGGGTGGTGGTGCTGCCGCTGGCTGGCTCCATGCCGTCTGCAGACCGACATGCTCTTCTAGATGTGGGTTTGAGCTCCTCCAGGCTGGGGAGGGGACGAAACCCGCTCTTCCATGGGCTGGGTGACTGCTGCTAGCAGTAGGCTACTCCGTACAGATAATGCAGATAATACACCTTTTCTTGCAGCTGTTTCTTATCAGAAGAACAAAATAAACCGCTCTGGTGTTGTAGTCTAGAATGGGGGCAAAGGGCAACGTCTGCCATGAACCTCAGAGCTTTAGAGATGCGTTTTGGAGATGTGCCTCTCTCAGCTGCTTGTGAATTGAACTATTTTTGCATCTGAATCGTAGCCTGTAGCAAGCGGAGCACAAATCGAGCACCATCGTGTCCTTGCGTAGGTGAGGAATTGGGAGGAGGGGATCTGCTTTTTTGGGATAGAAGGAGACTTATTTGCTGGGAATTGTGGCTGGCCGTGCCTTTGCCCACCGCTGTCAGGGGCAGGATGCGGTACAGGCATATCCTCCTCCAGCCCCAGCTTAGCTAATGTCGGATTCATTAGATAAAGGGCTCTTTCCTTTTGTTAATATCTGTCATCATTCAGCCAAATGTGCTCCTCACATTGCCTGCTTCAAATTGCTCTGTCTGATGTCGGTATGAAATAGTGTGCTAAAACCCTCTTTTTAAAAAGATGAAGGATAAGACGATTCGTCTCCAATCAGTTAGAAATTCACCGAAGCAATTAAAGCTCCGCCTGTCAAGTGACGAGCATCAAAGGTTGTTGAATATGAACCTTACATAAAATCACCATTGCTTTCAGGATTAGAAAATGCTTCGTTTGGGTGACGAAACCCTGTAGCGACAAAGTGCAGAAACCCCCTCTGAAAGCAGCGTAGGAGCCGCTGAGAGCACAGAGCTGAGAGCACAGCGGCTGCCGAGCGCTGGTTTTTACCAGAACAGATGTTTAGGTCCCCATGGAGCGGGCGTGCAGCAGGGGCTGTACCCCAGCAGCTGCCCTGGGTGCGCTGTGGGGAGCCAAAGCAACCCCAACGCTCCCGCACCCCGAGAGCCGAGCGCGGCGGGCAGGCGCGGGGCCAGAGCTTCCTCATTAGGCGGCAGTGTGGGGTGACGGGCCGCTTCCAATTGCGAGGCAGAGAGCACATGACATAAGATGCTCCAGATCTGCCTCGTGGGCGCTAGTTTAAAAATAAAGGATATTACACGTTGCTGCTCATCCGGAGAGGCTGCGGGAGGAGAGGCTGCACAAAGGCGAGGCGATGCGTTGTAAGGCTGCGCCGGAGCCCTACGGTGGGTGGTTTCGGGGAGGTCTGAAAGCTAAGCCTTAACGTTCGGGGCAAAAGAGTGCAAATATAAATGTTAACCTCGTGGTGCTTTTTCAAAACTGCATTTGTCAAGCTCATTTTCAGGTGTGAGAGTGGATGCAGAATCTTAATTCTGCTCAGGCTTTTCAGACAAGCTGAGCTGAATGTGAAGGGCACTTCATCCACTTACAGAATTTACCGTATTTCATACAAATACAGCAGTCTTGAGTCCTATCTGCTTTGGAATTGTCTTTGTCAGGTAGCTGCATCAATGAAAGCTGATTTCACTGTAGTATTTGATTCTATTTTAATTTCAAACTGCTTTTACAGGGACAATGCTGTGTGAATCAGATGCGCATATGGCACTTACAGAACCTGTCCCCACGGCTTATCTTAATTTGGATGTTCAAGGAAACGGCAAGGTGTCATTGGATGATGCACTGGTCAGCTCTTCGGCTAGGTTTGTCTAATTTAAGATTTATTTTTTTTTTCTGTGGTGGCCTGTATACATAGGGTATAGCTCATATTCTAGCATGTTTATTTAGATTAATTGGGAAGATTTTTAGAAGATTTTTTTTTTTTTTTTTTTTTTTACTAATTCCACAATCCAAAAGCTGAATCTACAATCAAATGTATATATATAAATATATATCAAATCTACAATTCAAATATGTGAAATGCCTAGCAAGTACTGCATGCGTTGGGAAGCATCACTGTACTGTAAACAAGAGGTGTGCCTCATGAGGGACAGCTTGTGTGCAGTACCTGTGCTGATTTTTATCAATCTAGACAACTTGATTGGCTCTAAATTTAAATAACCTCTTAATAAAGAGTCCCTTGGTAGCTAAGGGTCTAAATCTCACCACTGTGTAATGGGATATAGCTGACAGACTTCAAGACTCCCTTTACCTCATTTTTGGGGGCTATGTTGGAATTATATGTAGTAAGAGGAAGAAAAAGAAGATGACTTTTGATTCAGTGTAGCAGAAATAGCTGCAGGGGTTTTGCTCATATTACTGAGTCACTTCCACGCTTTGTCCACAAAAGCAGATGGAGAAATGATGCAGAACTACTGCAACTGAGGGTTAATTTGTGTTGGAAAATGTTCTCAGTAACAGTGAGGAAATACATAGTAGAGAAGATCTTGTAATCCTTTTTGGAGAAAAGAAGAAAGCTGATTTACATACCTCTGGTTTGTAGTTTGCAGATTAGATAGAAATGATTCTGCTTTTGGACAGCACACAGGAGTAGCCAAGACAAAGCTCCATCCCTTAAATCCTATCCTATGTGCCAAGCCATGAGTTGATTACCCCCTAAGAAGTCCAGAGGAAATGTAAAAGGGAGGGAAGCAACTTACCTCTTAGACTGATATTCACAAGGTGCTCTGTGGCTGATTCATCTTCCCTTTGATCCAGTAGAAGAGGAAGAAAGTATGAAGCTTGGGTGGCATCCTGCCAGCGATAGATAGGCTGAAGGGTTTCTGTGGGACCAGGCGTGTCCTGCTTAGTGACAGCAGAGTTGGCAGGCTGTCTTTCTGCCAGGGAGCTGCACCGTTATACAGGACGTGGCCACCCCGTCCACGATGTCTGTGATGTCACGGGCGCACAGCCCCTTCTAGAAGACTACCAAGACTACCTTGGAAGAAACTTCATACCAGAAGTTGCAGTGAAGGAAGAGTGAATACGTAGTGCTGACATGAAGAAACAAATGCTTCCATGACAGCCTCAAGCAGAGGACCCATCTCAGGGCTGTTTGGCAAGGCAAGATGGAGCTTTAGTTTCTCTGGAGTATGATCTTGGGTAGCGTAATGCTTGGGCCTTGGTGCTAAGGTGATGGTACAAGTGCGGTTTGCTCAGGGTGGAGGAACAAATGTCGTCTGCTTGTAGCATGGAGGTGTGATATGTCATTCTATGGGCAGAGCACAGAGACTCGGATACCAAATCTCACAGGGTCTGGCTTCCAACTCGTGGCCTTAAGTGGGATGTGTGACTTAATTATTCCATATCCTCATCACTTACGGCTTTGAGAAAGTCTGTTTTGGAACAGGACAGATGAAGAACACTGTTCTACAAACACAGGCAGGAGGTGTTTTAATGGTTCTTGCAAGACTGAAAGTAAAAAGGGCAACCACAGATACCACAGTGCAAACTCCTTGCGAGGAGCACAGCTGAAGTAGATAGAGGGGATGTGTCTGAGAGTGCCTGTTCAATTTCTGCACAAACATCTGGTGCGAGCCTGATGTACTAACTTCATTAGGAATACCTAAGAACAGGATTTCCTGTTAAATCAATTTCCTGCTCTTAGCTGGCCTTGATTTCTGCAGGAAATCTCTGTGGGTTTTTCCCCAGGGTCACCAGGGTGATGGCTGTGCTGCACAGGAGCACGGCCTTGGGGCGCTGCCGCCTTCCTTAGGCTCGTCAGAGAAAAGCACCAGATCTGCGTGCCCCTTTCTGTCCCCGCCTCGCTCACTGCTGTAGTTTGTTTCAGGCACGCAGAGCAGACCTGTGGTATTAAATTACCGCTGCATCGTGGATGTTGTGTTCATGGATTCTTCTGCAGCTAGTCTTACAGTTAGAGTGACGTACACATGTTCAAAAGCAGTGCAGGCAAAGACCACCGCACACTTGCTGAGGTGGGCATGTTTCATTGGTGCCTGAGCCAGTAAAATTAATAAAGCCAGCTACAAAACATCAGAAACCACTCATCTTTGCTTGACATGCAAGGCTTAATGTAATTAAGTGATGGGGTGAGTATGGCTAAGGCGTTCTTCATCCAGGGCACTAAAGTCCATCCAGTGCTCATTACTTTTGCCTTGCAGAGCTGTTGAGGTCTGCAACACTGAGACAGCTGAAGATACTAAGACGGAAGGATCTCAGATGAACAAGCTTGGTTTCAAATGTAAGTAGAAAGAATGTTTAGTTACTGTTATGTGCATAAAATTATTATTTAAATGAGAGAGTAATTTACAAAACCATAACATTGGAAGAGGGAATTCAAATGGCAGGGTAGTCTGTTCAGAAGCCTCTAGAACATAGATTTTAAAGCACTGGTGTGCTCCAAGGAGTAAAATAGTTAGTATCACGGACTAATGCATACGTACCAGGTAATCGTGTACTACTTATTTTAATAATACGTAAATAAGTGGCAGGAAGATTTAGGTTAGAAGGGGAGGTAAATGGAAAACATTAAACAAAATTTTGAATGTGCTTTAGAGGCTTCATCTCTTAGTCTTCTAAAATAGTGGGGGAAAAGGGTGGGAGGGAGCTGTTAGCATTTGCTTTTACTTCAATACTTGTATTTATATTTCTGTTATGGCAGAAAACAATTTCTAAATATGAGATGTTGAATATTTTTCTTTCAAACCAGCCTCTTCACCTCCTCCCTCCAGTGTGTGGACAACACAACGAGATGGAGAAGTCAGACTGAGGATGGATGAGCAGGGCATAGGCAGTGAGGCACCAAAGACAGTTCATGATCTGTTCCAGGAAGCTACTAGTAAATATGGTGACTATTATGCTCTTGCATCCAAGAAAGGTGGCCAGTGGATAAAGCTAACTTACAAGATGTACTATGATGAGTGCTGTAAAGCAGCCAAAAGCTTTCTGAAGGTGAGCTTTTGTTGAAATCTACTCCGCGTTCATGGTCAGCAGTTTAACTGCTGAAATGGCTGGAATCAGCTGTATCTTATACTTACAAATTCTCTGAATGTTGACGAGTCTTAAGGTGACAGGGAAAGTGGCTGACCCACCAGAAGGCTGCGCTGCCATGCAGTGGGACCTCAACAGGCTGGAGAATTGGGCGGGGAGGAACTTAATGAAGTATAATGAGGGCAAGCGTAGAGTCCTGCATCTGGGCAAGAACAACCCCAAACACCAGGATAAGTTGGGCACTGCCCTGCTGGAGAGCAGTGAAGGGGAGAGGGACCTGGGGGTCCTGGTGGACAGCCAGATGACCATGAGCCAGCACCGTGCCCTTGTGGTCAAGAGGGCCGATGGCATCCTGGGGTGTATCAGGAGGGTGATTGGTAGGGTGAGAGAGGTTCTCCTCCCCCTCTACTCTGCCCTGGTGAGACACATGTAGACTGTTGTGTCCAGTTCTAGGCCCCTCAGTTCCAGAAGGACAGGGAACTGCCTGAGAGAGTCCAACACAGAGCCACGAGGATGATGAAGGGAGTGGAACATCTCCTTTACGGAGAAAGGCTGGGGGGGCTGGGGCTCCTTAGCTTGGAGAAGAGACTGAAGGGTGACCTTATTAATGCTTATAAATACGTAAAGGGCGATTGTCAGGAGGATGGAGCCAGGCTCTTCTCAGTGACATCCAGTGGTAGAACAAGGGGCAATGGGTGCAAGCTGAAACGTGGGAGGTTCTGCTTAAATGTGAGATAAAACTTTTTCATGGTGATGGTGACAGAGCACTGGAACAGGCTGCCCAGGGGGGTTGTGGAGTCTCCTTCTCTGGAGACTTTCAAAACCTACCTGGATGCGTTCCTGTGTGACCTGATCCAGGTGTTCCTGCTCCGGCAAGGGGATTGGACTAGATGATCTTTCAAGATCCCTTACAATCCCTAATATTCTGTGTTTCTGTGAATTACTTGAACATGACATGAACGTCTTGGCAATTACTGCAGTGTTTTTGTCTGAATTTCGTACAAATCACTTCCACATTCAAGTAAACAAAAAATATTTAGGAAAACCTTTAAGGAGGGGTATTTGAGACATGGCAAACCTGTACAAAGCCCGTCATAAGGCTTGTAAATTTTCATCTTTCCAGGAAAAAACTTAAAGAAATGCTTATGAATCCAACTTAAATGATTGAACTGGCTGAGCCATTTCTTGTACAGTTGGGTGTTAAGACAGATTGAGAGAGAGAAAACAACATTATGTGTTCTTCCTGTTATCATTAGAAAGTCTTATTTCCTAAAGTTAAGGCCACTCTTTTGTTTGTTTTTCCCTTCCACTCATACTGTGGGATCTTCCAGTATGCATACTCCCACTGTCTCTGGTGCAAAACCAGAGAACAGCTGAAGCAGGTTGAAAGGCTTGGACCTCAGCAGCTGGATTTCCATAACCTCTGTTAACTCTTAAGTTAACTCTAAGCATTCTTCAAAGGACAAACAAGATTGCCGTAATCTCATCTCTTGTTTACAGCTGGGACTAGAGCGTTTCCATGGAGTGTGCCTCTTGGGATTTAATTCTCCAGAGTGGTTTATTGCTGACATTGGAGCTATCTTTGCAGGGTAAGAAAGAGTGTTGTCTCTTGACTTGCATTTTGCTTTAGCCTTCAGATAGTAATTTCATTATTCATGTGAGAAGGTGTTTTTGGTTTAAAACAAAACAAGTGCTGCTTATATTTGAATTTAATGAGGATAGCTAGAACCTGATCTCTCTTCATTATGAATTAATAAGACAAAAAATATATTTTAGCTAGAAAAAGCACATTCTCTCTTAAAATGAACAGTAGGTTAAATCAAAAACATGCTTATTTACATTTTGGTTAAAATATGATGTTGGAAAAGGTCAGAGTATCAAAATTGAGTGCTGTGATAGCTGTCTTCCATCTGACACACTTTGGCCCGTTACACCGTTCTGACATTACCTATGACCAGAAATGAGCCTTTGCTCTTGGAACTAAGCTTTCCACTTACTGTTGTTGCTTTATGGGATGTTCTGCCTATGGTTTTGCCTCTGTTAAAGTTTGAAATTGTATGATTTGTTTTTCCTGCCAGCAGCTTTGCTTATCCTCTAATTCTGTGTTTTTCTTTTCCTTTTTTTTTTTCTTCTTTTCTTTTGTAGTGGTCTTGCCGTTGGTATCTACACTACAAATTCTCCTGAGGCCTGTCATTACGTAGCAGAGAACAGCAGTGCTAACGTTGTGGTTGTGGAAAACCATAAACAGCTGCAGAAAATCTTAGAAGTAAATACACTTGTTAAATGACTGGAAGCTTTGTGTCCTGTTGATGGATATGGGAGGGTAAAGCTACCTGAGGGAAATGCTGGATCTGAAAGCAGAGGTGAACCGATCGAGCCTGCTTGGTGTGTTTGCTGTTCAAACCCAACGAGTGATCACTTTTGCTAAATCTCATTAAAGTTAAAGGGTGGTTCTGCAGAGTAGCAAAGCCTTGAGCTTAAAGTACGACAAGCCAAAATGAAAAAATAAAAATCCCCTAGGTCGACTGGCAACATCCCAGTCCAAATGGTTACTGTCTCTACTGAGGCTTCCCCCTTCTCTTTCAGCAAGACAGATGAGATTCTCTTAGCTTTACTTCAAATGGCAAGTAGCAGTTGCATGTTGAGTGGTGGGTAACTTAGGCTTAAAAAGAACAAGTGGGATTTGCTCCTTCTCATGGATCTCTCTTCTTAACACAGGTTCAGCATAAACTACCTCATCTGAAAGCTATTGTCCAATATGGGGAAGAGCTAAAAGAGAAGAGACCAAATTTGTATTCTGTAAGTAATGGGCATCTCACTGGCTTGTAAATAACAGCTGTGTTTAGCTGATGGCTTCAAGCAACCATCACCTTCTACAGGACTGTCATAAATAATGCAAGTTTATGTTGATTACAGTGAGGGAACGCTTGCCTAGCTGAA
Organism: Nettapus auritus; assembly: GCA_011076525.1. Taxonomy (NCBI): domain Eukaryota; kingdom Metazoa; phylum Chordata; class Aves; order Anseriformes; family Anatidae; genus Nettapus; species Nettapus auritus. The sequence goes on along the minus strand of CM021792.1, from coordinate 5,319,125 downwards.
GTGGTAGATGTACACTGTTGCTCAAATCTTGATAAATCCATATTGTAAGGGAAGGGTGCTAGCATGCTGACCTCTGCTAGGCAGCTTCAGGTCCCATAGTTACTCCTGCTTGGCACTCCCAGTGAATGCCAGGGTTGCCTACAGAGCTGGGAAGCTTCTTCAGGGTAGATCTGTCTCCTTTTCTGTTTCTTGCCATGCCTCTCGTGACAGACAGAAAATACGGTGGGACTGGCAGATTCTGTTGCAGGTTTGGACATTGAAAACAGTTCCCTTCATGTATAGCAAAGAGTTTAATTTCATTTGTCAGCGATGGTGTGTAAAGTGATCAAGTTCTTCTCTGTTTTATACAGTGGAGAGAGTTCATGGACCTTGGCAAAGATGTTCCAGATGCTCAGCTCCGTGAAATCATTGACTCACAGAAGCCTAACCAGTGCTGTACGCTAATATATACCTCAGGGACAACTGGACAGCCAAAGGGAGTAATGCTCAGTCATGACAACGTAAGTATCTCTCTGTGTGCCCATTCCGAGAACTGTGACCTTAGGTAGGTGCTGAGGGACTGCAGAGATCAGCTGAAGAATGTGCCTGATGTGAAGACCACAGGAAGCTGTAGGATCTTTTCGTGAGCTGCATGTAATGTGTTGTATCTGATCAGAAGGGCTGCCGCTTCATACAGAGTTGTGTTCTTTTTAACAGTTGACGTGGACATCATTAGCTGCAGGACGTTTCATAACGCTGGCAGAAGCTACAGAAAAGCAAGAACTGGTGGTCAGCTATCTGCCTCTCAGTCATATTGCTGCGCAGATAACGGATATTTGGTTATCAATTACATTTGGAGCACAAGTTTTCTTTGCTCAGCCAGATGCATTAAAGGTAAAAACATAAGACAATAAAAAGCTTATGCTTGTCCACCTGCTTGTGGCTAGGGGTGTGCACTTTAAAACAAACCTTGCTGACATAACACAGCCTTTAGAACAACGAGATAACTTAGTTTATTTGTCCAGTGGCAGACTGCTCCTATTTAAGGGTCTGTTGATTTGAAGAATGTGGCCAGTCTGACCTTTGCCTTTTGACTTTGTGTTACAAGCTATGATGATGAGCTGACCAAGCACTTCGCAACGAGGAGCTTCTTGGTGACTCACCTGACACCAGTTCTCTGCCCTGATAGCTTGGTTGAGCAACAGCTTTGTATTTGCTCTGTCCAAATTGCAAAATGCTACCACCATTAAGTCTGTGTCCTGGAAAGAGAATGACTCTTGTCCCGATGCTGTGTCAGCATGGACACTGAGAGTGTCGACCCTTGCTGTCTTGTCAAAACCATTGTGGAATGTGAATGCTTCTGGGGCTCTCTTTTCTTGTGGAACATGGCAGGAAGAAAACTGGAATTGCCCAGTGCTGCTTTGTTCACACTCAGCAGCAGCAACACTTCAGTTAAAAATGAGCAATTCCTCAAAATCAAGAGTAGTTGAAGGTCTTGGCTAGTGACCAGTGCTGACCTGGTATCTGTACAAAATCTCTTTTGAAAGCCTTATAAAATTCTGTTCTTCTCAGGGCACCTTGGTAGACACCCTGCGGGAGGTGAGGCCAACTGCATTTTTGGGAGTTCCTCGTGTCTGGGAAAAAATGGAAGAAAGAATGAAATCTGTTGGTGCAAAATCATCAATGCTCAAAAGAAAAGTGGCATCTTGGGCCAAGGAAGTCGGGTTACAGACAAACCTGAAGTGGATGAACGGGTAATTAAAAGCTACACTTAAGGGGTGTTATGTTAGAGCTTTAGCATTGGATCAGTAATTATATCCCACATAAAAGTCCTGACTCGTGGACATTAAAAGCCAAATGTAGTGCTGGGGCCAGAGGGTGGGCAGCAAGGACTGAAGGCAGGAGTCATTTGTATTTATCTATTTTACTGAATAAGCCAAAATAGGAGATGGATGAAAGAGGATGGGAAGGAGTTTTACTTTCTGACCAAGGTCTTCTAACGTTTCTTCCACAGGTATTCTGAAGTCCCAGTGAACTTCCGCTTAGCCAGGCACCTGGTATACAAGAAGGTTCGAAAGGCCATTGGGCTGGATCGCTGCACGAAGTGCTACTCAGGAGCCGCTCCAATTACTAGAGAGACGCTGGAATTCTTTTTAAGTCTGAACATTCCTGTGTATGAACTGTACGGCATGAGCGAGAGCTCTGGGCCTCACACAGTCTCTCTACCTCACGCATTCAAGTTTACCAGGTAAATAACTTTCTGTGAGTGGAGCACAGCTGACTGGGAGGAACGGAGTTGCTTTAATGTTTCTGCTGCATCTGGCTTGCTTGGCTCACCTGATGCAGCTCAGCCCCAGTCTTGCAGCCAGTAAGAAGTCGCTAGGGAGCCAGTTTCTCTGGCCCACGTATTGCAGATGAGATCTGCCAAGGGCAGCAGCCATGTTACTTAAATTTAACTTGGCCTGGATTCCCTAGGAACAGAGGAGGAAACAAGGGATTTATGGGAAGAAAGAATCAGTAACTAACGTAGGTTAGAGTTTACCTTACTGCATTTATTCATTTGACATTAAGACTCCTCTGTTGCTTTGAACAGCTTGTTCGGTCCCCATGTGTTTAGTATGCAAGGTGAATACTACCATCAGTAGGAGTTAGCTACCAAGAACATAAATCTTCTAACTCAAAGCTCAGGTGCTTGAAAGCAATAGATGGAAATATGGGTGTGAACACTGATCTCTCTGCAGTAACAACTTCCTGTAGTTTCTTACATGTAAGCAGATGTCTTAAGTTTTAAAGTTCCCTGCTGAAGCAGTTGTAATAAAAGCCTGCCTGGCTTGGTTCAGACACTTCAGATTGAGTGGGTACTGTTACAATCTCACTCTTAAATTCAGTAGCTGAGCAGCAAAAATAATTTTAAAAAATGCCTTGGGTTTGTGTTGTCTTTGTTTAAGCTGTGGAAGGGAAATGTCAGGCTGCCGGACATTGATCCATAACCCAGATGAAGATGGCAACGGGGAGATCTGCTTCTCAGGAAGGCACGTCTTCATGGGCTACTTGAACATGGAAGAGAAAACCAAAGAGGCAATTGATGAAGATGGCTGGCTGCATTCAGGTGACCTTGGCAAGTGTGATAAAGATGGATTCCTGTACATCACTGGCAGAATTAAAGGTAATGTAGCCCATCGCTTGTTTTGAGGTTGCACAGTGCTAGGATACAGTACTTCAGACCCTGGTAGTTGTGTGGTCGTGGCATGCATAGAAGATACTGCTTTTTAGATACTACATCCTCTGAAATTTTTCATATGAATATGGCTGCAGTGTGTGCTGCCACTGAGCATGTGACAAGGCATGTGACGGGAAGAGAAGGCTGACCGCTGAAACCAGTGTGTGTTTGCAGAGTGAGAAAGAAATCCTCTGATTTCAGAGGCAGTAGTTAGTACTTTGACTTGTTATGCAGTGCTGGACGTGCCTGGGTCCAGCTGTGTGTACTGCCAGCTCCCTCTGGTTTCAGCTAGCTTTGCTAGTTAACCTGTAAGGGAAAACAATAGCTTAATGCTGTTGTGAAAATGGCCTGCAGCGACACAGCTCTTGGGACGCCGCTCTGACCAACACCAAACAAATATAATTTCGTGCAAGACTCCAATCATTAAAAAGAGATAAATGGTCATGCAAAGGGGCTGCTTTAAGAAATCTGTAAGAGACAGCCAAGAAAGGGATGCTCATCTCTGCTCCATAACGTGCTGTGTGTAGCTTTAAAAACTCTGCTTTGCCTCAGCAAATTTTTAACTCAAATTTCTGAACAGCTTGGTTAACAACTTGAATTCCCTAGAGCTCAAGGTGGCTGTGGTATGGTACTGAGGTGCTCGTATTCCAAACCCCATGTTCTCCAGCTGCAAACATCTGTGGAGCATTAAGGCAACTTTTGTGATGCTGTGTGCTTGCACACCATAGTTTCATCTCTCCTCACCTGGGTGGAGTCTTTCTGGTTTGCTTTCTTCCCTAGATATTGGGATACAGACTCATTGTTTGATCTCTGTAGCCACAAAGGTGCTACAAAATCATTTCAGATTGTGAAGGAAGGAAGGGGGGAGCTGTAAGCATTAATCAAGATTTGTCTCTTTTCCAGAGCTCATCATCACAGCAGGAGGTGAGAACATTCCTCCCGTTCCAATTGAGGACGCTGTAAAAGAGGCCGTTCCCATCATTAGCAATGCAATGTTGGTTGGAGACAAAGCAAAATTCCTTGCTATGCTCCTAACACTAAAGGTGGGTTTGATTTGTCCTATTTACTGGACAAAAGGGTGGGCATCTACTAGGGATGGGGCTGTAAAGACAGACTATTTGGCATGCATCTAATACAGTGAGGAGGATGATTGTTGTGTTCTACGATGACTGCTGGAGCCTAGAGGCATCTTGCAGCATGACTTGTAGCTGAGCTGCAAACACCACTTGTAACTGTACAAAAAAATGAGCACTTGCCAGCTGATCAGACAGTAAGGTTCTGCTGTTTGGAGCAACTGCTTATCTCTGTACGATACCGGACAGAAAGCAGAAAGAAATGGTACTAAAAGACACAGAAGTCAGACCGAAAAAAGAAACCTCCTGCTTTTCTTACCTGTATTTCAGTATATCCCGGAGATGTCTGGACAGTAATGAGATGTCCGTGACTTCTTTTCAAGATGCTGGCTTTAATCTCCCCAGTGACACGTGGTGGCCTTTACTGACTCTTCTGCCTAGGACCAGAGAGCCCCTGCAGGCCAGTGGCTTCTCAGGCCAGTGGTAATTGCTCATTAGTGAGACTCTGACAGCCACCCTCCTTGCCCTTGTGCAAGAGATGCTGTGCCAGGCTCTGGAGCTGGTGCTGCTGCACTTGCCTGATGAAGTTGCTGCCTCTGTCGTCCTACAGCTGCCAGCAGTGCTGCTGTGGAGTGTAGGGAAGTAAACCTCTGGCCTCAGAGGCAGGATCCTGCCATATCCTCCCCTAATTTGGGAGAGCACAGGAAGAATTTGGATGATGAGTTCTGTACCCTGCTTGCACCTTGGTATTGATGTGGGTATTGAGTATGTAGGGATCTGGAGGTGTTTCATCTGTACTTTGCCTTAAGTTTTCATTTGAAGCAGTGGTTTGCATAAAGCATATAAGAAGTGGTTGATCTAATTGGACAACTGGTACTGGGTGTGGGGGGGGAAGGTGACCTGGCAGCTTCCTGTGGCCATAAGGCTTATTACTGCAAAGGGAGTCAAGTGTTTAGCAATATAAAGTGACTTGTCTTGCAGTGCAACGTAGATGTAGAAAGTGGGGAGCCAGGAGATGACCTCACTCCAGAAGCTATTGAATACTGCCAAAAACTGGGCAGCAAGGCTACAAAAGTCTCTGAAATCATAAGCAGCAAAGACAAGGCTATCTATGCAGCTATCCAGAAGGGAATTTCAGCAGTCAACGAGAGAGCTGTCTCAAATGCTCAGAAAGTCCAGAAGTGGGTCATTTTGGAGAAGGACTTCTCTCTCTTTGGTGGAGAGCTTGGTGAGTAGTGCACGGGGCACTGGGGCTTACCCTGTGAACCCCCAGCCCTTGCTTGCTGTGGCTGGAGCATGTCGCAATGCCAGGGAAGGTGGAATGGGTTATTCGGGACTTCCTGACCCTGCCTGGTGGTACTGAGCTCAGCAGTCCTTCCTCTTGGGATTGTGCTGCCAGTTGCAGGGTGGTTGTGCTGTTTCTGGTCATGGGGGAAGGGAGGTGTTGTTAAGCACAAAGCGATTGAGAAGTCAATGTGTGTTCACATGCTCTGAATCCTCCTCCAGGCTTGCTTCATTCTAATATTGATTTATGCCTCAAAATGACGCCTGCTGTAGCACTGCCGCCATTACAGCCCCATGTTGTGTTTTTTCCACAGGCCCAACAATGAAACTGAAGAGACCAGTGGTGGCACAGAAGTATAAAGACCAAATCGATCAGTTTTATATGGATACGCTGACCACAACAGAGAACACTCTTAGGCGGTAACATGGCAGCTTTGTGACATGGTAGAAACTTCCCTGTTGTGTGAGTGTGCTGTCAGCCTGGGCTTCCCGTGAAGGAGTCAGTGGGTTCTGTTAAAATAAATGAGGCTTGGCTATCATGCAGACTCCCTGAGTTACTTAGCTGTATGTTTTTTGGCCTTTTCACTGCAGTAAGTATGATTGTGCCCGGTTTCCTATGTGTATATTCAAATGCTGAGATATTCCTGAATACCTCTGCTTTGCATTTGTCTCTTCCTTTTTTATAAGGGCAGTGCATTTACCTTATAAGTTCATAGTGTGTTGTCTTAACCAAAGTGTGTTTTTTTTTTTTTTTTTTTTCCTGAGCTGAATGTAAAACAATCGGGAGCTGCATTTTTCCTGCTCCATGGGGAAGGCAGATTCTTTTTATAGTGGTATACTTTTTTTTTTCCCTTGATGCATGTTTAATTGCATGCTGTTGACATCTGAATTATTTTAAATCCCTTTACCCACAAACTATCTTCTGTCAAACAAGGCAAATGCTACACACTCTGGCTAAGTCTGTATGTGGAACCTGGGGTTTACTGGGTTTGTCTGTGCAATATGAATGTTTCAGTGTCTTGAGTTATGAAGCCATAAATTATACTGCTATAGTATACATGAACTGTGTTCTGAAAGCATTCCACAGAGGAATTATTTGAAAAGCTGAGTATGCATGTGTAACCTATCTGTATGCTTACAATCACAGAAATGTTGTTTAGAGCATCCTGAAACAGGTGGAACTCGAGAGCAGTGGGGCTGGGTTGCAGAAGCAGGATATGTACACTCGTGGAGTGGAGCCTGCAGAGGGCGCTGAAGTGCTAGAGGGCTGATCAGTCCTCCAGACCAATGTACCGCTCCAGCCCCCACAAAGGCCAACCACGGCGAGGTCATTAGAAGCCTCCATCAAAGCTGTGCGGAAGTACACGTTAATAGCTCCTGAAGGCCATCGGTGGTTCTGCAAAGCGGATTGCTGCCTGCCAACTGCCTGGAGGGACTTTAATGACCTTAGCAAATGGAGGCTGGCTTGTAAAATTGCTTATTTCAAACTAGACGTCATTACAAGTGGAGCAGTTGTACTCTGGTTCTGGATATTGTTTTGTGGACAAAGGAGGAGCAGCCAGAGATATCAGGTGCTTTGATTCGGAAGTGGCGTGCAGGGGAGCAGCAACTACACTATTAAATAATGCAAATAGCTCAAGTGAGCTGCAAGGCCCTTGGTCTGTACCTGCAGCACCGGTATCAAAACCTTGCTGTGGGGGAGGGGGGGGCAGTAACAGGCTGGGCAGGGCAGTTTCTATGGTTTGATCTGGACTCACTACTCCAGCAAGCAGCTCAGTGAAATACCACTTGCGCGCTTGCCTGCAGCACTTGCATGGAGGTACGGGCCCTGCAGTCCCTCTTGTGCAACTGTGTTCTCAGCTATGGGGGTCTGCAATGTCTTGACTTTCAGAGAAATGCCTAATAAATAAACTCTGCAGTTTGTGTCTCAATGCTTCAGTGGTTTTTGCAAAACAATGCTCAGTGCTCAAGTTGTTGAGTTCAAGGTCTATGGCATCAGGGGGGCGAGCACCAAAAGGCAACTCTCCCTTATAACAGCTGGCTTTATCAGAACCCTTCTCGGTAAATATTGAGCTCAAAGACACTGCCCTCCGCAGGAGAGAGGAGACCAACAAACTACAGAGCCTACAGCAGGGGAATTTGTCACAGCCTGCAGCAGAGGAAGGCTCGAGGTGGAGCTCTGCCTTGCTGAGCTGTTTGACTGCAGGCACCACAGCGCTCCGGCTGCCACCAGGTGGGGGATGACATCAAGCTGTACAGCTGCCCCCCGCACCCAGGAGGGGCATGGCCCTGCTGCTGCTTCTGCTGCCCTGCAGCAGCTCCTGTCCACTGCACAGCCCTGGTTTGTGCCCAGCAGGGCCCTGTGCCTGCACTGCTGCCTTCAGCCCCCAGCAAGAACAGCTTCTGTTTTGACAGAAAACATTTAGGTAACAAGGTGCTAGGGGGAAGCCTTCTTCCACAGAGAAGCAAAACAATGAACAAAACAAAAAAAAAAGTTTTACTTTTCCATCTTACTTTATTTCACTTTTTCTAGAAAATTCCTCCATAGTTCCACAAATTTAACAAAAAGGTTTAAAATTCAGGACAAACAATCCTGTAATGTATTACAAACATGATTTTTTTTTTTTTATTTTGAAGTTAAGTCTTGGGCCAGCTGAATTTCTTACAGCCGAGTGAAGAATTCATTTCCCAACACAACTTTTAAAATCCTCAAGTGACAAGGTATTTAATACCTTGATTCTAGGCAGAAATACAATTAAAAATTAGCTAGAAGTTGAAGTACTTACATTTTCTTTAGGAGTGCAAACTCATCTCTTCAGTTTTTGATGGCTATTTCATGCCCCCATGAAAGCAACACCAATCATTTTTCATCTTTTTAGAAGTAATACTCATACCAGGTGCACAATGGCTGTCTCTAGCATCAGCATGGCAAGCAGCATGTGGCAGGCAGCTGGGCTAGTGCAGAGACGCTCCAAGTACACTGACCGCGCTCTAGTGCATTCGAGAATGTGACGGCTGAGGCTTGCAGAAGCAGAGTGACTTGGGGCTCTGCTCACAGGGAATGGGATAGGGCAAGCTCCAGAGGGGACGTTTAAACCTCTCACCATCAAATACTCTCAAGATTTGCAAAAACTTGTTTCTGGATTGTTGCATCAATTTCTTTGCTAGTTCCGATGCTTCCACCACACACAGCAGTATAAGAACTGGTGGCAAAAATCATTGCACTTCCACGTATTCAGCCTGACCACAGCATAGCCAGTCTCATCACCAACATATCCAATATTCCTTAGCTGGCGTTCTGGGAGCCAGCCAGCCTTACTATCCTTTTTTTTTTTTCCTTTTTTTTTTTTTTTTTTTTTTTAATCTTAATAGTAAATGTCAGTAATCAAAGCCTCAAGGCTTAATACATACCAGACCAAGACAACAGGAAAACACTCCTGACCCCTCTTTTGCCCTTTAATACAAAGGCCAAGGACAAAGGAAAAGCTGTGTCCTGATCTTACCTCCAACACGATTCAACTCAAAGTAACTCTGAACAACTCTGAAAGCCTTCAGACTGGTCAGCACTTGTTCATGCCTTCAGTAACAAGATGAAGGACACAGAAAAGTAACAGAGTTCTGCCCATTTTCCTTGGAAAAACCATTATGGCTAGAAGTCAATTTCAGATTTTTTTTTTCCTTTTTTAAATAATGCAAGCTACTACACATCCTCGAAGACCTGAAGCAATGCTGACAGCAGCACTGCCCCCTCCTTCCTACTGTACAATAATCCATCCATGCTCTCAAGAGTGACACAAGAACAAACACTTTATCCACAAATACCTGTACACGGCATGTTCAGAACAGCATTCAGCCAGCCTATAGAGAATCTACACAGGGAACTCGTTCATATGTAACTAGAAGGGGACACAAGATGAGGCCCAAATTTGACAAATCTTGGTTTGCAGAGTCATTCCTCCTGTGGTCCCCAATGCTACCACATACCCCAAAAAACAACAACTCTGTAGAACAACTAAGTACTTGCAAGAAACCTTTTAGTAACAAATCAGCATGTGCACACAATGGAGAACTATTGCTGGGGGAACAATCCTATTTCGGGTTTTCAAGGAGATTATAAACAGTCTAAAAAAATCCATGTGTAAAATACTTCTTATAAAAACAAAATTCCCATCAATGCTCATTAGACTTCACGAATAAAGTCGGTTCCAGGAGAGGACGATGCCACAGCCTTGGGCAGGAGCCCCATGCGCTTGCAGCCGAGTTCAGGAACACCTTCCCACGTGTGTTCTTGGACTAGCTGGCAGCAGTGACGACTCAGACCTTAACATGAGAAGGAGGCAGAAGGGTGGTGGCACCTCCAGTCCCTTGTGGTTACTCTGGAGGCTACTGATAGTCCCAGGAGAAACGCTGCCAGGATGGGCAACACAGATGCATCAGCTGTGGGAGTTCATTACCCTAGTGGAGAGAGGAGCAAAGACCTAAGGAGATCTCAGGCTTGGGCTGGCCACCAGCACCGTTCTGCAGCTTCGGGGACAGGGGAGTGTCACCAACCCTGCCCCTTGGTGGCAGGAGGCACCACGTGCCAGGGAGCCCAGCGTGGGGCTGTAGCAGCCGAGCAAGACTCGCTTCCTCCGTGCCACAGACCCAGCAGGGACTATGAGCAGTTCACGCGTACCCACAGTGCCTGGCACCGCAAACGGGCAAATCCGCGAACGCTCGTGGACTGCAGCTGCTGTCCTCCAGCGCGCGGCACTCACTGCCAACCAAGGCCACCGCAGCTCCTCCTCTTCCTGCCATCCTCCACCTTCTCAATGTACATTTGCACACAGGGTTTCTATCCAGGCTTGGCATTGTTCATCAGGAAAAAAACAGCTGAGATCACTCTTGTGACAGGGTACGCACCTGGCATGAGCTTGATTATTTTTATATATATATATATATATGTATATACACACACACGACACATGAAAGATGGTACAAAGACAAAATTAATGGGAATCGGGTCAACATGACCCAACTCAAACAAGCTTATCATCATATTGCCACTTAAGTTGATTAGTTGCAACATTTCCATGATAAAGAAAGGGGTAACCCAAAACAAGGGATTGCAATTTCATGATGGAGAAGGGACAGCAAACCCAGGAACAATGCAACTCCCCAGTTCCCACACGGGGCTTTTATAGACACAGAAGATGAGTTCGTGAGCAGAGGGCTCCTCAGACCTGCTGCTCTCCTCCTCGCTGACAGCAGCCACTCAACATTTGGCAAAAGCTTACACACTGATTGGAAGAAAAGACACAATTCTTCAAAAATAAAAAATACTGGATTTAGGGAACAGGAGTGTAATACAGTTTTGATAAGAGCTACAGGACTTTCCCCACACCCAGCCAGCGTACAGACAACACCTGAAGTCCATGCTAGTTTAACTAGAAGTAGATGAAAGATTCTGGATTAGTGTTTACTGTTGCCTGCCATTTCTTGAGCAGGTGCGAGGTGGGGGGAGAGGGAGGAGGAAACAAACCCGATTTCACTTGGTTGTTACATCAGCGTTTTCCAGATGCATCCCAAAATAAAACTCTCCCTTGTTTTGGTTTTCCCGAAGTACAGCCACTACTATAGGGGCCACTGTAGGAGATTCCTCTTTGAGAACATAGAACAGGACCAATCACATATTTTGGCAAAGTTATTAAACACTGACAAATGAAAAAGACAACAGGTGAGTCCCTTCCAGAGCACAAAATGCTTTGAAGATTGCTGTTCAGCTTTCATACACTAAAAATTGTCCACAAGAGGCATTTTAACAAACAAGTCAAATCTTATTAAGCGCCCTTCCCCTGCCATAGCCATTAAAAAACATAACAGAAAAACACACCCTTAAAATCGTAAGACCCAACTAGGCCCTTCTTATACATACAGTACATACATATATATAATATATATATAAAATATACAGCTTACAGTTTTGTAGTCCTATTATAGTTAAAGCAGACTGAAAGGAGTGAGACTTTGTTTAGGAGCTCAGATCAACAAACAAGACGTCTCAAAACCCCAGCAGGAGACAGCAGATTCGAGAGGCCTCTGCAAAGAGCACGAACGGTCTCTCCATGAAGCTGAAACAGAGTAAGGTCCTGCGTGTGGAACGATGTCCTGCAGGAGTTGGGAGCCAAATTACAGCAGTGCTCTGTACCAAACTGCGGCAGAACTTGCAAGTGATCAAACCTGGAATCTGTCCACTTTCCCCCACAACAGACCAGCAAGACCCCTGGGAAGCCTCCTCCGCCATCAGCCTCTCGGCTAGCTTTGTAAAAGCCAATCCTGTTTACACGTCACGAATGCTTCATCACAGAGCTGGAGGAAATCGGGCTCGCTAGAGCTCCGCAGGCAGGCTGGTCCCAAGACTTAGTGAAGAAAACATCGTCCACACTTCTTAAGCTCCTGAGACGCCTGAAAATCTGTTCTTAAAACACAGTTTCTTGAAGTAAAACCAGAAGTGTCGCGCTGCAGCTAGGTGCAGCACGTCTTTTGCTCTACTCAGGACCTGTGCCCAAGTGGACTTATGAAGCTAGGGAGGACAGACTCAGCAATGTGGGTGCTTGTTTGAAGCCTACAAGAAAGTGCAGCTGGCTGTGCATTCATAGAGCATGGCTGTTCTCTAAGGCAGTGCTTCGGGTGAATCGAGAGAATAAGAAGGCCTAGTTCCATGGGTTCGTTTCCTGGTACCAATAAACGGGATTTCTGGTTTCAAAAGCAGCCTGCTTCTAAGGCCAAGCGTCATGTTGCTACTGCTTCCAAGTAGCTCTGCAGCTTACGGACGGTTGTCTCATCCAAGGAGAAGAGGTCAAAGTCAAAGGTTGTGTTGGTAACGTTAAAATGCCCAGTTTCCTCAATGAGATTTACAATCTGGGGAGAAAGGAGACGAGCAACGACATATAGAGAGAGCCCATCAAGATTAAGTACACTGGAAGGGCCAGCAGATACAAAGCAACCCATCCAGTCCTTCTCTTGTCCCTTTAGAAAAGCCTCAGGGACACGTGTCTCTCGCAAGAAGAAAATCCCCCAGAAATCTCCCACACCAGCTCCTCCTACACTCCTGACTAGCTCAGTCTGGAAGGTGACCTGGGCACATGCTTCCTGTTCAATTACACCGAGATTGCCCAGCTTTGGGACAGCTAGCAGGATGACAAGAGAAAAAGATGGACACTTCTGTACCTTTTCCAACAAAAGCATTGTATGCACACCTGATTTTTTTCTGCGTATCTGCTTTCAAAGTAAGCCAGACCCTCTCATGAAGGAGAGGCAAGTGAAAGGTCACGGGGGTCTGCCTGAGACCTCGGACACCGAGTTTACCAGAGTACAACGGCCTGCCAGAAAGCTGACAAATGATCTCTACCTGCTGTAGCACATTGCGCTCTCGTAGTGCCATTAGTCGCCTGTGAAGCTCCACTAATTCATCAGTGTAGGCCTGTAAGGGAGGCATGAACAGAAACAGTGACATACATGGCATGTTTGTACGACTGCCAAAGTGACTTTCCTAGCAAGGATTAGAGGAACTCCAGGCCCTTTCACACACGTTCCTATTCTCAATTTTACCCAACCCCCCCCCTTTTCTTTTTACTGCTTCCTCTATCAAGTACTGGGAGACTGTAGACTTCATGGAAATACAGATGGTCTGAATACCAACAACTAGGCTATTAAATGACACCAATAAATAAGCACCTGCCTCCAGCTTTAAGACATGATCAGAACCTTTGAGCTCACCTGTAACCAGCTTTAAGACACTGCCAAAAACGTGGAGCTCAGAGGACCTCAGCAAGGTGAAATCCTTCAACAAGGTCAACTTCAGAGCAAGTTCTTCATCAGCAGGTTGTACTAATAACTACCCATTACCTGACGACACCTGCACCAATGCTCCGTGATCAACACCCTAGCAATCTGAGCACCTATTTGTGTTTAAGTAAGAAAACAATCTTTGAGTGCGCTCTGTTCCCAGTTAGTTTTACATACCCCACAATGGGAAATGCAGGACAGTTTACAAGCTCAGTATGATTTTAATTGTTCATATACATGGGGTTGTTTGGTTGTTTCTGTGTCATTGGTTTTGTTTTTTAATTTAAGCAGCCAACAAGGCAAGTTCCTGGCACACTGTTGCTCACAGGAGATAGACTCTTAATCTCTGAAGCTGTCCCAGAGTTGTCCATGTTCGTATCAGCAAAGCTGAACTCATTTATGTAATTGTACCAAGGCAAAAAAAAAAAAGTGAAATATACTCCTCCTTAGCACATCTACACAGAAAAAAACATTTTTCCCCAAGCACCCAAATAGTATTGAAAGCTATACATTCTGGAAAAGCTAATATCTTTTATAAAAACACTGACAGTTGTAAAAGCTGGTGATGATTTCAGGCATTCTCTCTCCCTTCAATGGCTCCCACGGGTGTCCCATTCTATCTGTATTAAGAAGTCTAATAAGATACCATTTCCTACAAACCTTTTCTCAGATAAGCCCTCTCAGCTATGTTTAACAGTATTCAGTGGCAGAAAATTTTGTAGCCAGCAGGAAACTCAGATGCAAGTATCTCCAAGATCACACTTAAACCTAGCATTAAGCAATTAACTGTTATCCTGTTGAAAATGTGTTTTCACCAGGAAAGTATGAGAGCTACAGATTGATTCTGTGATTAGAAAGAAGCATTAAGCTCCCACTTAATTGATTTATGAGACAAATCACAGGGGGGAGAACTTTCTGGACAACTTGGGATTTGACTATTTGCTTGCAAGTCAGCCATTCGTTAGGAGAACATACACTGCTCCACTCTCCCTGGAGGCAAGAAAAGAAGGGAGCTTCACTGAACAAAGGTTTCAACTGTAACAGCAAAGGAGAGCCTCGAAAAAATCCTTAATTTGTTAGATCAAAGACAGATGAAAACTGTCTTTTAATGAAGAAGCACTCACCACTGCAGCAGTGGCCACACCAACGGTTCAGACAAAGGGCAAGCATAAAACGATGTTAATATTTTGCACATGGAAAAGACCTGGGGGTCTATCTAATATACACAATGTCTTTAGCGTTACCCTCCAGTCTATTCTTTCAGCATCTGTTTTTCATTATACTCAAGCCATTAACCTGCCAAAGCAGAATAATCTGAACATGCTAGGCTGGCTCAAATTATTTTCTACACAAAATGTTAGTGAGCATCCAACAGTTCCATGATATGCAAATTCTCAAACATACCTTGTCGTACGTTCCCTTCTTCAGGATCTTTTCTGGCTTGTTACAAGTCTCTGGGCTTTTTCTTCCGGATGCCTGAGGGTAAAACAAATCAACATCAGGGACCAAAAGTAGTTCAGACAAAATGATGGCTTAATGATTTGGATGCACAGCACTGAATCAGGAGAAATACCTCTCTGTTGAAGAAAGTGAAATAGGGAAGCATCAATGCAAGCCAGAACTAGCATCGTGGATTGAACACGATGCAGGAACCAGCACTAGTGGAAAGCGATTTTGCACGGGCACATAGGATGCAATACCTTATTATTTGCTGCAGGCAGTTTCTGACCAGGAGGCGGCTCTCGACTTGGCAGGCAGGAGTCCGCACTGTTATCACTGTCGCTGTCACTAAGGCTCAGTCTGAAAAACAAGGAGCACAGAATTAGCGTCAGCCGGCAATGGGAAACGTATCTAACTGTGTGCGGTTCATTTGACAGCTAAGTGAAACAGAAATGATGCTGGCTCTCTCTCTTCTTTACTACAAACTACCAAACTGTCTGAGACAAAGTCAATCTGTAATTCCCAAGAACGTCCTTTTTCCACACCTGACATCACCTTTGCCATCTTCCATTTCCTCGGCAGGCAAAAGAGACAGCTTTAGTTTACACATCACAGCTAGCAGTTCAGCTCTCCCATACTCGCATTCCCTTCCCATAACCACGTACCACTTGATTTTTGCAAATGGCAACTGCTTTTTGGGGGAATTCATTCAAAACAGAGTATTTGCTCAAGAGAGGCTTCTTAACATCGCCACGGAGAACCCAAGCAATAAAAAATGTATCTATTTAGTGCTTCTGCTATGTCATGACGTTTGAGATTTCACAGAATCACAGAACAGCTGAGGTTGGAAGGGACCTCTCAAGATCATCTAGTCCAACCCCCCGCTGAGTAGGATCACCTAGAACATTACGTAGATCACCTAGATTTCCTTTTTATTCTCATGCCATACAGATGAAGGTATCCTACTTCTGATGAGTTTGAAAAAATATTTATTAGCTATCCCCTTAAAGGTAAAAAAAAACCTGCTCATTAAAATCTCTCCGTTCCTATTTAGCTGATAATGACGGAGTGCAACAGATTTTTTGGTGAACGCAAGCACTACTTAAAATTTGCAGCTGCTATCTAAGCCAAGCAAATGTTTCAAACGTTCAGCCTAAGACTCCAGATTTTGGCTCCATCAGTGTTTCCTGAGGGGAGAAGGATGAAATTCAACTATTTCAATTGACTAAAGCAGGAAACAGCTGTTAACCAAGTCCCATAGGAGTCAAGTAACCAACTGCCTGCATGCGCCATCAGTGAAGACGCAGCAAGAAGAGCACGCATGCCGACAGCCTCCACAACACTCCTCTAATCTCTGCAGATCAAAGCTGTCACACACCATTCAGCTCACCAGAGATGAAAATGACAATTAGGTGATTATTTTAAGGGGTTCAGTCACCAACACCTGCAAGCTCAACACACACCACTTCCCAGTAGCTCCCTCTCTTTCAGCTTCAGTGATCTCTCCTTATCCAATTCTGTTCTCACCCTGCTGCTTTCATCGACACATCTGCTCACTCGCTTCTTCTCTCCCGCCATCCTCTCACGCACAGCCCTGTCACTTTGATTCCTCCAAACAGAGGGCATGCAAAAATACCAAACATGGAGGGCAAAGAGACAGCAAACATCTTTCTTCGTGATTTGGTACCACCTGGAATCCCGGCTGACTGGGTTTGCTTTGACTGCTGCCTCTTCTCCGGAGGAGCTGTCGTCGTCATCCGACTCCTCCGACTGCAGATCTTCCACCATGGAGCGCAGCGGGCCTAGGATCAGAGGGGAGAAAGCAGGTCAGCAATGGTCTAGGACACACGGCAGAACTCCATCCGAACTCCCTGATCTAAATTGGATTAGTTATCGTTAAGATCAATCAAGATTTCTTGGGAAGAATACCCTGGTATTCTCATTTTGCACAGAGAAGTTGCCAAAAGAACACATTCTAATCTCAAAACTCAAGCGGAAGTGACAAACATCCCGATTTCCGTAAAGCACTCTATCCCACCATAACCCTCCCACTCTCTTCTGCAATGAAAACAAAAGGACACGTCCTTCATGCATTTGGGGATTATTTTTAATGTCACTCAACAGACTGTATGTGTAGTAATACTGCATTTGTTGGGGTTAGAACACTTATTGCCACAGCGTATCTCTTTGGATTATCAGTAGAGAAATCAGAAAAAGACAACCTGTTATGCACTAGCCAAATTATGAATGCCACATCTCTAATTTTTAGTAAAACACATGGCATTGGAGGAGAAATTCTGATGAGGCTATAGATGAAGCAGCAACACACACATTTATAAACTGAGACAGAAACCAAAGTTAACAGGGAGAAAGCCAAATCCAGAGAGATACCCTAGTCATAAACTAAGTGCCCAAACAAGAAACGTACTTGTTCATAACTACACTATGACATTATTGCCTTTTCTTGCTGAAACATCACAGCTTCAACACACAGTTCCATAAAAGAAAGCGTTATTAGCCTCGTATATGGCACTGGGGAAACAGATCTAATTCTCATGAGCCTGTTAATATTATGCAAGGAGACTTTAACAAATTTTATTTCTTGCAACACACCTTGACTGTGGTTCTGAGATGGCTCGAAATCAGAGTCAGAGCTGGAGTCGGAGCTGGAGCTGGAGTTGGAAGGGCTGGACTGGACAGACTTAACCCCCCATAAAAGGGAAAAAAAAAAGAAAAAATCTTAACCCTTCTAATCTGGAGAATCAGCACAGAGCACAAAGCACAGCAAGACAGAAGCATTTGAGCACTCTAAAACACCATACATCACCGAATGCAATTCTCAGAGTTGCAGAAAATACACAAAGGCAAGGTTAAACACATTTGTGAAAACTTCAGTGCCCCGTAGCCCAGCACACTGGGGCAGCAGCATCAAAAGCTCCCAATAAAATCCTTCATGCCACTAGTTTCAAATAATCTCAGTGACGAAAAGTAGCACCTGAAAAATGCCAAAGTGAAAAAAAAAACACCTTACTGTGAAATGCAAAAGATGACTGACAGGCAACCCACCACAACTGTTGACGCTTTTTTTAAAAAAATGGTCGTTTTTTCCAGACCTGTATGTATTTTAACCCACCGACATTCGCTGATCACCCCTTACTCATCATTAGATGTGGAAAAGATACCTGTCCTACCAAACTCATTTAACTCCAAAATTTAAAGATATCCCAGCTTATGAGCATGCCCTCAAAACAGTCATTTCTACACTGATGTTAGCGATCCACTCGATTGTTTCCAGTTTCTTCTGAAAACCTAACAAAAACCAGCTAAACTCTTGTGAAACCAGCTCCACTGGCAGTAGGGTGCAATAAACGTGTGAGTAAAAAAAAAGTTACAAACTACTGCTCCTAATGACATCCAGCACCAAGTTTTAGTGCTCTGGAAGTTTTTGAGCAGATCAGCTGTTGCACAGCCTTGGCGTGCTTTAGCGCACAGGACCACGAGGTGGCAGTGAAAGCAAATCGACTTTTTCCTCCCTGACAGCAGGAGCGACTGTTAAAACCTCCGAGGTTTTTACTCTCTCGGTGGAATCTAAAGATTCTTGATGTACTGTAACTGCACAGTTTGCTTGGTTTTAAGTAATTCCCTGGAAATATAACATTTCAATTCCACTCCTGAGAATTCACCTACTACGTCTGCTACCAAATCCTGATGCTAGGAAAAAAAACACCTCATATTGCCACTGATCAACGAGCTTTGTTACAGATCGTGTTAATACTGCAAGCACAATACTGTCAACAGGTAAAGAGGCACGTCTGCAGCTTTGGGCATTAACTGACGAAAGCTGCAGGACTTTCATCCCAGTACTGCCCCCCTTCCCTAAAGTTTATCACTGAAGATTAGAGCTGCATTCATTCAAGTCCTGCAAAAGGAAAAGGGGTGGATGCAGGACGTCAAAAATAGGCATTATTACCCTTGTAAATTATTCAGTAGCAAAGCGGAATAATTTAGCAATGCCAGTATCCTTGCACTGCGCTCTGCAGCATGTGTTTGTCTAGCAAAATTACAGCAAAGTAAAGAGCAATGCTTTCAAGATGAGAGAGCACAGCTCCCGTTTCTTTCTCAGATTCCATCTTATCATCCTGCATTCCTGATAATCTAGCAGGTGTTCCCCTAAAAAGACTTAAAGAGGCTTGGGAAGCAGAAGCCAGAAGTTGTAAAGTCCCCCCTCTTCTCCTTTTGCCACTGGCTGTATTGGCCATTTCAACCAGCTAGCAGGCATCCCGCTAGACGCGCTCCGCATGCTTGGGCTGCCGTTACTGTCACCGCGATATGACAAAAGCGTACGCTAACAAAGGAAAAAAGCGATCCTGCCCTCACATCTCAGCCTCTCCCTTTTGTCAGCGCTAGCATTTAGGCAGCCAAGCATGAGGCCAGATCAGGGAACTGGTCTTGATGGAAAAAAAAAGAATACACAAAAAGGAACAACTAACTTTCAGCAGGAGCTGAAATGGAAGGAGGAACTCCTCCAGCCCATTGCAAAGTCACAGGAGCTCTCATGCCAGCAGCACAAATGAGAGCAAGACCGTTCCTTTCAACAGCAGCCTGCAAAGATGTCAACTCAAAGCAATCATGAGGCTGCAGCCTCAGAGCACGTTGCACAATACGTTGGCTTCAGCAGCAAAGCTGATTTAAGAGTTTCCGGGCCCCGGTCCACCTCCAGCTGCTCATTCACTTTAGTGATGTGGCTTACCACACAGAGCCACAACCAGCTGTACCAGTACAAACGATGGAGTAGCAAACTGCAGCACTGGGAGCAGAAAGACCCCCCCAGGATGGAAAAGGAACTCGGTCTTCTCTGCTGATGCCAATGCATTATGCAGTTATATCCCTAAGCTTCAAATTCCACAGAAACCTAAGCTGAGCTGACAGGCAGCTGCCACAGCTCCCCCTCCGCCGCACCAAGTATTCCTATCCTCCTGGGCAGGCACTCAAATAGCTCTGTAAGGCATCCAACAGACACCAGAGCTGGTGCAAGAGAGGACACACAAGCATACAAAGCTTGGTGGGGGCAAGACAGGACTGCAGTAGACACCGTGGAACCACAACCAGTTGGTGGTTTCACAGAACCGTCTTCACAATGCTATCAGCTTACGGCTGCATGCCAAGTCCCAAGGGACAGACACCTAAGAAATAAGGAGCTACGAGACATTCAGGCCTTAGAGAGCAGCGGAGGAGAGAAGCTTGTAGTGAGGTGTACAGAGACGAGGGGCTGATGCACTCCAGGTACAAGGTTTAAAGTGGAGAAGAGCTGGTTCTTTTTAATCCACAAGCTTCACGATCAATCAATCTGGAAAAAATCTTTGCAGAGTAACTTAAATTAGCACTTCCCTAATAAACTCTTCTATTGGGAATCTTCTGCAAAAGCCCTTTCTGAAATAAACACATCAATACTTACTGTATTGTGGTGCTGATTAAATCGTAATCCCAGTTGTCCCTAGGAAATTCACTCTAATAAAACAAATCTTTCTAAAAGCGGTCAGTAGTAAGCAGTTCAAAAACTCATGTGACCTTATCCTGTGAAACCTATTAGAAGACATATAGCTTCTTTAGAGTAAAGAAAATATGCAAGAAAAGTAGTCAGTTTGGGTTGGGTTGTGCCTTTCAACTCCTTTCTTTTTTTTTTTTTTTCCTTCTTTGAGTAAACAATTTTCAGAAGACAGAGGGTGAGGAATGTTCTTACTTGTAAAAAGGAAAAAAATATTTAGACAGCTTTTAAAAATAGTAGTAGAATAACATAATTTGGTTTGCTTTACAACACAATTTATTTAGATTTAATGGCATGTGGTTGTATTTTGAGCCTTAGCCAATAACATTTCTCACAGGCTACGTCAGGAAGAGAGTTATTTACATTTATATACTGTTTCTGAAAAAAAAAATCCCTGAAGTTATTCACTCAATTTCGGAATTAAGATCAGGTTCAAAAACATTTTATTATCATAAGCAGGTAGAAAGTCTGTCTATACCCACTATACTCTTGCTCTATCAATGTCCTTGCAGGGAATGAATGAGATACCATAACCCTAAACTCCAACATTTAAATAACCATGCTTGCAGATAAACCTGCACAGCACTGCCTATCTGAACCAGGGAGCAAGCCAGACAGCTGCAGTGATTAACACTGACCAGATTTTCAAACTGTAGTTTGTCTGAGATACAGCCCAGACAAGCGTGTGCCAATCTGATTCCTGCTCTTGTCTGAGGGAATAATTCTGACTGTCTTTTCATGCAGGGATTTAAGCATCGTGATTTAAAAAATCTGGTAAAGGACCAATCCCTACTCACCTCTGACTTGAAAGAAGTTTCATCTTCTGAATTTGACTCCTCCATTTCCACAGGCTTTTTGATCTCCTTGGCCTCACTTTCAGATTTTACTTTTTCCACTTTGGCATTCATCTTCTCCTTGGTTGGTTTCTTCTCTGGATATGAGGAAGACGAGGTTCTGGGAGATGTCCCCAGAATATTCTTTACCCCTTTGGAGCTACTCTTTTTTTGTTTTTTGGCACTAGGCTTTGGTGACTCCACATTGGAGGGCCTCTTGCTGGAAGACTTCAATTCCGGCTGTGGCCCACCCTTTGGAGAAGTGTTCTCCAGTTTGGTCTCCTTCACGGCCAGTTTTGGTTCCTTGAAAGCAGCTTTTGGAGGTGCCTTCTCCTCCTTAGGCAGTTTGTTCTCAGTTGGTTTTCTGGAGGAGTCCTTCAAAGGCTTGTTTTGTTCTCTTTCAAGGTCTTTGGAAGAGTTTTTGCTCTCAGAGTCTTTTCTTGGCCTCTCTCTGTGCTCCTTGGTTACTTTGTGTGGCTTGGATGCCTTGCTGCTTTCCTTGTTTGCATCCTAAGTATTAGTAACAGAAACATGCGAGCTAGGTATGAAATTGAAATTCTGCACAGAATTAAAAAAACTCACTCATATCACACTGAAGCACCTTGTCTCTTGTAGACTTACACCCACCGTTGCCAAACGTACTCATCTACCTCCGAGTCAGACATCTAGATTTCCCTACAGTTGACAGACAGAAACTGACAGTTTGCACTTCAACATCTACCTTAGGACAGAACGCAACACGTTTCACAAACACCTGTTCCTTCCCAGGGCTTATAAAGGGAGGCTACGTATTTAATTCAGATTAAATCTGCAGGGTTAACATCTGAAGCCAGGTAAGAGGAAACCCATTCAGGTAGTGTCATACAAAGTTATACTTCACACCAAGTTTGAGGAAAAAACAGACAAATTTCTTTGATTTCTTTTTTACATTAAACACATCCACAGCGAATGCAAGCTATGGTCACAGCCTAACCTTAAACTCACCACGGCAACTTAAAAACACTCAATTCCCCCGCAACTGCAAGAGAGCCAGAGCCTCTGAAACTTGCAGGCACTTCATCAACTTGAATCAGAGATTTAAACAGCAGACAGTGGAGTACGAACTGGACATGCTGAGATGCAAACGCACACACACCTCTGCGGGCAATCTGGGGGAAGAGATGCCGGTGACTTACTGTCTCTTTAGCTACCAGCGATTTTCACCAGGGCTTGTGTCAGAGCCCTTTATTCCTCTTTCGTCTTCTGTTTTCTAATGCTTAATTCCTGGCCAAAATTAAATCGGCCACTAATAGTTAAGTCACCCTTATTCCATTTCATAATGTCAACATCAGAAGACATAACTGAAGTGCCCGAAGTGTTTAGAGCCTTGAAGAAAATGGGTATTGGAATTACATTACACCATAAAATGGATCGCTGTTAATATTTGTGACTGTTCAGACTGATAAAGAGTATGTCATCTGCTTCAAAGCGCATTGCCCATGGATTGCTTCTCCTCTGCAGAATTACAGAAAAGTAGCTTTATTACACAAGTAAAAAAGAAAACTTAAGCTTCTTCTGAAGTCTCAAGAACTGGATACCACTGAGGCAAACATCAAATCTTGCAATCACTAGCTTGACCAAATGCAGCATATTTTCTGCTTTTTCCACCACTATGCCAAGTAGTCCTAATGACAGAGGAAGTGCTGACTCTCCACTCAGCCTTGCTGCTGAGAGACTGAAATCCCACAGGAATTAGAGCACAGCTTTACGTAACAGTGAAAGATCCACACGATTCATCTTCAGCATTAAGGGCAAGTCAAAACAATCAGGGAGGACTCGATACAACTTTATCTGCTACTACAGTTCAGCAGGAAGATACGGCTCACCAATAATTCCCAGTCTTGGGCATTTAATTTTCTTTCAAAATGTCTTTGTAGATAAGCTTACCAAATCATGAAAAGGCTTCCTAAATTTAGAGGGGAAATAAATTATTGATGCAGTTAACATTCTAAGTTCCAGAACATTAGCTGGTTTGGAACTGTGAGTGCATATTTAAGTACAAAAAGCAGTCTTCACTGCATTACTCCGGTATAAAATACGATTAAGAAACAAAACTAAATTCTTACACTGACAATTCTTATTTCAAGCTTACACAGGATGACAATTTCTGTCTCTGATGACTCCACCTCCTTGTATTTACTAGGAAATGGACACTCTTACTAGGAAAAAATGGCACAGGAAAAGAGGCCAATGCAGACTTCCTAAAGACTGAACTACAGAGTACAAGGACAAAGTTTTCAGAATTAGAAGTAGCCAGAACGAGCTCTTTTTTGTAGAGCTGTAAGAGACTTCTTCACCTCAAAATGATGAAAAAGCAGGTTTCACTGACCTTTGACCCGTGGGATGGTTTGTTCTTCTTAGGATCAGAGAAGGCAGAGAGCGGTATTGTGGGTAACATAGGATAATCGGGACTTGGCCTTGAAACTGTTTCTGCTCCTTCTGGCATTACCATCACCTAGTAACAGAGAGGGAAAAAACTATGTATGAGAAAAGGTGAGCATACTATTAACACATGATTATACTAAGTCACTTGTCCAGTTAACACACTAATTCATCTTTTTGATTATTTCTTTCCCCACCTTAAAGGCCATAAAAGTTATTGTCTAGGCAATTCCAGTTAAGATGCTCAGTCTCAAGGCAACTCCTGAAATACTGAACATGAAAACCACAACAATTCGAAGGCAACATGCAGCATCAAGTACCTTTCCTAACGGGACCTCCAATATTCTGAGTAAAAGCAGGCAACAGAGCTCTGGACAAAAACCTGTGTTCTGATGCAAATGCTCTTACTTTGCAAACAGGTACCCAGGGAAATCTGGAAGGAACGAGCAAGACCTCACTCGCTCAGAAAAAAAAAAAAAAAAAAAAAGAAAAAAAGACCTTGGGTATCTCCCTTGACAAGATCTTAAGAAGTGCTGACCTCTATGAAACAGCTTTCCCCTTCTTACCTCCTGTATATTCTGTCAGAGTAATCCTATGGAAAACTTCCACCAAAAGTGATTCACAGTGAACCAACCTAATACTTAAGGAACGCAATAATGAGCTATTCAAATCCTAGACTGTAAATGATTTTCTAGCCATCCTACGGCTGAAATAAGCACCATCTTCGTGCCCAATACAGAAAAGCACTGGCATTCTGAGGAAGATCTGGACAGACCTGCTTGGAATACTTACTACACTTGAGATTTATTATTGACAAACTTCCCCACTTTTTTTTTTTTTTTTTAATTGTTCAGGTTAGAAGGATGTTTTTCGGAAGAAAGTTTTGCCAGCAGTTAAGACCATTTGGAATAAAATCCTTAAAGAAAACAGAACTATGCATTACTGTACATGGGGTGTCTCAGAGTCATGACAACCTCTGGTTAAAAACTTCATGCACTACGTGGCCTTTACTCATTTACCTACATCTTGGAGTTACTTAAGGATAATTTCTTTAGTCTATCACTGCGTATTAATTTCCCAGGAGTAACAGTTTAACCAACAACCATGTGTAGTAACCCATAACCTTATCATGGCTTCAAGAATACAGCTTTTTCCTCCCACACCCATTTTTACTCCAAGTTCTATAGCACTTTTCCTTACTTTTTAATTAGCAAAGCCACAAGCAGCCAAACCCAGGTTTAGAGCACATTTACTGACCAACAAATGCTATCTGCTGATCTTTCCTGTGGCAAAGATTAGTAAGGAATACACTGGAAGCCCCTCCCTTTTCTACGCAGATAGAGCTCACGACACCAGGAAGGTCAACGGTAACTGACTGCCTGATGGACACCATGCAACACCCACAGATCTCCATTTCCAGAGCGGCTTTACTGCTTGGATGTTAAAAGTGATATTTAAATTGAAAATAAAGTACCACCAATCACAAAAGCAGAGGCTTCATTCTGCTTCTAGTGCTGCTCCACAACCAGGAATAAAAACTGGCAGAGGTCTTTAAGTGAAGATCGAAAACTATAGCTTACTTGGCTGCAGGTAAAAAGAATGTCAGAATCGTAGGGGTTGGAATGGACCTCGAAAGATCATCGGGTCCAACCCCCCTGCCAAAGCAGCTTCCTTAGAGCAGGAAAAAGAAACCTCAGAACAAAACTAAATCACACAAATTTTAACAGAAAGCCTTCAGATCTCCAGTTCCTCTGGCACTTACCCCTCCAGCCCTAATAAGTTTGCGTCTGAATTCCTTGGTGGGGTTGTTGAAAGTCAGTTTCTCACAACGAAGGTGGTTCACTGGTGGATTTCCCTCCAAATTCAAAAACAGGTCGTATGTGAAACAAACCTTTTTCGGCTCCTCCTAAAAACAAGACAGACTTTGGGAAAAAGGAAGAAGTTTGGCAAGCACCCTAAGTCAGAGGATGCAGAGAGTCACTCCTGAGAATCCCAAATAAGCCACCAAATAAGCGTTGCATTCATAGTTTTTCATCATGAGATCAGAGAGCTTTCCAATGCTGGAAAATAAACTGTTTGTCCCTAAAACACCCACAGTTAGCATACCTCTCACCAGAAACTCAGGCATGCATTTCCACTGCAAAAGAAATGCACAGAGAAGAATACTGACTGACAATTATCTGTTTAAAGGCATTCACATAATCCCTGGAAAGCAAATTCACAATCTTTATCCACTATTTCGCTTTCACTAAAATTCAGATCTCATCTTCTCTGGGAAGCAACTGAACTATAACTATCAGTATTATGAAAAACACAATCCTTTATTTAGGGAGGACAACTTCTGAACTCATAGGATCTCTGTGGGTACTGAGAAAAGATTAACCACAATTATAAAAGGATGACTCATTTTGTAAAATCCTTTTCAATATGCATACTGCAGGAGTTGAATGGGAAGATATCCTAGGCTTTTGAACTTTCCAAGGGCACTTTCACTGAAGAAATCCAGAGTCTGTACGCATGCTGGGGATCGTTCGCGCCTCACCGGTTCTGTTCCACCTGCTGCAGGAGCACAGCAAACACTACGCATTCGCTGTACAGAAGACTGGAAATCCCTTCCTTCCCACCCCCAAACTGCAAGTATTTTATACTATTTCTGAATTGCGAAATATTGACACGCCACTTCCTGGTGTTTTCTTGCATTCTGCATTTCAGGACAAAAACTCCAAAGTGGCAAACCAGACTCCCCTGTTACAGTACATTCAGTATTTACATGAATGCATCCCATATGCCTCATTCAGCGCGCAACATCAAGCAGCTGCACAGCAGTCTTTTCCACAATTCATATCCAGCAGCTTGATTTCCTGGTGTAGTTGCATTGTTGTACGGGAACAGATGCCGCAGGCTTCCAGCCCAAGCCATTAGATTTGCTGAAAATAGGTTGAAGCGTCGAACAGCTTCAGACCACAGCAATTCCTGCTGTTTGCTTGGGGGATGCCAGCATCACTAAACAAGCCATTGCTCGTACCAGCTATACTCCTAGTAATAAAGCGTTGTAACCACACCTGGTTTACATCAAAATCAGTACCATAAGCCCACCTGGGAGTTAAGGTCTTGCATCCTAACCTTCCAAAGAGGGGAAGGCAGACATCTAAGCAGCCACATACACTAGAGAAGTCTCGTATTAACAAATAAGAGCATGCTACCAACACAAGGGTCTTTAGAATGTCTCTTGGAAATGTCCTGAAGAATCCACTTGTACTTGAAAGTGTTCAGTGTCTGCTAAAACATATGAATGGGAAGAAGAGAATATACTTGCCAAATACATCGCCTTGTCATTTTTGCCTTTTCTGCAAGGACTGTTCTCATTAACTGAATCATTAGGGAGCTCTGCGTGTGCGTGCTGACGCTGGAGTTAAAACAGCAGCTGTAGAGGGTCCCTCGAAGTCTAATAAACTTAAATGAAGGATGACTAGAAATCCAAATGTGGCCTCAGAATTGTTCCTAAAACGCGCTCCTAGTTTACAACATGGAATTGATTGATCTCAGATACATTAGCAAAAGCAGGCTTTAGTCAAAGGCTGTTATGGCACATTATCAGCACTCCGCTGTGTCATTTGCCTGTTTGCTTTCAGAGCAGGAGAACGGAATAGAAGATTAGTTCCCCTTTTATCTTAGGTATTCCATTTTTTATACGGATTCTAAAGTATCAGAGAACTTCCCAAATACGTACCAGACCTCTGTGATGAGCTTCCACTTATTGCAAAATTAAGACACTTTTAAATGTGACTTTCTCCAACTCTGAGATCATGACCCTTCCGGGAAGCAAGCCCTAGCCAAGTACCACGATCATTAAAATATCCTTTGTATCGTCTCAGGACATCAGAAGCCCCCCATCCAAGTGAATAGTTAAGATTACAGCACTCCTAAAAGAACAAGCACAAAAGTCTCAAAGCTAGAAGCTGCAAATAAACATTCTTTACTGCCTTCGCTGGCTGCTAATGATTACAGCTCAAGGCACTCCAAAGCTTAACCCATCCGGTCTTCCCTCAAAGGTTCTCCCCTCTAAACCACCATTAAGAGGGGAGGAAAAAAAGAAAAAAAGACAAAGAAAATATCCCTCAATTGACCTGGGCCCACACATCCTCTAACTTTAAACAGAATGCCACGCTGAATCCGCAGCGTCACACTTCAAAATCAGATGCGAGGGAAGAAAAGAAGAGGGAGGAAAAGAGAAGCGCGTAGTGCTGCGGGCCCAGCCATATTTGCAGCTGCTGTAAGTTTCTCTCCATCCACTGAATTCCGCCTGCTGCAGCGCCCACCTCCAAACCCGATCACATTGAGCTTTATTTTTACTGTCTTCCAGCTTCCTGTGTGCACCGACTGCCAGTGCAGTGACGAATACCGGAGCAGCTTTAGTTTTCTTTCACGTTCTGAAGTAAAGGGTTAAAGTTCTTTTGGCACTTTTTGTAAGAGCAGGAATTTTTCAAAGTCTTTTGTTAAAATTTCCTTGTCCTGTTTTTAAGGCAGGGTGTGCCCTTTGCCACTTAACACAAATCAAAAGAATTTCACTGGTAGCGTGCACATAAAGCTCATAAATCACTTTTAGAAAGCCATAAAACAAAATTATCTACAAAAATCTAGCACACCAAGGAAGCAGCCTCATGGTTATTCAATAACCATCACATCTAACAGGACTTCCCTTTTGCCACAGATCCAGCCTGACAGAGTCATTTATCCGTAACCAGTTCCTAACGTCTGTATAAATGAAGCCTGTATAAATGAACCCCCGGCCTGCACAACCCGTCTGACTAGTCTTCCCTCCCGCTTTAGGACAGGACATTTAAAAGTGAATAGAGCAATAGACATTTTTAAGGCAAGTCGCCTGCCTTATGTTGCGCTCTGCTGGCAAGGCCATCCTGATTTTATTAAACCCAGTAAAACCTCACAAAAGATAACAGAGGACAGCTTTTTGGAACCGTCCCCCATTCGAAGCCAATTGCTTTCTTTGAAAATCAGGAAAATGTACTCACTGCTCAAATACAAGTATTTAATAATCTACTAGCTCTTACAAATCCAAGATACGATGTTGGCACAGCTAGGAAGGCTGCTGGGTTTGACAGCGCCTCCTTGCCAGGCGCTGCAACCTCTCCAGCGCAGGAAGAGCCGTGTCGCCGTGCCAAACGCTGGCCACAGACACAGCATGGGTGCTTTCGCCAGGACAGGTGGAAGAAGGGATGCACTGCTAACACCTATCATTTTAGGATGGAAACATTTAAAAAAGATGCATCGCTCAGCTGCACACAAGGAAGTGCTTCAGGTTTGGTACGTAAGGTGAAGCAGGTCTAAAAGATGGGAACAAACAAATGCTTGCACTCAAAGCACCGACAGCGACAAGTTTTACTCCTTCCACAACTTAGAGCAACCGTGAGTAAACAGCAACAGGCGAAATCGACTCCTCCTTTGCTCAAACCTGCACAGCCCCTGCCTCTGTGACACAGGGATTTGAAGAAAATCAAGCGCTTTGCCTAAATACAGGCACTTCAGCAGCCTTCCTCCGGAGTACCGGACCAGCAAACACCTTGCTGATGGCACAGCCCTGATCCTCGTCTGTCCGGCCATATCTGCGCCCGCGCACAATGTCTCCACTGAGCTCCTACTCTGAAAGACAGAATCAATTTTTCCCTTCAATATTTCACACAGCACTTCTCTGACTATTGCAGAATGGGGGAGGCAAACATGTTTTAATTCTGAACGTAACCGGAAGAATCAAACGAATTTCTCTGCTTTCCTCACGTGCCTCCCTTTTCCCTACTAAAAAACCCCTAAGCTCCGTGTATTCCGTAAGCGCTGGAAGCCTTCTCTCTCATCTTGCAATGGGAAGGTACTGTCTGTAACAGGCATTAACACATCTCATCCACGTTGCATTAGAATAGCCTGCCTTACATTAGAACAACATGAAAGCACAGAGAAGACCTAATTTTATTAGGATGCAAAAACGTAACAGTGACTGAGTACCAAAGTCATGCCTGCACTACAGCCTCCAGATTAAAACGTACACCACTATGAGAGATGTATTTGGAGACAACAACGCCGTGAAAAAAATCAAGATCGTTGAAAATTGGGTGGGGAAGAAAGAAGGAGAAGAGAATCAGAAAGACAGCAACGTGTTTATTGTACCCAGCTCGTATTGATTCAAGCACCAGAAGCCACTAACAGCAGCCCTGGTCACAGAAAGAAACACAAAGGATTTACAAATAGGAATAACATACTAACATTGCAGTGCAAAAATTCCCAAGTGATCTAGTATCACTAGTCAACCCTGCTTTCAAATTCTTTATTATTTAACCTGCTAAGATCCTGCCATTTATTTTCCACGTTGAGCTGCAGAGGCCGAGGCTCGAGCTGGCAACCAACACCAGAGGAGATCGCAGGCTGGACGGCCTCTAGAAGCCACCGGGACTCTCCAAAAGAACCAAATACACAAACTCCCCAGGTTCAGAGCGAAATTCAAGTATTTTCTGTAATTCAGATGGGGATCGAGAAAACACCTACTTAATGAGGAACTAAATTACAGCACAGGAAGGCCAAACACATGCCAACAAGGCCTAACCACATTTGTACAGGAGGAGAACAGGCTCTTGCACCTTTTCTAATCCTCTGCTGACACTTCCCTGTCTGACAGAAGGGCATCGGAAGCCCCAGCAGGGCCAAGAGCACCAACCCTTCTAAGAGGCAAAGAAGTATCCTAGCACAGAGGAGAGTTAGTGGGCAGTTTTATGCAAACTTGCCTAAAGAACATCCCTGATGAAGATCGCTAAAAACATTCTTAATTGAATCTTGGTAAAAGTTACCTAGCAGTGAGCATGCCCATGTCCCTTTAGCCTAAGCAAAGAGTACGCTGGCTCTGACAACCACTATTTATCATCCCAGTAACAAAGTAGAGCAGAGAAACTGCTAAGAAAGGCGGCTTAAACTGCAGAAAAAAAAGTTTCAGCCAACCATGGCAAAGATCAACCTTCAAAGATTACTTCACTCCCTCTTCAAGTCCTTTTCCTTCTCACCTTTACAAAGCTAAACATGCACCGATAAACAAATCCCAAAGCCTTTACAGCTCTTGTTTCAGCTGAGAGGACACACTTCACTCATCAACGAAAATGTGCTAGAACGTAGGGAGCATATGGCCCGAGAGAACCACCCCACTCGTCCTGTCCGGTCACCAATAAAACACTGCACCCCCTACCCAATCCCACAACCAATCCGTAACATCTACGTGAAAAGATTTAGTCAAGGATAAGTCCCAAACGCTGTAATCAATTCAGAACAATATATGCTCCCCACACAACAGCTGATCCCCACCAGTGTCAACAGGTTTACCGAGATCAGACCGAACATATGGCCTTTAAGTAGTAAATACTTATTTACACGGTGCTTTAATGTCACGCTCCTCAATGAAGGAGAAAATGAAGTGTATTCTAAGCCTTTGCCATTTCTCCTCCTCTTTCCCAAACATTTTAATTTCTGCTCTATCCCGGTCTTTGCAGCAGTATTCACCTCGTAGTTTCCTTCAACCCTGCTCACTGAAAATAATCACCCAACTCTTTGTATTTCAGGTCAGCAGCAGCCCTGGGCGATAGCTGTTGCATGAAACCGACTCTTCACACAGGGCAGCTTCTAAACTTCCAGCCATCACAAGTACCTTCCAAAGGGCAGAGAATACAACATTTCTGTGGACAAACGACGTGCTGGGAGACCAAAGCTATCACGTTCTCCCTCAACCACTGCCTGCCCCAGTCTAATACTCGGACTACTGACAGAATTAATTAGTTAGTTGATTAATTAAAAGTGGAAGAGAAATTCTCCACAATACTTGCATGTAAAAAATAGGGCAAAGATAAGCATTTCAACGATTTGTAGTTTCAAGGATAAATTTACAACTAAAACCACTTTCCTACCTACTTTTCACATTTCTGAAGACCAAAATGCCAAAAGCAAACCGCCTTCTCCCAAATTCACTGCTGCTTCCATTGTTTCCCCTACAGAGGCCACCTATTTCCCTCATTTGTAAAAGCCACCATATCCCTACTGCTAGAAAGAACAACTGTGCCGTCACATGTTTATAGAAACAATGAGAAGTGATGACCCCAGCGTGTGCGAAACCAAGTGGTACTCAGAAAAGCTGCCAGTTCCATGTTCCGTGAGGAGCGTATGAACACGGGGAATGGAGAGAAAAAAGCACACAAATGCAGACCGTCAATACCAACAAGTGCACCTACAGGAAGATGTAGGAGAGGCAGAAACGAGAGAGAAGGATCTGAAGACGTGTGAAAGGCAAAGCCGTGGGAGACCCACAGGAAAAGGGCAAGCATGAGAAAAGACTGGGTGAAAAAAAGGAAGGGGAAAAAGGTAAGAGTAGAAACAAATCGTATCTCACCCATCACAATCATCAGAGGTTCCCATTGCCAACAGCACAGAAACGCTCACGGTTTTTGGTCGAGAATGGAAAGGTAGATTTTGAACCTCAAGTGAGCCAATGTACAAACTACTTCTAAGCTTTCAAGATGTGTTTTTGCTGTTCTTGTTTTGGTGTTTGTTTTATTATTATTATTGCTACTCACATCAGTTTTCTGTGCTTGCCAAACAAAGCTGCTTCTATCAACAACTTCCACCGCCTACCCTTTAACTGCCACTTCTCTTCACATCCTTTTGGCTTACCCTGCCCACCCCAAAGAAAGCAGCAGGCAAAACGTTCTTGTAGTAGCTGCTCAGTCTCATTATTTGGCTTGTTACAAACTCAGACCTGAGGTGGGGCAAAAGCAACGTAGCAGACCAAAAAAAGATCTTGATGATTCACAAATGACACCAGCAGAGAGTTACTGTGCTAGATCAGATCAAGAAGAAAACGACAGAAACATCTGCAGGAGGTACACTGGGAAACACACTGAGGCTACACAGAATTATTATAAACGGTGTGCTGTATGCATAACCCGGGGCTTGTTCTAGAGGGCCGAGGGGATGGGGGTACATTTCTGGAAGGTGGCTTAATATTCACATTTTAGTTTATCGAGGTTCCCTTGCAGGAATAATAACCAGTACAGGTTTTTTTGTGGTTGTTTTTTTTTTTTTTTGGAAAGTAGTAATTAAAACCAGAAAGATTAAGTATCTGTGCTTAACAAAACAATTTAACTGAAACTGAGTTAATATGAATGCAAGTGGCCAAATCCCTGTTTTCATAACCTTCTGCAAGTCACGTAGCGTGTGACCTCTGTGGTAAGACTTAAAGCAAGTAATAAATCCCAAATTTTAACTTTCAAACATTAGTTGGCAATACATCTTAAGATTTAAAATATTTAACGTTCTCTTTGTTTGGAAGAGTACTGAAGCAGGGCAACAATGTTTCTAACACAGCTGTAAATAACTCTTCTCTACATGCAAATCGTTGTCTTGGGCCAATATAAATTTTATACCTGTACAGTTATTTTATTAAAAACTGCAAAGAAAAAAAAAATCAATTTTTAAATATATTGCCAGTCAACAACATTTTAAAATATAAAATCAGCGTTTTACATTGATTTACTTGCACATTCGCATGAAACGCTTTAAACTGTTTTACTATTATCTATGTTGGAGAAGCTTGCCACAAGCGGTACAATCTCTGTTCAGAATCTCTAGGACCATCGCGTTGTCCTGATATTACCTTTCTATACAATTCCATTTCTGCCAAAAGCTTTCTTTTGAAGTCTGGCAAGAGCTTCCAACTCCCAGTTAAATTCTATTTATTAGAGTAATAAAAAACACACACATAAAACAGTCACATAATTTAGAGTCTTTCTGTCAGGCAGTTTCAGTCTCTGGCACATCTCAAAACAATTAGAAGACCAGAAATCAGATTCTACCTTATTTTTGAAGTACACTTCAATGGGCATAATGAACCCTGCGTAGCCAGACTCCTCCACTTTGTAAGGGGGCTCCTTGCACACTGAAAAGAGAATATACAAATGTTAATTTTGAATATAATGCAACTTAATCTGAGCTGAAAATGAGTTGCAAGATGAGAAATGTGTCTCCGACAACTCAAGACTCATTGAAAACACTGACCTTTGTGGAAAAAAAACAGGCAAAGCAAAACAAGATGGTGGTCATGGGCTTAGTTAGGAAAACAAAAATCTGTTCTTAGCTCCTCCCATGGAAAGGAAACATAAAACACACTCTGTGCCAGAGTCTCTGTGAGATTCTTCCCCCTCTCCTTTTTGCAGTGATACAATTACAGTTCTGTGCTGTTCCACAACAATGTAAACTGTCAGTTAAAGCCGTCTTGCAAAAAATGCAAGAACTCAAACAGGGAGAACTTGCACAGTGTGCAGAGGTCAAACTGACTTTGATGCCAACATTTGTTCATCAAAATCCCACAATGTGCAAGCACATTTTTTTTTACTTGAAATGTTCTCCTGCAATGCTTAATCTTCGTAATTACAAAATATCCATACCATAGGCTGCTTCACCCAAACCCCGTAACAAACCTGAAGGGCACAGAAAGGCAGCTGCGTGCTTCACATGCAAGTCAAGGAAGAAAAGTGAAACACTTCGCCGCTAGGGTCACGGTGCTGCCTGCTGCAGATACTCGAATGCAAAAGTTAATCACTTCTAAGAAATTAACAGAAGTGCTTCCTGCCTCAGTTCCTCCTGCTCTACTACCTGTTGTATCGGTGTGTTACTGAATCCTTCCTGTCCTCTATCACTGTGTTTCAGCACAGTGATAGCCAGCTCAAAGGATTCTCGGAGCGTTTGGCCATGGCACACACATAGAGAACAGCTGCCAGGAGAAACACGAGACCAGCACAGATATTCTCCCTCTCAGGAACCGGATGCACTTGCATACAATTCATGTGCTACAATACATGTAAATAAAGTCAATAGATCTATTTGGGGAATTCAGTGCAAGTGTTTTTACTTTCTCTAAAAAATTCCAAGTAATCAATAGGATTAAGAAACGGTACCTTAAACCTAAAAAGCACTGAAGTTATTTTTCTTTATTATTAAAGAGACATTAAAGCAACATTAACCCCGGCTCTAAGCACTTTTACCATCATACAGGTTCTAGTAAGCAGCACTGAAAATTCAACTGTGGAAAAAAAGAGTGGATCTGAAAATAATCAAAATCCTTAGACTTGCTTTAACTTGAATTTCATATAAACTCCCTACAATCGGGGGGGGGAGCACAAAACCCAAGAACCGTGCCAACATGGCATCAGGAATCTTAAGATTATTTGCCAAGCGGTCTTTGTTCCTTTGCTGCCCTATTCTAACAAATTAAAATTGCTACACAAGCAACCAGCCAGCAGCACAAGCCTACCAGCAGATTTTGCTTCAAGTAAGAGAGAATCATTTGAAGAAGCCCTTCAAACAGATCGAGAAAGGTATGCACATGCCACACAATTTATGTACAATCCACTATCTGGTCAAAAGCATACTAGCTTTATAAGCAAGCTTAAGAAAGCATTTAAAACCTAGGAAACAGGGAAACTCTTTAAAGGTAGATGACATGGCAACCTCCTGAGCAAAGACAATGTGCTATCCCAACACAGTTGTTTGTAATAATGTAATTACACTAGATGAAAAGAATTGTAGCACAGCAGATTGTAACTTCTGTTCTACAAATTAGCTTCCAGCTCAGTACTGCACTGCCTTATCATACATCCGTTTTACAGCATCAATTTGAAGAAGATATTAACATCCACACCAGATTCACATCCTTGTGCGCTGAACACCTCTCAGTTGCTTTCCACCATGGACTCTCACAAATAACCAACACGGTAAGCAGTGCTAAGACATCCCGCGTCACCAGCAGTCTTCCAAAAAAGTACTTCAGAGAACGCCCATTCCCAAGTAATTTACAGCAGTACTCCTAGGCAGTCAGCACTCCTGGTAACACTACGTAACGACACCACTGCAGATGCAGCAGTTAACACAATCTTAAACAGATTTAAGTCCCTGCTGCTGCCGAGAAGGGCAATTCCTGCTCCTCCACCTCAGCCACATGTTCCAGCTGCCACAAGCCAACAATAAGGTTCACGGTGCTGCACAGTCAGGAAGAGCAAAGAACTGACGCAGCACAAAGTCACATTGCAGTTCTGGTGTTCTCCCCAGCTGGATCAGCTCCCCAGCCTTGCTGACTGTACAGCACATACCGCAAATACGTTACAGAATGTCCTGAGTTGGAAGGGACCCCCAAGGTTCATCAAGTCCAGCCCCTGGTTCTACACAGGACCACCCAAAAATCAGACCACGTCTGAAAGCGGCATCCAAACGCTTCTTGAATTCTGACAGCTCAGCGCTGTGCCCGCTGCCCTGGGCAGCCTGTCCCAGCGCCCGACCACCCTCTGGGTGCAGAACCTTTCCCTCACACCCAGCCTGACCCTCCCGTCCCAGCTCCATGCCGCTCCCTCGGCTCCTGTCGCTGTCCCCAGAGAGCAGAGCTCAGCGCCTGCCCCTCTGCTCCCCTCGTGAGGGAGCTGCAGGCCGCCGTGAGGCCGCCCCTCAGCTCCCCTCTTCTCTGGGCTGAACAAACCAAGGGACCTCAGCCACCCCTCACACATCTTCCCCTCCAGATCCTTCACCATCTTTGTTGCCCTCCCCTGGGCACTCTCTAGTGCGCACACACACCCGTGGAGCTGGAATGTGCTGAGGCAGAGACCCCTCTTCGGCTGCAGTGAATTCTGTTGCCTTAAAAACCTTAACTACCCGTGGCACCCTGCAGGAATCCTCGCAGCTACTTAGGGACTGATGCAGAAGTTTACTTACTCCAGTAAATACACTAGCCCTGGAGGAGGGCCACTCATCCATCGCGCACTTCCAGCTTTTGTCGGCCAGTGTTAACCAACCGCTCCCCCTTTGCCTTCCGTACCATGAATGACCTTCGCCTGTCACTGTCTGGAGGACCTGCACGTACCAATGCTTACAGAAGACAAAGCATCTCACCTCCAAACTTTTCATCAGAAGAAAGGTTCCGTTCTCCCTGCCCTTCCTCAAACAAAGACGGTAAAGGTTAAGACAAGTGCACGCAATGCACGTTTTGTTCTTCAAGAGGAGATTTTACAGAAGCCTGGTAGAACAAGACAAGCCACGCCGCACAGTGCTGCTCCACACAGAAGGAACCCGTCTTCAAACCTTGACTCACCTCGCTTGGGTTTTGGGAAGCTCTCATGTAGGCGGAAGACCACCCTTTCCACGAAGTGCTGGATGTCACACTGCTCCGGGCCACGGACAAACACCATCCAGTCATGAGTGAACCCTTCGGTGGTGGGTTTTTTCCGCAGTTGGGCTCGGTGCCCCAGCTCCAATTTGACTTGAACCGTGCACTGTTTGAGGACAGAGGTAAGACCATGAGCAAAACAGAACAGCTTACGTGGGATGCCTAACGCTGAGCCCCGCAGACGGAAGACGCGGATAACCACGGGAGGAATACAGCAGCCTCCACCAAGAGATTAGTTTCATTCTGAAGACTGGTGTTGGCAACCAGAAAAGGTACCAAAAATAGTTCCTAGCACCACTTCATACCTATTTTACCCCTGATATTAGCACTGCAGAGGAAGCAGCTGTAGAAGAGGAATAGGTTTATCTGCCTCGCTTATCAAATAAATTGTCAGCAAAGTCGAATTGCAGAATTTTTATTTCTAGAAAGTGTCGGAGAGAATTTGATGTTCGCAGCTTACAGAATTCACAGCGCTAACAGAAAACTCATCTTAAAACAGGAAAAATCAAGTCACAAATTGGCTTTTGATATTGTCAGGAACGTGTAATTCAGTAGAACACAGCTACAATCCGCCATTCTTCTAAATACATTTTATTAACATACTTTCACACACAAAGTCAATGTGTAACATGCCTGCACAATATCCGATACTAAAACGACCTAATTCTGATTTGCAGTCTCAAATCCTACTCTAATCAGAGAGGAACAGAAGCAGGAAAGGTACGTTCAGTGTCTTAAAGTTAAAAAAAAAAAAAATCCTATTAAATGTCTTAAAAACCAGATTAAATTAAACTGTGAAGATGCACATTCTTGGCGACTTCGCAGTCAGAAAAAAAGCAAATGAATTAAAAAGATGTAACAGAGGAAAAATTAAATAAGATTCAGACACAAGTTACAGCAAACAAATCTTAGGGCACGACTTGAGATGGAATCGCACCTAAAGTATCTGACCTCACTGGGTTAATTCTGTGCACACGCGTTATACAAACCAGACCGGCAGCACAGCCATCTCCAGCTAAACAACCAAATTCAGCTTCAGCAACTGGAAGTTTATTAAAAATGGGGAAGCGGGTGGGCTGGTTTTTAATCCTTACATCCTTCTTCACCTCAGACTTGAAAATAATGCCTTGTTCTTTCTGGCAGTTCCCAATTAGGAGAGGCAACATTATTTGTCATTATCTATAACACAAGTGGACAAAGACCCAACCTGAGGGCATGACGTTAAACAATGAACAAAAACCAAGAGCTTCCCAAGCTCCAGACAAGTGCTTAGGGAAAGTATTACCCTTATTTTCTCACTGAGAAACTGCAACAGAAAACACGACCATGATTAATGCTCAAAAACCATTGTTCCATGTCCAGCCTGACGTTTTATCAGAGTATGATTTTCAGAGCACAGTTAATACTTTCTGAAAAAGCCCAAGTCACTTTACCTCCGTACGCTTTTTTCTTTGTAGAAGGATCACACAGGAAGTCTTCAGAGGACCAGGCATCAAAGCCTGATCTCCCAAATAACAGTCCAGTGCTAATTTCAACTATAAACCTTGGCACAGCCTTTCAAGCAATTATCTTCACAGTAAAATAGCCCCAGCCGCCATCCAATGCATCAACACTAACCCTTGGGGACAAAACTCATCTAATCAATCGCTTCACCTGCTGTAGTGAAACATTCCTTTAGATTACCTTCCTCTGCAAGTCCTCTTGGCAGGCCATTTTCCATCTTTTGTGCGTTAAGGCTCATCCACACTGGCTCCATCTCACTCCTGCACTACAACCAACGCTGCATGGCCGCCTGTTCTTCCACGCCACGTTACGGAATCAGAAAAAGGCAAGGTGTTTGGCTCAAAGCGCCGCAATCCTTCCCAGGGTGGAAGCGCATTATGCAGAGACAGTCTGCCGACAGCCTGGGCTACCTCGGTGGTGCTCGTGGGCACGCTTTATTTGGGAACGTCCCACTGCTCAGGCAGGCATTTGCATCAACTGATCCAATCTGTTCTGCAGCCTCCAATTATCAATTCCATAATTACCCTTTAAATTTTGCTACCGCTGCCAGTTACTAGCCCTCTCCCAAGAAGTGCAAATGGCTGTCACTCTACGGAATTTGCCTTCCTAGTTGAAACGGCTGAGAAAATTTAGCTGAGAAACAGATGGGACTACGTGGAAGAGAACAAAATTAAACATAAAAAAAGAGAACTGTTTAGCCGAGAGTGAAAGTTGTACTTGCTATACTCCTCACATACCGGTCCGATTAACAATCTCTATGAATTAAGCCAGAAGTTGAAACGCATTTGAAAATAAGATCTCCCAACGTAACAAACATCCGAAGTTGCTCCACTGAAAATGGAGCGTTTCTTTTCCTTTCCCTCAAGCATGTCTCTCAACAAAGGGAAACCGGGATCCTATTCAAACGATTTGTAATAATACAAAGGAGTCTGCTTTTCAACTTAATAAACGCTCTGTAGCACGCTCTGGTATTTGTTTGATGCGCTAATTGCCTGAAAGCCATGACCAGTCTCCATTCGGTCTCCTTCGGGTTATTATTCACGGGATAGCGGGCCTTACCTCGCCAGCCCGGGGGCGACCTGCTAGCGGCCCGCACGCCGGCCTCGCACACAAAAGGCCTGCACCAGCCTGCCGTGGCGAGCCCAGGTGAACTTCCAGCATTCCTCCTCCTCTCGCCGAGGCACCGCAGCGGCGCTGCCGGGGGCTGCCCGCCGCCACCCCCCCGGGAAGGAACCCGGGGCAGGAACGTGCGGGAAGCGCGGGGCCGCCCCCCGCCGGGGCGAGGCTGCAGCGCGGCCGCCCATGAAGGGGCGAGGGCTCAGCGACCCCCCCCCCCCAAAAAAAGAGGGGAAGGGGGGAGGCAAAGGGAGGGGGGGGCTGCCCGAAATGGGGGGGTGTCCCGAAAAGGGAGGGGGGGCGGAATGGGGGGAGGAGGCAAGAAAAGGGGGAGGTGCCCTAAAGGTGGGGGAACAGAAAGGGAGGGGGGAGAGAAAGAGGGGAGGATGCCCGAAATGGGGGGGGCGGGTTACCCGAAAAGGGGGGGGCACGACGCTGCCAGCTCCGGCAGGGGCGATGCGGTCCCCTCCTCTCCCCGTGCGCCACCCCCCGCCGGTGCTGGGGTCGTCCCCCCCCCATCCCCCTGCGTGTGTGCGTTGGGGGGGAGGCGCCCAGGCCCCCCCCGGCAGCACGGCCCCGCCGCCCCCCTCACCTGATTGTCCATGGCTGGGCGCAGCGCCGCGGGCCCCGCTCGCTCAGTCGCTGCCCGCCGCGGCGGTTCGGCTGCCGGTCGGCGGGGGGGGCCCTCGGATCCCCCCCCCCTTTTTTTTTTCCTCTTCTCCCCCCACCCCCCTCCCCTCCCCACAGCCTCGCTGCTGCTTCCTCTCCTCCTCCTCGGCCGCGGCCCCTCACGGCCCCGCCGCCCGCCTCATTGTGTGTCACTCACAGGCACCAGCCCCGCCGCCACCACCCGCCCCCCCCACCCCGCCGCCCGCCCCGCGGAACCGGAAACCGCCGCCGCCAGACGGGCACCCGCCCTCCGCCAACGGCAGCACCGCTTCCCGCCTCTGGGCGGGGCTTCCGCCCGGGAGCCGCCGGCCTTCCCCGCCTCCTCTGGACGGGCGGGTAGAGCGTCCAATGGGAGGCGGGCGGGATGCCGAGGGGGCGGGGAAAAGGGTGGGGCTTCCGATGGGTCAAGCGGGGAGTGGGAGGCGGGGCTTCGCCGTCTCCCTCAGCCCCCCCTCCCCCCACCCACCCGCCCGTCTCTCCCCTCACCCAGCGGCGGGCGCGGTGCTCTCCTGCCCGGGCCCCAGCGGCGTTACCGGGGTCGCTTACCGCCCCCGTCCCTTAATACCCCTTAGCAGGGCACCGCTCGGCCGCTGACCGCCTCTAGGACCGGTGTTTAGGCCTTGTTGCGTGCCCCAGCTACGCCAAGCCGCCCCTTTGCCTCTGTCGTCCTTTTCATCCCAGCCGCCGGCGGCTGCGGATCTCACCCGTTTATTAATTTCCTACGCAAATGAGCTGAGAACAAGTGAAACCGCAGGGCCCGGTACAGCGGACTCTGCTGTGTGGAATGGCTGGGCAGGGCTAAGCCCGTACTGGGGAGGAAGCCAGCAACACTGCTCCCTCAGCTGCTGGTTTTCCTTGTTCTCCCTTCATCTCCTTCCTCATTTTCCCTCCATCTCTCCCCCTTGTTTCTTTCTGTCTCCATTATTTCTCTCTATATCTTCTTCATTCTCCCATGTTCCCTCTCAGTCTCCATCATTTTTTCCATACTGTCCTTCATTTTCCCTTAACGTCCCCTATTTCCCCCTCCTTCTTCTTGCTCCCTTGTTTGCCATCCCTATTTTTCCCATTGGTCTCCCTGATTTCTCCTTAATGTCTGCCATTTTTCTTGCAATTCCCCCATTTTCCCTTGCTCTACTTCATTTTCCCCTTGCTCTCTCATCTCCTCTTAATTACCTCACTATTTTTCAATCTAATTTTACCCCTAGTCTCCCTCATTTTCTTTCAGTGTTTACCCCTTTTCCCTTAGTCTCACTTGTTTTCACTTGCTGTCACTCATTTCCTTTCATTTCCCCCTTTCTCTCATCTCTCAATATCTTTCATTTTTCTCCCTTTCTCTGTCATTTTCCACTTGATCTCCCTCATTTTCCCCTCACACACCCTCACTTTCTTTCTTAATCCCTCAGTTTCTCTCATTTTCCCTCAGCGTTCCCCATTTTCCCTCATGAGCCCTTATTTTCTCTCCTTTCTCCTTCATTTTCCTCAGTCTTCCTCATTCTCCCCTCACACACCTTCAGTTTTCCTCGGTGTCACCCATTTTCCCCTCAGTTTCTTTCATTTTTTCCTCATCAGCCCTCATTTTCTCCCCTTTCTCCTTCATTTTCCGTTCAGTCTCCCCCATTCTCCCCTCACACACCTTCAGTTTTCCTCGGTCCACCATTTCCCCTCAATGTCCCCCATTTTCCCTTGGTGCCCCCCTTTTTCCCTCAGCGTCCCCCATTTTCCCTCAATAGCACTCGTTTTCTCCCCTTTCTCCTTCATTTTCCTCTCAGACTCCTTCGTTCCCCCTTCATACACCTTCAATTTCCCTCAGTGTCTCCCATTTTCCCCACAGTTTCTCTCATTTTCCCTCATCAGCCCTCATTTTCTCCCCTTTCGCCTTCATTTTCCTTTCGGTGTCCCTCATTCTCCCCTCACACACCTTCAGTTTCCTTCAGGGTCCCTCATTTCCCCTCAGCGTCCCTCATTTTCCCTCAACAGCACAAATTTTCTCCCCTTTCTCCGTCATTTTCCTCTCGGTCTCCCTCGCTGCCCCCTCGCACGCCTTCGTTTTCCCTCAGTGTCCCCCGTTCCCCTCGGCCGCTCCCCCCGCCCCATCTCCCTCTCTTCCCCCCCTTTGTCCCTCCTTCTTCCCTCTCACACCTTCATTTCCCCTCCTTCTCCCCCGTCTCCCCCCATTTCTCCCGCTTTCCCCCCGGCCTCCTTCGTCCCCCGGCGGCCGGCCCCGCGGGTCGCCCTGCCCGGGGCTCGCCGCGGTAGAGACCGGGGGGGAAGCGAGGGGTGCTCGCCGCGGAGCGCCTCGGCGGCGAACAATATCTCGGGTTTGGCCCGGAGCGAGCGGATTTGCAATGCAAATGCTCCGAGGGATTCCTTCAGAGAGGCAGCGGTTATCAGCCGCGGGCTCAGCTGTGTGACGAGCCCGGAGGTCACCGTCCTGGCTGGGAAAGGAGCCGCTGGCTGCGGCCGAGGCATGGTTAGCAGCCGCCCGCCCTGCAGACGCGGTTTTCTCAGCCCCGCTGCTGACTCCGAGCGCGACATTTGCATCTGAAAAGTGGGGTTTTGTTTACGTTTTCTCCCGACTCTAAATGACGAGTTGTTTTGCTCGATTTCGTGAGCCTTAAATTAACGGAGGGCTGCCGTTACAAGTGCGATTTGTGGCTGTTTCTGAGCAAATTTTCTCTTAGGAGGAAAGCGGAATTTTTCTTCGTGCAGGTTTCTTGAAATAGTTTGTTGATCTCTCTAAGGCAGCAGAAAAATGCATGTTAGCCAATAATGCTGTGTGTGTTGCTAACTGATAGCCACAGGCAAGGATTAGTCAGTTCCCAAATCATTCTAAAGAGCCAGTTTACCTCATCAGCTTGATAGGAGATATTAGTAAAGCAAAATGCTTAATCGCTTCAGTTAACAACAACAACAAAAAGAGCCTGATTTGGATTCTTCTTTTAAGCGCTCCAGTTCTAATTTTCCATGTTTCTGTCTGATGCAGGCCCAAGAGACATCTCCTCGGACAGTCTCTTTTCTTCTCCGTTGAGACAGGGCCTCTTTCTCTGGGGGTTCTCATTGATACCTTTAATTGTGGACATTATTCCCATGCACATGACTCTTAGAGCTAAATCTTTTATTTCCTAACTCCCAGTCCTTACTATTCATTCTCAGCCTCATCACAGCCCTTACTTGTTACCAGCTCCTGGGGCTGGATCTTTCCTGAATGTATCTTCTTCTTCCATGAGTGGAGAGTCTGAC
Organism: Nettapus auritus; assembly: GCA_011076525.1. NCBI lineage: Eukaryota > Metazoa > Chordata > Aves > Anseriformes > Anatidae > Nettapus > Nettapus auritus. The sequence continues at coordinate 5,275,726 of CM021792.1, read as the reverse complement.
TGCACTCTTACTCTGCTGAATTTGGTCCAAACCCAAAAAGTGTTGCTCAGACACACAAGACCCTGAACTTTTTTCTTTCCCACAAAGTTGTCTGTTACATCCTGTGCAACTTCATTAGATTTTTTTTTTTTTTTTTTTTTTTTTAATTTTGATTCCCATTGGTGACAATTTTTGTGTGCCTTTGTTTTTCCCCACCTCCTTGTTGCTCTCCCAGTGCGGGACCCAGGCTGACCTCCAACTTCTGCACTGCATTCCCCCATCTATGTTTACGTCTGCTGGCTGAGACGCAAGTCAGTGCTCCAGCTTTTCTGTGGCCTAGGATGGGACCCAAGCACTTCCAAGTCAGGGATGGGAAACCCTGGATTAGGCATCTCAGCTTCCACTTTCTCAGGAGGGAAAAGCACCCAGAGAGGCAGTTCAATGTCTGGCCATGAAACTGCATTGTACTGAAGAAGCTGGGGTGCCACATTCAGAGAAGGCATGTCATTACATCGATGCATGCTCCAAACCAGCACCCCTGGAGTCATGCGAGTGGATCAGCTTAAACTGTGCCAGGATACTTCTTTACGTGCAACTGGGAAAGCGCTCTAGGAGAGAAATTCCTATAACCAGCATTAGCTGCACCAGCGCTTTCCTGTTCTGAACAGTTTCCAGCCCAATGAGTGACCAAATTCACCCCCAATTTTCTTTTGAAGCTCAAAAAAAAAAAACCCAAACAAACAAAAAAACAAAACAAACAAGCAAACAAACAAAAAACCACCCTGCAGCCAAGGGTAAAAAAAAATGCAAATCTCTACAGGAGAGAGTGTTGGGAGTTTCAGGTGCTGGTTGTGCTGGGGAAGGTGTAGCCAGCAGCCACCCAGGCTCCTCCAAACTTCTAATTTTGCAGGGATATCTCAAACTAACGAGCTGTCAGCTGAGTGCCTTCGCACTCAAGGCAGCCGTGGGCTGAGCTCCTGTTTCTTTATATCTATTCCAGCAACTTCTGGGTTTTGCAATAAGCGTCTGCAAATCCAATTAGCGTCTTTCTTTGTGGCACTGTATTCTGGCAGAGATCTGCTGTGTTGCTGCCATCTACAGTAGGGCCAGTGCCAATGGATAAGAAACAGATCCGATCTGCATATTCAAATATGCAAATAAAGCACGACAGCTCTCCCTAATTTTTGTTGGGGCTTTTTATTTTTCTTTTGAAAGCCTTGCTTCAGAGATCCTTGTCTTGGGCTGAAAGGTGTGTGTTTCATCCCGCTTGGCCCACAGTATGCCAAGTGCTGGTTCTGTCCCCTGAGAGCTGGGGATAGTGGAAAATAAAGTGGAAAAAAGACTTTGCACTGCACCTGTCTCTGCCTTGGCCACATAAACACAGAACTGGAAAAAATTCTGCAGTGTTTCACCCAGCACAGACTAATCTACAGTCCTGGGAAAGTATAACACATCCTTTCTCATTCCTGCCTGTACACACCATGACTGTTCTACAGGCCAAACCTCACCATTCTTGGGGAGCATCAGTGAACGAGGTGATAACTGGGGTGTTTGGAAAGAAATTAGTCCTAGTGCTTCAGTGGGAAGGTCACATCACATGCAACCTGGGACAGCATAGCCCTCACTCAGGTGTCTACAAATACCTCCTGGCCAGCCAGCACCGACCTCTGGCAGATCCTGCTCCAACTTTCGGGAGGTTCTGTCTGGGGAGGAGGCAACAGACATCAGAACAGTTTCTGGAGACGCCTCCTCTTCCTCCCGTGCTGCTCCCCTCCTCCTCAGTTCTCCCTTCTCTGCAGGAATGCAACATTGACCCACAAACACACACAAGCACCCCTCTTGCCGCCGCCCCAAGAATGTAACCCAAGACACCCAAATTGCTTACTTGCCAGCCTGCTCTCATTCTGCAGCAAAAGTTCTTTCCTGTAAGCTTGGCATCTCTCACTGAGATGGCTGGCTGACAAATCTGCTCTAAGGCTCTATCGTCTACTGATATGTATGTGTGTGTGTGTGTGTATGTCTGTGCATTAATTATATAATTATATACACAGCAGCCAGCCTCTTGTCTAACCCTGTCTTGCCCTTCCTATCCCTGGAGAATGTTTATTGCCATTCATCATTATTTTCTCTTTACTGTTTTAGCTGCATCTTCCCGTTTTCCACTCTGGGCCGAAGACCACAAGTTCTGTGGTCAGTCTGTACTTTGAGTGGCTTGGACACCAGCCAGCCAACAAGGAAGGCTGTCCCCAGCACTTAGAGTAAGACAGCATAGAAAAAACAACCTTGTAATTGTCCTATGGACATCAAGATTAAGACAGAGATCTTGCATTTGAACAGAGTTTCTCTGAGAAAATACACACCTCAGCATTGTGTCCATATGCAACACTACTGAGTGGAAAGACCCCTAAATCCTCTACTGGACCTATGTAAGTCACTTACCAACTGCAAAATGATTACAATGGTCCTCGTCTACTTTCATGAAGCGTATCTGATGAGCCAAGTTCTCTGTGGTGTTTCCAAGATCATCACAGAATCATCACAGAATCATCTATGTTGGAAGAGACCTCCAAGATCACCGAGTCCAACCTCTGACCTAACACTAACAAGTCCTCCACTAAACCATATCCCTAAGCTCTACATCTAAACGTCTTTTAAAGACATCCAGGGACAGTTACTCAACCACTTCCCTGGGCAGCCCATCCCAATGCCTAACAACCCTTCCGTAAAGAAGTTCTTCCTAATATCCAACCTAAACCTCCCCTGGTGCAACTTTAGCCCATTCCCCCTCGTCCTGTCACAGGCATGTGAGAGAACAGTCCAACCCCCACCTCACTACAGCCTCCTTTAAGATGAACATAACCACAATCAAAACAGACAGCTGATGATGTTTTAAGTATTAAGGGCTGCAAACCTTTCTTCCGGTACTTACCATGGGTTTGCCAACAACAATGTCCTATCTTTACTCACAGCCTCAGAAAAAGTCCTGAACCTGAATTCAAGGGAGGGTTTGGTTTTTCTGAGCACTGAGGGAGCTGGGTGCTGGTTCGGTTCATGTACTGCTGTCTGTGGCCCTTGTCATCCTTAGTTCATGCCAAAGGCTCAGTGTAGGACTTGTCCATGTTGGCTGCCATGAAGAAAACAGAACAGGTAGTGAAAAAGAGAGAAATCTGTGAGTGAGAAGACGTAAGTGCTGCAGCAATGCTGCTTCTGAAGTAGCAGGGCTCTGGTTTGCTAATCAGCATTTGGATCCCTGCAGGGAAGCATGTTCATTTGAATCAGCTGTTAATCCTAGCAATATTTATTCTTTTAAAAATGATTTCACTTTGCCTGTTTTCTGCCTTCCCCTCCTTCTCCAATTCACACTCCGCATTGTGGTATTCACAGCACATATTTAACACCAGGACAGTACAGTGAAAATCCAGATTGTTAATAGCCAAAACCTCTGATTGCCAGAAAGATACTAGTAGCAACTACTAGCTACATCTGGGAAAAATTACAGACAGCTTGGAAATTCTTTAGTTCCCTTATTAATGAAGGACTTAGTAGAAAAAAAAACACTGTAATACAATTTAGCTTAACTAAGTTCTTTTGTGCCTGAGGAAAATCTAAATTATAGCCTACTATAGCTACTGAAAAATGCAAAAGGCTTTCAGTGTACAATAACCCTCCAAACCAGAAGGAAGAGGGAAATTTTTCTTAGTAAGCAGGAACACAATGAGAATTTATTTTTTGCTTTCTGTATATTTAGTGCTGGTGAAAAGAGCCGGATGAATAGTCACAAATACGTCATGTCCCTTGCAGATGCAACATGGGCAGCACAAATGTCCTCAAACTGCTCCGCCAACGTGCTTCAATTCTGAATGAGAAGGACCAGCTTTCTGGGTGAGAAAGGAGTCCGTCTCTATTCAGTCCCTGACCCTTCTGATCTAGGCTGTTAATGAAGGGGCCTCATTAACACCAAAGGTGAGGTTGGCATTATAATGTAGCTACTGGTCCACTGCAGGCTGAATTGACACCTATCAATTCCTTCTGCCTGGCTATTAAGCAGCCGTCGGATGACAATACCTTACCCTTGCACTCTGCAGACAGAGGTCAGGTTTGGCCAAGTGATGTAACGGTCTGTGTCGTGCCAATCCCACCAGCTGGCTGGACCCGCCACGAAGAGCATTTCACAGCCTGGATTTGTCCAGCACTGAATACAAGCTGCCAGCCTGGAGAAGACGGGCCCAGGCACCTAATGTGCCTGTTGGAGCAAGCACAAGCGTGGTTCAACAGGAGGGAGGGAGGTTCACTGTTGAAACGTGTGTCTGCTTTGCATGTGCCTTCTTGCAGTTGATGCCAAAGTCATTGAAAGATGATCATCTGCATGGTCAGAGAGAGGCCACCTTCAGAGTGGTGATGGTCACCCTAGACGGGATAGCCTTTAAACGACTGAAAAATACCAGGGGAAAATAGCTTGAAAAATAGGACAGGACAGGAGGAGATCAGCAGCAGGATCTGACTAGTACCAAAAAACCTGTTCTGAATCTTTTCTGGACTGAAAAGAGAGTCCAAAATGGGAGAAGGAATTACTATTCCAGACAAATACCATGTCTGATATATAGCCTCTCCCCAGCCAAGGTATTCCCAGTGTCTGGAGTTTCCCAGGGCTCTACTGAAGCAGTCTTGTGACTGCATACACATGCTTGCCATGCTTCTGAGCACCCTGAGCTATGGCTTGCACAGTGTTCTGCCTTTTCCTCTTGTGGACTGGTGTTGCCTCTCTTTCCAGCACCAGTTGCTCAGCTTGGTGGTTTTCAGAGCAACTGGCCATTTCCATCTTGGTAGTTTGATCCTCTCAATACTGAGAGCAGGCTGTGAGACATCCCAGAGCTCAGGGGGTGGCATTTCACAATCTGTAACATTCAAATTAATGGGAATTTCTGATGTTTGTGGATTCTGGGTCAGCTGCTCTCATGACAGTTTCCACCAAAAGTAGGCAGTTTAGCTGGAACTATATGAAATGAGCTTTTTTGTTGCTTTCACCTCTTTACACAGCAACTGGAGGTGGGGTCACCACATATGTAAATGTATGCAAACCAGCTGTAATCTAGCTAGCTCAGGTAGGACACCAGTTGAGATAATCCCCCACACCGCAGTACATGCAAACTTGCCTGTGACTCAGGGAATTTGGCTGGCAATAGCATGCTGAAATTTGTATCACTGAAACTTAATCATTATCACTGATACCGCTACCCATGAGACAATAGCGCACCTGATCTCAGCAAAGTCCTATCTTGGCAGTGTAGCATTTCTCAAATGCCTTGAAGCTTGATTTTGTTCCATAAAGGCCCAGCCACCATGGTTTCAAGAGAGTCAGGTTGGAATATAAAACAACATAGACATGCAACAAATACTATTTAAACCAACACAGGGAGAATTGAGGACTATCTGTGTAGCTACACTGTGAAGGCAGAGCTGTAACAAATTCTGTCCGTTTGTTACTCAGGCATCAGAGCAAAGTATTGTAATACGTGCTTATGAGTGAGTCCATTATACGTACATTTTATATGCTATCAATATTTTAGATAAATGAAGAATACAATCAATTTGGACACATTTCACGTAATTTTGAAATGCATTGTGTAAACATTGCAGATGTAGGCCATTTTCCTCCACTGCCTGTGCACTTTTGTATGCTGTGAAGTCTATTTTAAATATATGCATGAAATGTGTCATGAAACATCTGACATATGTGGAAAACATATTACTGTACCGTATGGGCAGTGTATAAGGTCGCTTGTGAACAGCTTGAAAACAGCAATCATTTGCATATGGATATATAGCTGTTTGTATTATGATACCATCATAGGGGAATAAGGGGTATGTCCCAGGTCTATGTGGGTCACTGGGAATGGCAGTACTGTTGGGCTCATGATGAATAAAGTTATGGGAACAAATTGAAATAACTAAAGTGTTTCGTGCCTAGACATTTTCATCAGTTTTTCATAACAGGGAAATTCATAGAGTCCTGTGAAAGATAAAGCACAATAAGCCAGAGAGCAAAATCATGTTTTTAATGACCTTTTATGATATTTTGATCATTAAAAGTTATCCATGTTCAAGGCACTTCTTCTCTGTGCCAAGTGTTACAAAGAAGATCCTGTTCTCTTTCAAGCATCCACTTCAGCCTGGACTGGTACTCTGAGCTGAATAGTCTTAGTGCACATTAAGGATGGTACAAATGGGGTCAGACCCTGTCTTTAATCTCTGTATGTCTTTCTGTCAGGATGGCGAATGTTATTGTGTTACATTAGTAAATCTTTAAGTCTGATAGGATGAATCATGATGAATAACAAATCCAACTTGTTGCCATTTTTGTTCCATTTTACAGATTCGGTTTTGATTTCACTTGGCAGTATTCTGGTGGATGTTAATGCTTGGCAGTATTAGGATAGTAAACAACAAGCTCTCACATATATTAATTTTTGCATTTTTACATTACAGTTCTTCATTGATTCATTTTTAGATTGGTCCCAGAAAGCACTTAGAGAAATACTGCAGTTTGCACTTCATTGGCATTACATGGCACTATTTCTGGCTTCAGCCCAGCAAAATGTATTCTTAAATGTAAGCAAGTGCCATTGATATCAATGGAAATATTCATATTCTTAAAATTAAACATATGTTTAAGCATTTATGTGAACTGAGACATCTGGTCTCTTATGGAAGGCCTGTCTAAATCAATGCAGCATCAGATGCAGATTGTGAATTTTATAACCTGGTGCACAATTGGATGTTGCTTTTGGTAAATACTTGAGAATTTGAGATAAATCTTTTCCTTTTGTTAAACATGTGTGATAGTGAAACTAAGTGTACCATTTCAGGAGAACAACCTGATTCAATTTTACTTTTAAACACATTTCTAGAGAAACATGTTTACGTGAGATGATGAATTGGAACCCAAGTGACTGAATGTTCATAGAAAGTGAACATGAAAAAATGGAGAATGGCCCTAACTGACAACATGTTCTGAGCTGTAACATGAAGGCACAGAAAAATTAATTCTTCCATTTTAGCTGTTCTAGCAGCCGTTACTAGAGAATTTAAGCTATGTGAAACCACTTTATCAGACAAATGTGAACTGATTCTTTTCTTCTGAAAAGAACAGTGAAAAATGTGTTTCTAAGTGAAACCAAATCATGAGGCTTTATAGAAACAGCTGAAAACATCTTTTGGCCTTTTAATCAAAAATCATTTTTGTCAACCGGTTTATTTGACCACGTAACAACCATGCTTCTCCTTACTAAGGAACAACATTTACCCATATCTCCCCTATGATCACTGATTGAAACTGGCCCTGATTATGTGTGCAGCCACTGTGTGAGCTAACACAGAAAGGGCACCTCAAGACCCTGAGTGCTGCAAACATGGGTACATAATGTTCACTGAAATACAACTTTCACCTAATCAGGACTTAAACCTTTCATCTGTCCAGAACAACCACTAATATGTGGAATATCCTGGTATTTGTTTATGGCCCTACAGCTAGTTTTGTCTTACATAAAAAGTGGATAGGTAAAACAGTGAAAAAATTAGACATCTTTTTCTTCCTAGCAGTTGTGATGTGGGCATGACAGAATTGCCAGCCCCTGAGTTGAAAATCCTGAGTTAAATCTCAAAAGTAGCACTTAGAATCAAAAGAACAAGGCTTTTAGAGGCTTTTAATAATTCTTAGAGCCTATCCCTTTCCTTCCTGAGTGCAGCCCTTTGCAGTCATGCTTTCAAACTTTGACTGCTGACCTAGGAGATCAAAACTGAACAAAGTTTAAGATGAGTTAATGTTGTTTTGTTATGACTCCAGAAAAAGGGTTCTCTAAGTCAATCATGAAGATTGCCAGGCTTGCAATAAAATCCCAGAACTTAGCGACATCCTTTCTGTGTTTCAAAACTACTATTTTCATTTCTCTTTGAGACAGTTAGCAAATAAAGATCTTTTGCAAATGGCATGAGAGGCACTCCAGTGAAGCAATTTATTCTCCTGGCATTGTTAAGAGCAGGGCCAGGTTATTATTAAATACTTTTGCATTATTTATGCAGGTCCCTGAATGTGCAATGTCCTTTACAGATAAATCACTCTGCCTTGAAAAGTTTCCAGTCTGCAGGCCAAATCCTGCAGTGTAAATCTATAGCAGCAGGAGGCAATTTGATGTAGCAGAACAGGTAAATGTTAATCCTTGATCCTGAAGGACTGGTGTGTTATCATTATTAGTTCATTTGTGTTGCAATTGCACCAAATAGACTCAACTGATGCTGCTGTTTCACAACCTCTTTAATCTGGAATGAGTTGAAAGCAGCAGCCTCTCTGTCCTCTTCCTCATTCCTGATCCGTCTCTTGCCTCTTTTCTTGTGGTTGAGGCAGCCACATGGCAAACCAAATCAGGAAAATGATCCGGGTTAAGGCTCATCTGGCAAAAATAAGGGAAGGAAGGGTTTAATTTTGACCAGTCCTAACTCAGATCCCGAGCGTGTGGGTTTGCAGCTCTTCCTGCCCTGCCAATTTCCTGCTTTGCTTTGCTGAGCGTGCTGGCTGCTTGCACCCAGCAAGGCATGGCTCAGGGGTACCCCCAGAGCTCCCCAGGGATTTGGGGGGTCAAGAAGGGGCCAGTGTTGCCTTTAGTCCTCTGAGGGCTCCCAGCCGTACTCTACCATCATGCCAGTCATTTCTGCGGGACCCCTTTTCACTCAGAAATGCCACAACTCATTTTAATGGGGTGTTCTTAGGTTTGTCGGCTCTGCAGTGCAGGCCACACCCGCAGCTGGGAGCTGTAGCTCCCTGGCAGGAAGGGCAGGGTGTCCCCTGCAGCTCAGGGACATTTTGGAGGTGCGAGACTAGTTCCAGAGAACCCTGAGCAGCACTGGCATGTCCGGACCACGGTCACATACCAGTGTCAGGGCAGCTTCACTCTCAGGCTGTGGCCTCGCTTGGAGCAGGAGGCCCTGCCTTGGGCACTGCAGTCCTTCTAAAGCTGCTTTGTGGGTTTCTTTTCTCTTTCTGTCTTCCCCCTGCACCCCCCGCACCCTCCCCTCCCAGGTTCCCAGGGCTGGGGATTCAGCTTCTGGCTTCATCCAGAAATCCCTGAGGGTTTCAGATCCCCACGAGGCCTCTCAATGTCTTGATCTGCTTGAATAGGCATTTTTAACGTGGCCCCGGCTGTCATCGGGGCCTGTTACAGTCACTCAACTGCAGCAACATTGTTCTCGAGGCAGTGGTGCCTGGGACACCTCCCTTATTACCATACCACACGGAGGGGTGGGGGATTTTGCCACTGCGTTTCTCCCCAGAGCATCGCACCCACTCCTCGGCCGGCGGTGGGGTAATTCGCCCTCCTCGCCCGTGCCTCATCCTCCATCCCTGCATGGCTCTCAGCATCCCCAGGCCGCGGGGCTGCTGGCACCCGTCCATCTCCATTGGTCCCCCTCAGAGGCGAAGGTGACCCCCTTTTCCTGTGCCAGGCTCCCTGGCAACGCGGCCTTTCTTCGTGAGCGGCCTCCTCCACCCCCTGACGGGGAGCAGGGCTGTGAAAGCCTCGCTGCACTTTTGAACTTGCTGCCGGTGTGCTCAGTGGCTGTGCAGGACTGCGGCGGCGGAGGGGCTGGGCCCAGCAGGGACCCGGTGCAATTGCCCAGAAGTTATTAATAGGCTGCAGAAGAATGTGATGGGCTGAGGAAAGGGCTGAGGCGGGGGGAGAAGTGGGAGCGAAGCGGGGAGGGAGAGTGAAAGGGAGACGGGGTGATGGGGGAGAGGCAAGAGTGATGGCAGGCAGGAGAGAGACAAAGACTGAGGGAGCGGGAGGCGAGGGCAGACAAAGGCCAGGCCCTGGGTGCCCCGGGCCGGTGTCTCAGTGGTGGCTGTGCTAGTGGAGAGGTGGCTGTGCCCACGGCTGGGGAACAGGGATAGCAGGGGAACCAGGCCTGTGGGGTTCAGCCCTTGCATAGGGTAAAAAATGAAATGGGGTTCATGAGCCAAACTTGCCATCTAGTGGCTCTGGGGACCATTGCAGAGGAACCCATGAGGCATCCGAGCAGCATGCGTTGCAGTGGGCTGTGCAGCGCCATCTTCTTCGGGGCAAAGCCCAAAGTGCTTCTGCTTTTGCTTTACTTTTGCACCAAAAGCCTGTGGTTCCCCGGAGTGACATTTGCTGTGGCTGTATTAGTGGGAGCCAACCTCAGCTGCTCAGCCAGCCTCTTGGTGCCCTCCAGAGGGTCCCCACCAACAGTGCAAGGACCCAGGCCCCTGACATGGTTCAACTTGTCCCTGTAATGTAGTAAGGCTCAGAGAACAGGAGCACATCCCACAGCCACAGGAGCAACTTCTTTGCCATCATGCTCTAAGGAGAACCTGGAAAGTATCGCTCTGTACCCTTGGCAGAGCAATGGTCTTTCTCTGGGGCTTTACATCTTCTCTATGTCCTTGCAAATGTGCTGGCACATTTATCTAATATTCTAGCTCCTCACCTCACCCTCTGCCACCAGCCAGCATTTTTGGTGAGCAAAGGAGTGTCCAAGTTACACAGTGGGAGTTGTCAAATCTGGGGAGGAACAAGGGCCGGAGGGGCTGAAGAAGGTGTAGAGCCTGGGGTAGAGCACCGTAAGAGGCCAGCAGAGCCTCTTGGGCTGTCACTCAGGAGGATCTCCCCAGATCAGAATGAGCTTTGGCTGCCTTGAGTGACTGTCAGATAAAGGGGCATATGGTGCAGTCAGGGGAAAGGAAGGGACTCAGTGCAAGTCAGTGTCCATTTCTTTAATGCACAGTTCTCCTGAGCAAAACCACATCCATCAATAAATAAAATTAATAATAATAATTAGAGCAGCCCCAACACACCCATCTGTCACCAGTTTGGCTTCTGTCTTCTCAGCTGCACCCTTGTCAGCAAGGGGTGCTGCAGCTTGACTAATGCAGAAGACACAGAAGAAGCACTGTCTCCCTCCCCTTCTCAGGAGGGATCCGCCAGAGGAGGAGATCCCGGAGGTTGCTCTGGGCAGTCTTCCAAAACTGGGGATTCCCACCCTCCTCCTTGCCCAGCATCACGAGGCCTCAGCTTCTCCCTGCCCCATCCACTAGCCACCTTGACCTTGTCAGAGAAACAGGCATACAGCCGAGGTGTTCCTCATGCAGACGCACGTGTGTACATCACGCACCCGTGTACATCACACACCCCATGCCCAAGGGATGCCTGAGAGCAGCCAGCTCTAGCACTGCTTGTGGGGCTCCTCCAGGGCAACGTAAGGCACCACGACAGGCCAGGAGTCACTGGGCCAATATCCCAGCTTTGGTTTGAATGTTGGCATCTCATAGTTGACGTCAAAGTAGATGACCAGCGGGAAGCAGTAGAGGAGGGCTATAGCTATCAGCACGTGCCTGTCAAGAAACCCAAAAAGACATGTGGGATGGGGTAACTCTGCCTGCCCCTCATGCACCTTATGACGGTGTATGGCTGGTGCTGCCACCGTGAGGCTACAGCCGGGGGTATGGCAACAGCCAGCAAAGGTCCCAGACACATGATGTACATTAGAGCTGCAGGGAATGCGGGTCCTGCAGGGCTCATACCTGTGGGGAAATCCCAGAGAAGCTCTGTGGGCTGGGGCTGGGGCAATTCCCTTCACAGAGAGGACGGTGTGACACATGGGACTTAAACCCCAGACCAAACCAACCACTTCACCTTGCCTAGCTTAGTTCAGTCTGGGTATCCAGCCCAGTCATCCCAGTGATCTGTGAGAATGAATCTGAGAATGCACACTGGGCATGGCACTTACAGCAACACTTGGTCAGGCGCTGAAACATCTTGCTCAAGCAAATCACTGTCTTTCAGTTTGGATATTAAAGAACATTGCACTTGACGTTGCTACCTGGGAGCAGATGCAGTGTTTTGAAAGCAAGAAGCTTAGCTGGAGTAGCTTTAGAACAATTTCACTTGCAAAACACTGTTTGGCTGGTGTGGAGGAGGTAAGGGATATTAAGCAGTGATTAAGGCAAATCCTTGGGCTGAGGCCAGGGTGAGGAGCAGCATCAATAGTGACAGAGGAAAGGGGAGAGGGCTGGGCAGAGATACAGCAGCTTTTTAGTCAAGTATCACATCCCTCCTGCCCTTCCTCATCCTCTGTGCCCCTTCAGCTCCTGAAATGTCTGAGCCAGGCTTCCTGCCTCTCCACTGGAGCTCTTACCAGAAGCTGTGAAAGTAGGGGAAGCTGATCGCCTGCCAGAGCCAGCAAAGCCACCTGTCACTTAACCAGCTGGTGATGGCCAATACCCACCACACGACCATGGCTGCAGCCATCCGGTGAACCCGTTTGTCATTGCACCTGGAAGACACAGTGAGAGGAGAGGGAGGAGGAAAGGAAAGTGAGTGAAAGTGAGTGCTGGAAGGAAAGTGAGTGAAAGAGGGCCAGAAAGTTCTTGCTGCAGGTACTAATGCAACAGGGCAGAACTCTGTGGGTTTCTGCTGGTAACTATTCATCAGACCACAAGAACTGGAGAAGTGTGGCTCTGGAGAGAGGATTTCTGACCTTCTGTGAGTGAGGATGATGCTCACAGATGCTGATGCACCTTTGCCTTTCTCCATGGATCCTGATGGGTTCCCCCCAACTCCACACTGGTTCCCAAGTCCCAGGCTAAAGGGGAATGAGCTGCAGATGGCAGCTGAGGAGAAGATGCACTTGTCACATCGACTGCTCCATGCTGCATGGCACCTAGGTCAGACATCCTTCTTGTATCCCACTGCCCACAGCCCTGCCTGTGCCTCTTCCCAGGTTCCTCCCAGGCTGCCCTCATCCTTTGTAAAGCTGATAGTCCAACGTGTGCCTGAAGAACCCTGGACTCCATTCACAGCTGTGCAGAGTCCCTGCCATGTGCCAGCCTTCCAGGAGTGTGCAGTGGACCTGCAGATGAACCTCTCAGCCCCCTCCTTACTTTTTCAGCTCACACCATGTCAGGTACAGCAGGTGGAAGGCGATGCAGTTGAGTGCATAGGCATTGAAGGCCGGTTTGATGAAGGACATCAAGGTACTGACCACAGTAGTTACACCACTCAACCAGAAGAAATGCTTCCTAAAGGAGAGACAGAGTAGACAGAGTTGGGAGTGAGTTTCAGTGTCCCCAGGGTTCGCAGTACAGCAGGTGAAGGGTTGGAGAGGTCCTGGCCATTGCCTGAGAGACGAAGCCACTCTCCAGCACCTCCAATCTGTTTGCACATGGCCTGGCGGGAAGGCTGGGGTATCTGCTCCCTCTTTCTCAAGAAATGAGTGGAAAAGGGCTCTGCCAAAGGTCCCCCGGTTAGTCCAGGGCAGAGCTGGGAACACAGCCCAGGAGGTGACTTGTGCCCTGTCGTGGTGATGCCAGGGACAGGCGTGGAGGCAGAGGCATGCAGCTTTGCACAGGGAAGGGTTGCAAAGTGGGGCTTCCGCAGTGCAAACATGCAGATTCGGGCTGACTGAACAACAATGGGGCTCAGAGAGGCCTTTCACATGCAAATCCCTTCCCAGGTCCCTTCCCCTTTCCCTGGCTCCCCCAGCCATGTCTCCACAGTGAACTCCTGGTGACCTCCTCATTGGCATGGGAGGAGCAGATTCAGAGCAGGCTTTTTCAAGGCTTCTGGGCTAGCTCAGAAGGCTCCAGCAAGCCTGCCAGGATGGGAACATCCTCCTAGCAAACCCCTGCTGAGCTCCTCTTTCTGTCAATCTGTGCTCACCCAATCTCCCCATCCATCCTGCTAAGCTGCCCTAGCCCAGCCAGCCCTGCTGCAAACACGGAGTATTATCTTGTACCAGCTTGGCCTGTGGGAAACCCCATTAACCTTCAGGGAAAGCTCTCTGTGGATGGCAGGGGATGCTGTGACAGTTAGTTAGTGTGGGTAATTGAATGTCAGTGCTCAGGAACACTAATTTCCTAGTTGGTATAAAGCCCCCAGGTCCTGCATGTCCCCAGATGGTTCTGTGCTCCCCTCCAAAAATGTATACAAAAAGGAGCAGTCCCCATGTTCCTAACAGAACCATCCCCAGGCTTGCCCACTCCAGCCACACCCCCTGCAAGGAGCAGCTTGCCCAAATCTCTGTGTTTTGAAACTGTTCGTGCAAAGTCTCCTGCACAGCTTTGTGAAGACAGCAGCTGTGTCCCAATGAGTTGTACCTGCTCTTGATGCATCTGGGGAAGTAAACCTTTGGGTACCAGAAGGAATACGCCACAGCCAGCGTCCAGAGGATGGAGAGCTCATCCAAGAGCTGCCCCACGTAGCTCAGAGTCATGTGGAAGTACATGGAGAAGACACCTGTAAGGAGCAAGGACAGCTTGTGTCAGAAAACCTCTGTGCTAGCAGGAGCCCACCTGGCCTGGGAAGTACTTGGGGACAATTCCTAAAGACACACCATTCCTGAAGGGCAGGGCATGGACCTCAGCATGGATGGAGGCCTGTATGAGTCTGTTCACAGAGCACCACAGGGTTTTGCCAGGCTGGAAGCTGTGCGCCCACAGCCAGCAGGAGCCATGAGCTGCAGGGCTTCACACGGAAATGGCTGACCAGTTTCCCACCCCAGCTCGTTCCTGTGCTTTGGCCACTAAAAAACAGTCTCCAAAGCTAAATGTATCATGGATAAATGGTCAGGTACTCTGGCCACCTGCCTGATCTCACGATGTTGGCACGCACCTACACAGAGGAGCAGACCAGAGACGAAGTACATGGGCATGGCGCGCTGCTGACAGTACTGCCGGTTCAGGTAGAGCAGGGCAGCCGAAAGGACAAAGAAGCTTACATTGCTGATCTGGAAAACAAGAGGCACATTCAGCTTATTGCATGATCTTGGGCAAGTCCCATCCCACCTTGTGCCTCCGTATCTCCCCATGCGAAGAGGATACTGATCTCTCGTGGAAAGCATCGCGTGGAGGCAGGTATTTCTCTTGGCACAGGAGTAGGGCAGAGGCATTTCTTGAGAAGCAAGGCTGGAACTGGAAGGGCAGCTATTGCTGCGACAGGTGGCTGCAGAGGGCTGTGCCCTCCGTGCAAGTAACTCTGAGGACAGCAAGCCTGGGGAAGCTGCTGTGCCCCTTTCCAATGATGGCTCAGCGTTGGCTGCCCAGTATATTCAAGCCATGGCTCTGCTGTTTGCAGCCATCTCCTGTAGCACAGGTGTGCCAGAAGCTGCCTAGCTGGCTGCTACCCCCCTTGGCCAGCAGCCACCCCACTGTAAGGGGCTGGTGGGCACGTGGAGCTGGGCCACGCTGCCAGCCGCAGCCAGGGAAACTGTCGTGCACTGGGCGCAGGCGCAGGCCCAGCAGGTCAGAGGTGGGAGCTGGACCTGGGTGCCACCCTCTTTGCAGGTGCAAAGCCACCTGGCCTGGAGGGGAAGGGACTCCGGACACCAGTAATTATGTGAAGTCATAAACCTCCTTAGAACATACTTTGCAAATGAATGCAGCAGAATTATTCGTCCCTGTTTGCTACCTCTGAAAAACTGCTTCGTTGACAGGCTTCGGTCTGTCTGGGGCAGAGCGGATGGTGCTGGGGCTCAGCCTGCTGCTGACAGTGCCAGTGCTTCAGGGAACAGCAAATGCTGATGGGGAACATGTGGGAGCTGTGGAGGAGCAGGGAGTGCCCAAAGCCTGGACCCATCTGCTGGATCAGGCACTCTCCACCCTGCAGCAATGAGGGAAAGAAGTTTGAAAGTTCCCTTACCTCTGTGGGTTCTTAGCTTGGCACTTTTGCTTGATTGTGCAAACCCAGTAAAGGGGATATCACTGGGAAGTTTGGGCTTCCCAGGGGAATCCTCTACTGCTCATGGAAGGTTGGGACTCTGGTACCACGTTTTGCCTGCACGCAGATTTGTGGGGCTTTGGAAGAGTAGGGCAGAGCCATGGTGCCATTTGGCCAGCCACAAGGTTGACTTTTACCTCGCAGTGCCAATCCTTTTCCTTTCATCTTCCAGCCAGACGCCGTCCCAGACCCCAGGCCTGGAATCTGACCCCACAGCTGGAGTCTCACCCCTCAGCAGCCCCAGCGTGCTCCAGGTAAATTGCAAAATCAAAGCTTGGCTTGTGGTGTCCCGTGGGATCTGAGTTTACGGTAAGAGGGCTGCAAATCACAGGGATGTTGTCATATGTATGAAACACACCCTCTCATATTCCAGGGGGAAGCACATTTCACACTTAATGTAAGGCCTCTATTCCCTTTAACACACAGCGATTAATCTTGAATTTCACTGCGGTTTTCACAAAACGAGTTGATGCGCCTATTAATAGCAATTCTCAGGCCAAATGTATTCGTTTTCTACAGGTGCTTAGAGCCAAATCCAGGCCTGTGTCCTTTCCAGCTATGAGAAGGGAAGTGCTGATCCCACTTGCATGGTTGAGGTCAAACATTTCGGAAATGATCAAGAAACCAAACCGCATATTAAAGTAAAAACTGCGTTGCAAATACTTTTTTTTTTCTTTTTTCTTTTTTCTTTTTTTTCTGTGAGATGGTTAAAGAGGCTTTTGGAAAACAAGTGGGGATGGCAAAAAGAGAGAAAATGCTTGCAGAAGAGGCAACAGTGCAAGTGCCAGCATGCATGACAAAGTGAGGAAATGCAGGAATTTGAGATTGCATATAGGGAGGTCTGAATCCCTGCTGCAGTGGGCATTGCAACAGTGCCATTAATTACATGATAGCAACATTATCGCTTCATTAACTCCGTATGAGAAGTGCAAGATCAGATATCAGAAGGGAGTGATAACCAGGGGAACTGTGCCAGCAGAGTTGTGGAGGTTGCAGTGATTCCTCACGGAGCAGCCAGGCTCAGAGCTTAGGGGAGAACCGCTAGAAAACCGCAGCTCAGGGGTGACACGGGGTCTTCATCACTCATCAGATCCTAGCCCTGATTTTGCAAATGCTGTGTTTTATCATCCCTTTAAGATGTGGCAAGCTCCATCTCTAATCTGGCTGGAAGGGATTTGTTCCCAGTGTGAGCACCGGGAAATTTTTCCAGAGGCTCACCCTTAGCCCCCCAGCACAGCTTCTCCTTGTACCTGGCTCACCCTGGCCGGGAAGCAGCGGCTCACTCCACCTGCCCTGGACAGGAGACAAGAGATTGGTGCCAGAGCCAAGGCGTGAACTGACCTGCAAGAGCTACTCAGCCCTGCAAAACGACCGTGCGAGCTCACAGCCGTGTCCCACTTCCTAATGAGTGTGAGTTATTGCTCCAGGTGCCTGAGCCAAGCCTATGCTGGTATTTGCTTCTTTCACTAGGAGCAAAGCAAGACTGGGATCAGTGACATGGCTCTAATCCTGGTGCATTAACAGGATCATGGGAAAGGCCCCAGGGTCTGTGCGACGCACACTGTACTGCCTAAAAGGAAGGGAGAGACCTGCAGAGAACCTGTCTGCTTCTCCATCCACAGCAGGGTGAGAATGAGCCTCTGATGTGGACTGGGACAGCGGGAGCTGGATTGCAGAGCTCTACCTGCCCCATGAGTATGGCAAGGGGGCAATAGCAGCCTGGGCATATGCTGGCCCTTACTCATGAGAAGTATTTTAGAGTGGGTCCGGAGGAGGACCTCAATAACACCCAGAGACAGGAGCAGCTCTGCTACAAAGAGGCTGGGAGCTGGGAGCGTTTGGAGAGAGAAGGCTCCGGGGAGACCTCACAGTGGCCTGCCAGGGCCTAAAGGGGCTGCAGGAGAGATGGGGAGGGACTCTGAGTCAGGGGGTGTGGGGACAGGACAGGGGTGGCAGTGAAATGAAAAGAGGGGAGATTTAGATCAGGTAGAAGGAAGAAATTCTTCCCCCTGAGGGTGGTGAGGCCCTGCTGCAGGATGCCCCGAGGAGCTGTGGGTGCAGTGGATGGGGCTGAGGGCAGCCTGGGCTGCTGGGGGGGTCGTGCCCATGGCAGGGGTGGTACGGGGTAGGCTTAGAGGTCCCTTCCAACGCAAACCATTCCACGCTTCTCTGATCCCGTGATTTTCTGCAGTGAAAGGATATTTCTAAAAGCCTCGTTGGAGTGCACTCATACACTTAAAGGCCAACAAACCAGCTTTAGCTAGCAGAAAAGCCCACGGGTCCAAAGACAGAAGCGAGTATCTCAGAGGCTATCCAGACCTGTATAGCAAGTTCCTAATAGCCAGCCCTGCACGGCAAAGCTGAGGCTGTCTGCTCTGCCATCGCAGTGTCACACCGGTGCTTTGGGGCAGGAACAGTGTGCAGCATGCGGGGCGAGGAGCTGCCCTTCTGCACAGGAGCTGCCGGCAGGCGAGCACAGGAGGTGTCCATGCCGCCACAGGACCATGCAGGGAGCCACGGCGTACAGCACGGCTCTGACACGCTCGAAAGTGAGTGCTTCTCAGGGCATATCCGGGTAATTTGCACCTGCAGTCCAGTTTATCTGCATTGATCAATGAAGTGTCCGGGAGCTCTGGATATGCAGCAGTCAGAGCTCCTGCTGCTTTGCCAGAAACTGCCAAGGATCTAGAAGTTGTTACCAGCATCCTCATCAGTCATTTCAGGAAAGAAAGGAGGGTAGAATGACAGGTCCCTGACTGATGACCCTCATGTAACACAATACTTTTCTCCTACAAACAGCCAGAAGACAATAAATTTCTGGGTCAATGAGTCACTATAAATAGTTGGCACTTTGTTGCTGAACTGCAGTATGATCATGAGCCACAAAGTATTAATTATTAGTGACTTAATGATATTGTTTACATTCTCTGCTCATATCCCCAGTGCTTATTTCTAATGAAAAGCATCCAATCCAAGCAGGGCTGAGAGTGAGTGCGGCTGGCACAGAGCAATTCTCAGCAGCACATTGCTGTTGCTGGCACAAAGCTACCTGACCTGAGCCCCAGGCAGCACTGGGAAGAAGACATTGCAGAAGATGCTCCATTAGGAAGCCCTGTTGGTTTAGTGGTGCAGGAGCCTTGGGTAGGAGCTGGCTGGATTCCCAGCTCGTCTAAAACTCTGGCAAGCTGATGCTGACGTCAATATTGAGATAATTGTCTCTGGGCAGAGCAGAGAGACAAGGCCCATAAAGCCAGCCGCAGGGAGGAAGCAATCTGAATGTGGGTACCAAATGAATGGAGGAGAGAAGGGAGAGAGAACAGAGCAGTTGGGATCACATCTGAGATGGTGCCCTGAGCCCAGGCTGGGTCTGCAGCATGCTGCCAGCTGGCAGGGCCTGCAGGAGATCTCAGCCTGGTCTGATTCCTGTAGGTTTTAGGGTACATTGCAAGGAGCGTGGCTGTGTGAGGGAGCCCGAAGCACAGGGGGCACCCCCAGTGCTGCTGCAAGGCTGAGAGCCAGCCAGTGTGCATGGACTGAGGGGTGATGCCCATTTGGTGACTGTCCTGCCTGCTTTTGGTTACCAGGTCTGGCCCTGAGTATAGCGTAGCTTTGGGGGATGCCGTCAGATGCTCAGACAGCAGCACTTTTGTGAACAGTTGCTCTTTTTTAATCCCTTTGCTTGGAGACAAGACCACACACCAGCCCTGGTGCAAGACACGTCTTGATCTCTGCTGCTTCCCTAAACAGGAATCACATCTTAAGCCAGAAACTGCAGGAGTGGTACCCTCCGCTGCACAGGCACTTGGTTGAGTTCTCGGGTTGGTAAAAGTAAACCTGGCAAGAAGGAGATCAGCACAGGGACAAAAGAAGTCCTTTCTCAGCTGGGAAGAAGGTGCCTCGTGTTCAGATCAGGGAGGAACAAGGGCTAGTTTAATACCAGAAAAAATCCTGCAGGGTTTGCTCTGCCCTCATCACTGTACGGCTCAGCATCGCTCTATTTTGCACCTGTGCGGAGGTGTGTGTTGGACAAGTATTCCTGTCCTAGATGGAAGTTGTGTCTAAGTCCTGCCACATGGAAATTCATCCTTAAAAGCCTGTGGCTCAATGCCGGCATAGTGCAGAGGCACGGAGGATGGCTGCAGCTAGTAGGGGCCTCAGTCCGGAACTAGGCACCGGGGTAAGATTCTCAGGAGCAACTCACAATTTAGAAGCCTTTGTCACAAAGCAACACAGAGTTAATGTTTTATGGGAATTGGAGGACTTTGGGTCCCAAGAAAGATAGTTATGGTGTCCAGCAGTATGCTGCAGGGAAGTCAAATACATGAGTGCTTTTGGTGAGCTCCTGAGATGCTTCTTGGTGTGCTAAGGATCCTGAGCCACTTGGACAGGCTGGGTATAAATAATGATCCTTGTGAAAATGGGGTCTCAGCTCCAAAGACACATTTGAAAAATGATGCCTGTGTACTAAATTTGGAGCTTAGGCAAATTTATCTCCCAGCATGAATTCTGGCTCAGTTTCAGACTTCCTGCAGAAATCAGCCCCTCCCCAGTGTTGCCACCAAGACTCCAAAACTCAGAGGCATTTGGCATCTCCAGCTACATTTGACATGCTGCGGTATCAGTGATTTCTGCCCCCCTCTTGCTCTGCAGCTCTGCACCCGTCTGGCAGGGATGCGGTGCCAGTGAACAGGTATCAGCACAACACATTCAACTGGATGCTGGAGGGGAGCAGGATTTGGTCTGGACCAGCATATCTTTATTTGTTAACTGTCTCAAAGAGAAGGGACTAGACACAATGTGAGCATCCCTCCTCTGAGACCCCAGCAGGGCAATTAGAGCTGGGGAGCTGCAGAATTCAGGTGGAGGAATTATCATTATTATAGGCAATTTATTAAAAGTAGGAAATGCTTAAAAAAAAAAAAAAAAAAAGAAAAAAAAAAGAAAAAAAAAAGAAAAAGGAAAAGACATTTCCATGAGAAACAAGAAGTTCTAGTGTTAGACAGTAATTGCTAAAGGTTGTAAACAAGGCCTTTAGAAGGTTGTAAATCCGCATGCCTCACACCCCTGCCAGCCCATAATTGCACTAAGGCAGAGGGACATGCTCGTGGACAGCGGTTATCTACCGAGTCCTCAGCAGACAATTGTGGGTGCATTCAGCCACGCTTAAGCCTGCATTTGAGGGACTGGTGCTGGATGGAGCTTGGATTACAAAGGGGATCACAGGAGGTGAAATGGGCTCACTCGTCAGCTTTTCTCTGCCTGGAGTTCCGGATTCCCAACCTGCCCGACACGGTTCATGCAAGCACTGTCTCTCGTTTTGCCACTCCTGTACATTTAACTGGAATATATGATCCCTGTGTGGGACTTACCTCAGTTGGCAGGAGAGCTGCAGGACTGGTATAACAGGATCTCACAAATCTGGGCTAAGGAGCACTGCCAGACTGCTCAGTGGGAACTCAGCCCCACGCGTGCCCAAAGTATCCCCAGCCCCAGCCCGCTTGGTGGGCAGCTGCCTGTAGCACGCAACGAAAGCCCAGTGATTTACCTGAAGCTCAGAAAATGTTCCCTGCACAAACACCCTCCAACACAGGTACATTCAGAGGAGCAAGCAGCAGGAGAGGAAAAAAGGCTGTCCCGTCTCATCTCCCAGATGCAGCTCCTGGGTGCCCGCAGCCGTCCCCCTTCACGCCCCCGCCTGCCCCTTGGACGCGCCTTCACTCACGGTGTTGTAGTACTCTGCAATGACCGTCGAGTGCTCAAAGTTGCCTTCACACCAGTCGACTTCAGCGCTCTGGTAGGAGAATATGCTTGGCATCGTCGGGCTGCCTTTGCAGAAGGAAGAGGAGGGGGTTAGTCGTGCAGCTGGGGAAGGAGCGTGCTGCACACCCAAAGGGAAAGGGGAGATGCGCTCTGCCTTCCTGCCCCTTGCACACGCACATGCTCATGTTGCACAGCATCCTTACCCTGCTATGAAAGACTCATCCTCTTCCCAGCATGTAACACATTGCAGATATTTCCTGCTCTCTCCTCACGATCAGGAGCAACAAATCACCCTACAAAACGGTCTTGAACTCTGAGCCTGGGAACAGTCGCTGCAGCCCCATACACGGCGTTAACATCCCTCGGTGGGGGTCATCTCTGCTACATCATGCTTCCCCATTTCAGCTCTGCCCTTGTCACCCTGTCTTCTCCCTCCGCTTCACTTTCTTTATGACTCAGATCTCGCTGCCAAGAGGACTTCCCCACACCTCATGGGCTGTGTGCTACCTTTTGGGAGTGGAACTCCACGGGGTTTATTGCTCATTGGCTCTGTCCTTGTTAGTTGTTTCTTAGCATCCTCCCCAGGGCTGGAGCTTGTCTTGCGCGGTGCGAGCGCCAATACCGTCCCTGGGTGTTCCCAGAGTCCTGTGGCACAGAGCAAAGGCCCGGGGATGTCTCATTGCCAGCAGTGATTTCCCTTTGTGTGCACCTCCTGTGCAAGCCCCATCTTTGCAGCTCAGTGAAAGGCATCAGAGCTTCATGCTCCGGCTGGCTCTGCACTGCAGGAGCCCCAGGACCTCTGGCAGAGGCAGAAGCTGCATTTAAAAGCAGGATTCTAGAAAAAATCTAACCTTTTTTTTTTTTTTTTCTATTTTTCTTCCCCATGTTAAAGACTTCCCCATCCTCAATGTTCACATCATTTCTCATCCGTCTTTCATTCCTCTGGAAAAGTAAAATTTTCATCAAGTTTCTCATTTGTCGCATTTTGTTACAAATCCTTGAGGCTTTAGAGCTGTCGTAGAGGCTGACAGACAGCTAAAGAGATGGGTGCCAAGCTTAGCGGTGTTTGGGAACACCATCCAAACCCCAGTGGCTGGGTATTTGGTATGCAAGAGCCACAGAAAATCCCTGGAGCAGGTGGAGCCCTGGGCACAGTGCAGGCTCCGCAGAGGGAGCAGGTGGCAGCGTGACACTGACCATGCCGACAGCATCCTGGAGCTCCCAAAGCACAGGCAGAAAGGGTCGGAAAGCAGAGCTTTCTGCTCTTTGAAAACCCTTTCAGTATTGAATCTAGCACAGGGAAGGGAAGTTTATCTTAAAATCACTCATCACCTGGTGGTGTTCTTACAGAGAAACAGCCAAGTCCCTGTTCGCAGCGGTGCCAGCTGAGTAACACCACAGAGCTGAGCAGCAGCAGTAGGTGTGCAGTGGTGTGAGGCAACCGCAGCTTCCTCTGCCTCTCTTCCCAAGAAGAATTTCAAAGGGAGAAAGCCAGGAGTAGCACTAACACAAACAAGCTCGTCTACAGCCTCCTGATTCTACCAAATAAACTGACTTGTGGATAAACCTCCACTGCTCTTTTCCAATTGCAAGTTAGTGACGCACCCTCGGTGATCCAGGCTGGGGGGTTCCCCAGAGCAGGTGAACCCAAGCAGCATGAAGTAGACGGGAGGCAGATTGGGCTGAGGTCTGACTCTTCATGATCCGTGTTTCCGCGTGCTCATCTGCACTGCAGCGACCCTCTCCCAGTCCCCAGTGTTACGAGCTTACAGCAATGCAAGTGGTTGCGCCGGGTAAGAGCAGAATCGGACCCAAGAAGGTAAAGCCCATTTCCCAGCTGAGCTGACCTCAGTCAAGAGGTGGCGAGGGGATGGTGGAGACATGAGGCAGAGGCAGCAAAAGGGAAGGGAAAGGCAGCGCCCAAAGCACCCAGCGGCCGCTCGCTCGCTGCTCACCTCTCACCCCAGCCCAGCTTACCTGTGTTCCCTTGGGATGGAGCACACGGAGAGGTGAAGCGTCAGGAGCTCCAAGGTTTCTAGCAGAGTTGGAGCCACAACCTGCCTGGCCACCCTAGCTCTGCAGAAGCACCCACAGCGTGAGCTCACCGGGAGCAGCCGCCAGGAAATACCCTTGCTCTGACTCTAGGGACAGCTTTGGGATGCGACGAGAGCCATAAGCACCCTCCAGGCAAAGCTCCCAGTCCCCCAGAGGAAACATATTGGCTGGAAGGTTTATATCTGTGCTCCCAAATGGGCAGGGGCAGAGAGGGAGGGCAGAGAAGCATGAGCTGGAAGGGTTGGAAGAGCGGGTAGAAATGCAGTCTGAAATCATCAGCGTGCCCCTAGGCAGGTTACCTGCGCACGCGCACACACCCCAACCCTAACCCTGTTTCTCCTAAGGGAGGGACCGAGCTGTACAGCCTTCCTCCGAGACCTGGTTAAAAAACAATAAAACAAATTTCACCCAGAAACAAACGCTCAGCAAGCTGATGCTACCTCATTTCCAGGGATTAATTTTGAGCCACTTTTCAACTTTTTCCCAATTGCTGCTATACAGTATGTTCTCAAAAATAAATCACACTTCCTCTAGCTAGTATATTTTGTTATTTAGCTAAAGAATTGGCTGAATGGGACACCTTTGGGTGACTGCTTTGCAAACCTTTTCCTCTGGAATCCGATTCAGGATATCATGAAAATTGGCAGTGATTATACTTTTCCCAAAGACCAAAAACTTTTTCCTCTACACAGGGTTGGGAGAAGAATAAACATGTTGTTTTCTTAAACTTATAAGCTTATTATTTGGCCAGCTCCTCCTGTTGGTGCAGGGGAGACACCGGGCTCAGCCTCACCAGGCAGAGTCCAACCAAGATCTGAGGTGTCCCCATCCCTGTCTGTGTGCTTACTGAGGGTCACAGCTGCCTCTGCTGTGACATTTCCAGGCATCCTGGGCTGGATTTGCCCTTGAGGCCTGGCTCTTTGGCAAGCTTAGCCGTTTATTTTTATACTTAATATAAAAAGGAACTCACCTGGGAGATGCCAAGGCTTACAAAAACCTCACAAATCCACATAGATTTTGAAATGAGAGGGTAATTAACCTCTGAAAGAGCTTATCTTACAACACGGTTGAGTCGCCGTTACATGCAACTAAGTCAAGGCTGGCTGTCTTTCTAGGACAGACGCTGTGACTTGATGCGGGTGCTCAGAGCAGTGAGCTGCTCCCTGCCCT